>OZ038495.1:30477377-30522377 GCA_964036315.1 Acanthosepion esculentum | reverse complement strand
TATTATGAAAACAACACTTTTAAAAAAAAAATAGTGGCAGATATAGTGGTATGTAGATATTCTAAGTGTGAAATAAATAGTGTAATGTATTTGAATCAGTGATCAATGGCTCGTGTTTAAACAGGGTTATGCTTCGGGTCATATTGCTCAGGCAATTATTTCTTCAGCTGCAAGATATTGATGTTCTGGCCAGGGTGGCCAATGACCCAGATGTCAACAATAATGAATATGTATAAGATGTTGAACATGAAAGTATTTTTTGGTTCCAGTCGGGAATTCAATACTCAAACACGACATCTACGCATAGGGGCATTCCTCCATTGTTTTGATTCGAATTATGCCAGATCAAACATTAAAGTAATGAACAGTAGCGCTGGTGCAGCCAACAATTAAAAATACCGTAATTCCCATGTATAATGCGCATTTTCCCCAAAAAAATATTAAACAAAATTAGGGGTGCATATTATGCACGGCTACCAAGTAATCTTTAAAATTTGCCGTTTCATAGGTCGATTTCAGTTGTGAAATGACTGACTACTCACCACAAATATACGATATTTGACACTAACATTCGGCGATTGCGACCCCGTAAAGATGTCAGATATAACCATATATAACTAAAAATACGTACAAATATAAAATAAAATAAGAATTATCATAAAATTAAATTAGAATAATATTATTCTATGTTAAAAACCATTTTTGTTGTGAAAAAAAAAACTAGTTTCAAGTTTGGAACAAAAACAGAGATGCCATAAGATTTATAATTAACATCTACTCAACAAATGAAACCTAAACAAGGATTTGTATTTTGCTTCTTAAACCTTCATCAGAAATGTAATATGAAAGAGAAAGTCCTATTATTTCATATAGCGTTTTCTTTTCATTCGTTAAGTAAACCTCACATTTATTTATCTTGTCCGATTGCAATCGTGTGTATAATACATTTGTGCTTGTGTATCATTATTATAGTTGGTCTATACGGGATCTGGTTGATAATTTTTTTCTGTTCTGTTCCCCTAACGTAAAATTCCTAAACCTCAGGCTGGCAGTAAATCACAGAATGCCTCAGAAAAAAAAACATGCCCCAGTCTGTGTAAAAAATGATTTTCTTCGGTATTTCAAACTAAAATTAATATTTGTTTCAATTTAGGTTAATCAAATAATTTCGTTTTAACAAGGTTTCTTTTGTTCCGATTCTTAATCGATATTTTCTGTCATGGAAATTTGTAAAAACGTAACTAAGTATTTCCCTTTTAATGTATGTCTGTATCTCTGGGTTGAGGTTTTATGATGACTTGCATTATTTACATTATTCAGACTATTACTCTCCTCTTCATTGCCATATTCACAATGTTTCGTGCGTTGTACGCTCTAGCCTTCTTCATATGATTAGAATTTCGAATCGAACCCTTTATTTCCCCCATCGGGATAGATTGTTCTAGTTCCACGTGCCATTTCTCTTCCAGATGTCACCGTTACTTCCCTTTAACTCAACTCTCTATGTTTTTGTTTCCCTACTGCTGTGGCCTGGTATTTAACTGACAACACTTTGGGTCTAGTCCCTGGATCTAACCAACGTCTTTATCCACTTGGCCAAAACGTTGTGTATATAGCAATGAAGTCCGAATTATATAAATAATGGAAGTAATTTCCCTTTTAGTTACATCTTTTAATGACATTGTTACAAAGTCTTTAGTTTGGGAATTATATAGAATAACTGTCACGTAATTTTGTAATGAATAGACGAAACTGAGTAATGTTTCACATTTATTTTACATCTGAATCATTCAAGTTACGTTATCAAGAATTTCTTTTGACCAAAGTATAAAGCTTGCTATCTGAACATTCAACAGCTTAATACCGTGAACTCTCCAGGCTAGTGCATCACTAGATTTATATGCGAGATTCTTTCAGTGATTACAAGAATATGATAGCCACACTCGCTAGAGAGCATAGAAGTATTATGCATTGTGGTTTGAACGCAAAAATGGTAATTGAATATCGTTATCTTCTTCTACAGACGAGGCCCTTTAAAAAGAACTGATCATATTTATCGGAACAATACATTAATTAACTTGGCTGATATAATCCGCGCGCATGTTATTCGTTACTGCATTCTTCAAATAACACCCTGAGAACATAACCATAGTGTGGAGGTCTGCTTGGTGTAAGGGAACAAGTTCACGCTTACTCTCTCCCTTAAATTCAGTAAGAGAACAGCGACACACTAATAAATCTTCTTGTAAACTTCAGGCGATACGATGCTGGAATATTCCCTATATTTTAATATTTAATATTTAGAAACATTGACATTTAAGCTGCTACCAGAATGGTTTCATCGGGCAAATGGTCTAGATATATCTCACTCTCTCTCTCTCTCTCTATATATATATATATATATATATATATATATCTTTCTATTTATCTATCTATCTATCTATATGTATGTATGTATGTATGTATGTATATATATATATATATATATATATATATATATATATATGTATATCTCGTAATCCACAGACTGTTTTGCTGTATCACAGTTCCTCAGAGTATCTATCTATCTCTCTCTCTCTCTCTCTATATATATATATATATATATATATATATATATATATCGACATCCACAGACTGTTTCGCTGTATCACAATCCCTCAGTGTGGCTAGACATGCGATCGCTCTCTCTCTTTCTCTCTCTCTCTCTCTCTCTCTCTCTCTCTGTATATATATATATATATATACTCTGTATATATATATATATATATATATATATATATATATATATATATATATATATATATATATATATAATTGTGTATTAGGACAGTGATCCCTCTTGTATACAAGTTTTGATAAAAACGACTGACTAGATGTTGCGTTTAATTTTTTATGTCATTTTTTTGTGGTTTTCTTACATTTTCTTCTTTTCTGAACTTATATTATATCAAAATTAGCCGAATGATATGTATGCCTGAGTGCTTTCGGCTATTCTTTTAGCCATTATCATGGATGATTTTATTTTTATTTTTAACTCAATGTATTGCTTTTTGGTCTGTGTATCTACAGTTTTAGCATTTTTTTTTCATTTTCCAAAACCCGTAAGCACATTGCGTCCCTGTTCTTACTTGATTTTATTGAGCGTTGCTTTTTCTTTTTATGAATAATGTTTCCATCATTTTAGCTCGTTTTTGTGGATCACGTTATTATTTTTATATTGTCTACAAGTATTTTGCAGATGGAGTTTGGCAGGTTTCCGTGAGACCTAATTGAGCTATGATCAGATAGATATAACGTGAGTCTTCTTGTTAGGCATGTTGTAGTATATCCAATATAATTATTCACGGTTTTAGTTTTATTAGAAATACAGTTCCTTAAGGGGCACGTGAAAAAAAAGAATATAAAAATAGTGACATATATTGGCAGTTTTGCAAATCATTATGCAGATATCAGTACTGCATGCACAACACATTGCACAGAAGTATCGAAGCAGAAAACTGCATGATGCCATAAATAGTTTTTATCCCAAAATAGATTTGTTTTTAAAAATTTGCAATATTGTTTTTATCTAAACTTAATACAGAATGAATATACGTGCTTGTCTATTTTGCGTGTGTATTTGGATTTCCATACATGTTTGGATATACGTGTGTATCTATACATATTTTAAACATACACACCCACCTACATATGTGTGGGTGTTTGTGTATGCACGCGTGCGTAACATGGACATATATACACGCCTGATAATTCATTACATTTCAATAAGTTGCAATATATACTTTTTATAATCTAATAGATTTTTCAAGAGTATAGGAGTGCATAAATTTTATATATACGCCTATGTGTGTTGGTGTCTAACTTAATGTTTGGGGAATGCTATATGTTCGGGGGATCTCGGAGATAATAATCTAAAAAATAAATCTTCTCTACATAATTGAATAAAAACAAACAGTTGCAAAGAGAAGAGATATTTATATTTTCCTTAAAAGGCAAATTCTCCATAAAGTTTCTTGCAAATCATATCAAAATTTGTTGTTTTGTATGTGTATGTGTTTAAAATCAGGGTTACAAGATGAATTAGCCATGAAATGCTTACAGACATTTGCTTTTCTTCTCTCTATCTAGCATCTTAGAAATAACAGCGGAAAGGGTTAACAACGCTCGGGTGAAATATTAATAATAATAGAAATATCTTATAGATCAGTTACAGTCTCCAACAAAGCTACTTGGATTCTTTGGAATTTAATTTTGTTCCCAGGGTAGCAACTGCAAGAATATTAACTGAAAATTTGAAGTTAAATTTTGTGAGTTATGGAAAATTTTTCGACTGATATTTGGAAAAATCAAATCACGTTTCGTCTCTTTTTTTTTTAACAACGAATTCTTGACGTATTTTTTCAAACATTTGCCATATTACCGAACTCTTTCGTTCTGAGCTACGAAGACACTTTCTGAGAAGGTTTCTGTTTATTTTTAAATATTTCAAACACGTTCAATATATTGTGGACGTTTTCACAGTTAATGTGCCGAACGTATTTAAAAAAAAACAATACCATATCTCTAGATAAAAACATAACAAATCCAGATATTCAGTTAAAAATATTTAAAAAACTTTAATTAATTCTAAGATGACCAGAAAGCGCTCGCACAGTTTTAACACACTTTATGTCCAGAAAAAAAAAACACTTTTTGAATCACGAGAAAAAATTAAATAAAAATCTTAACCGTACTGCCTTGTTAGTTGTCTTCAGTGAAATTATATATATATATATATATATATATATATATATATATATATATATATATATATATATATATATATATATATATATATATAAAAATACAAATACATATATATATATACACACATACATATATATATATATATATATATATGCACATACACGCACACACATATATATATACATACATTATTATTAAGAATAATTTCGAATTTGACTGTGTGCAAAAGTATTTAACACGATTTTTGAAAATACTAAGTAGCATATCCTCTATTCTGCCTTATAGCCTCTAATCGTTTTCTGTAGATTTCAACGAGCTTCTTGCATGAATATTTTGGCAATTTCACCTATTCGTTTTCACAGACTTCCTTCAGTTCCTTGATGTTTTTGGATCTCTTGCGTGTAATCTCAACAGTCTCTTTCCATACATTTTCTATTGGAATGAGATCCGGTGACTGGCTCACCCATACCAGAACATCAATTCCATTTTCATTGAACCAGTGTTGAGTTTTTGTCCTGCTGGAATACTAAATCTCGGTCAAGCCCCAGACCTGTTGCACATTTTAATAAATGGATTGATATGATTTGCTTGTATTTTGCTGCATTCATTCATCCTTGAATGACTTCCATTTCTCCTACTCCGTTATACAAAAAAAAAAAACAAAAAAAAAACGCTAGCCATTACACTTCCACCACCATATTTGACTGCTGGGATGGTGTTTACTGGATTGTATTCCTCTCCTATTTTTCTTCCATACTCGGGTGCTCATGTTTCTCTAGAAAAGCTTAATTTTCGTTTCATCTGACCAAATAACTTTATTCCAGAATTTAAATCTGATTCAGGTTCATAATGTTTAACAAATTTCAAATGCTCTTGCACATGTTAACGCTTAAATAGCGCAGCCTTTCTTGGTGATCTAGAATACAGGCCTGCACGATTCAGTGATCTCTTAATTGTATCTTTATTTATTTCAATTCCGGCATTTATCAAATCGTTCTGAATTTCTCTTCGAGTCAAAAATGATTGTTTCTTCACATTCCAAGCCATATATCGTTCAACAGCCTCGTTTAATCTACGCGGACGAACACCCCTTTGAATATTTTCAGTAGTATCATATTTCTTCCATTTTCGAACAACAAACCCCACCGTACACATAAGCAAATTTAAATCTGGAGTTCTTTGTCGATACCCGTTACTATCATTGTGCCGCTTTATAATCTTCTGTCGCATATCATTTGAGAATTATTTACATTATTCGGACTATTGTCCTCATCTTTTTCGCCATGTTTATCACAAAGTTTCGGCCGTTGTACGCTCCAGACTTCTTCATGTGGTTGGAATGTCGAACTGAATCCTTTATTTCGCTCACTGGCGTAGACTGTTCTAGTTCCACGTGCCATGTCTAATGGATGTCAGTTATCTCCTGTTAATTCCCCTCTGAAAGTTCTCGACTGCCTTAACTGGGTATTGAACTCACACTCTTTGAGTCCTGTCACTGGATCTAACTAACGCCTTTATCCACTGTGCCATATGTCCTTGAGGACGTTGTACTAAATATGGCGACGAAGATGAGGACAATAGTCCGAATAATGTAAATAGTGTACATGATACCTCATCTCAGAAATATAGACAGATTTATATTATATTTATGAATATTATGCAATTACAAGTGAACGCCAGATTATTATTAATCTGGCGTTCACTTGTAATTTCATTATAAGAATTCAGTATGTGGATTTAGTAATACTAAACACTTCAAATACTTCATTGCATTGATCAGTTATGACAAATTTGGTATACGAGATTAGTTAAATTTAACAGTGTAGGCTGTGCTATAGCTAGATTCTCTCAGCACAGCAAGTTGTTATGAAACCAAAATATTAAACTAAAACTTGAGTCATCTTCTTAAATCGCCTTTTCAGATCGATACTCTCAGACTGATGTCATCCATGGCACCAAGTTCGTAGAGTAATATATAAAATGTCAGCTGTATGTAAACAGATTCTCAGAGGAATGTTTAAAATGGCTTTGAGAGAATGAAACCTGTATATATTAGTGGATCAACCATTTTATAGCCTTATACACTGGCGCTACGGTAGCACAAAAACTGTCCCAAATAACAGAAATCACACCACTTGAGGAATTAAATGCCTACCACAAGTAAATGAAGGGAAAATAATGACACAATCAAAATATGGACGTTCAGCACGACTTCAAACAAAAATTTGTAATGATACCCCCATCAATACTGGAAAGAGCGATAGCAGATAAAAAAAAGCTCGTTTCATGAAAAATTGTTTCAATACAAAGATTTTATAAATTTTAACCGATAGCAGCACCGTTACTGAATAAATTAATACGGATTGTTTCCTTATATGGGAACGAGTAATAATTTACCCGGCCGAACAAGACTAGCACTTTTCTTGCACGCTAATGCACGCAGTCTTTACGGAGTCGGAACTCGTCTCTTGACTGATGTGGGCATTTATCCCTTCTTGGTTAACTCAGGATATTTGAATGACGGCAGTTGGTAGATTTACATAATGTACTTACCAACGAAAATGACTGAAGGAGAAGTCCTATAAGCATCAGAATAAATTTACATGTGAGCCAAATCTATTAACCATACATACATACATATATATATATATATATATATATATATATATATATATATATATATATATATATATATATATATACAAGTGTGGGATTGGTATATACGGAGTAAATTCCAATAACCAACAATTATTATTCTTTAAAGAGTACTCAATACAGAGTAGAGCAGATATAAACATTTATTTATTTAAATATTATAACATAAATATGTTATAAAATCTCTACAAAAATAGCCATTTAGTTTCAACACTTCTGGTGTCTTATCAGGTGATGATGCTGAAAGTAGAATAAATGGTTTTAAAAGTTTCAAATTAATTAACGATCCTTCTCCGGGGGTAAACGCAGTTACATAAGCTAGAATGATCAATCAAAATACAAGTATATGGTAATTCGAAAAATTTGACAACTAAGCAGGGTTATCATAGATATTAAAAGATTTATAAAATTTGAAATTAAAATTAAAATATATATATATATGTTACAACTGAATAGTAATGTTGAAGATTTAAATAATTTTCTATAAAAATTGATTATGTACATGATGAATTAGGATCAACGCATACACTCACAAACACTCCGATATATATATATATATATATATATATATATATATATATATATATATATATATAGAGAGAGAGAGAGAGAGAGAGAGAGAGAGAGAGAGAGAGAAGGAGAAAGTGGGAGAGCTAGTGAGTGATATATATTCCAAAGGGGTAGTACAGGGAGATGATCATTTTGCCTGCATCTTGAACGATGGATCGTATATAGGACTCCCACTTGAGATAGAGTGTCAGATTGAGCCCCAATATCCTCTCGAGACATGGGGCCTCCTCGAGAGGACACCCGTTCATCGTGACTGGTGGTAGTTCGGGGTCTGATCGGCAGTGATGGAATGTAACCAGTTTGCTTTTATAGGCATTAAATGTAACCGCCCATTTTTCCCCACTGGTAATTTAGTGTTTGATCGGAAGAGACGTCAGCTGTGATCGTGAGGACTTTTAAATGAAAAAGGGATTTGGTCCAAGAAGTGATCCCTCGGCGACGCCTGCTTTGACTGTCAGTGCCTCGGAAGACTGGCCGTTAATAACTACCTGCAAGTATCTACTTATTAGGAAAGATGTTATAATGGAGTGATTACATAGCTGGAGAGCTTGTAGAGCAAACATTTGTGCCATAACTTGTCGTTGAACTTTGAAATATCTAATGCTATGTTCCTTCAAGGTTCACTCTAACACTATGTTTAATGGTAGTTAGAAATTCAGCAGTGGATCGTGCTCATCGAAACACATACTGTTCGTCGCACAAGAGGTTGTTCCTATTCAGGTGCTCTACGAACTTCTTGTTGACTAAGACCTGAAAGAGTTTACTGATGATACTGAAGAGATTAATGGCTATATACTGGGAAGGGGAGGATTGCTTGCCTCCTTTTACATGCTTGGGAAAGATTTATTCTACAAGCAGCGGTTAAATAACTTTGCTAGATTCGGGGATATATCTTGATTGATACTCTTAAGGATGACCAAAGAAATTTTGTCTCGACCAGCGGATTTTGGAGGTTCAAAGCTTTTGATATGTTTAGAGACTTCTCATGCTGAATTGAATATATATGGGCACGTGACCGAGAGGTTAGGTAGTTCGCATTCTGACCATGAAACTCGTATCTTACATATTCGATTTCAAAGTGCGGCTGGGTTTTCAGGCAATTTTGGAAAGTGCTTGAAACCCTACCACGGGTTGACTCAAGTCTTATGAGTAAAATTGGGTAGCTATGCTAGCGAGAAGTCACAATTCAACGTGGTTAAGGACTTGAGTGTGCTGGCTTTGTTTAAATTGTTGATCACGCTAGATATGACGCTTTTCCCTAGAAACTGTAACCATGGTCTACTCAGCTTGAATATACACATAAATGCGCCTGAGAAAGTGTCTGGAATAGGGAGAGACTAGCAACCCTAGTAGACGGGTATCCTTGAATACGAGTGAACAGCTCTACATAATACATATATATATATATATATATATATATATATATATATATATATATATATATATATGTTATATATATATATATATATGTTATGGGACCTTACTTATAATGAGAGAGTGATCTCTTCCTGACCCTATGAATACTGCGCCTCTCAAGAGAGAGGGAGGAGACGGAATCGAGTCGAGTCAATATTAGTTCACTCCAAACCAGACATTCATACTGACACCTTCCACATCTTGTATTATTATTCTGCGTAATATATCTTTGTTATTTCTACTCTTGTGTTCGAGTTGTTCTTCCTTGGTCCAAATATTGGACCATAACAATATATTTAAGACATATGTATGTTTATACATTCTTTTTATAGATGCAAATAATTAAGTAAATGCTCTGTTTATAATAAACTGCATTAAACACCGGTCTGGATGTCCGAGAAATTTTCATAGAAAATATTCGTCCTCCGACAGGAATCGAACCTGTATCCTATACGGAGCCATCTTATAGCCTGGCGTGCCTTAACCGATTTAGCCACAGAGGAGCATTCGGTCTGCAAGGTCGATTTTACTGCTTTTAAACTACAATCTTCCATGAATCTCTCGCTTACATTCATATCTGCTCATGGCATATAAAATATAAACAAAATACTTAAATATGTGTATCTATAAAAAGAATGTATAAACATAAAATTTCTTAAAATAATTGGCGGACTTTGTCCATTTTATAATATATATATATATATATATATATATATATATATATATATATATATATATATATATATATATATATATATATATATGTATATATATATATAGAGAGAGAGAGAGAGAAAGAGAGAGAAAGAGAGAGAGAGGGAGAGAGAGAAATAGAGAGAGATAAATAGAGAGAGAGAGAGTTTTTTTTATATGTTGATATATATCCATGCATATTATACTTCATATTTTGATATGTGCTGCTACAATGTTGGCCATTTCTGTTCAAAATGCTGTGGAATTTGGCCTACTTGTGCGTAATTCTAATATAAAATTAAAGTGAATCAGATACAAATATCCTGAATATTACATTCCCAGTGACATATTACCTTCTCCAGTATTCCGAGACATTTCATTTTCATTTTTTTTTTACGACGTACGAATATATAAGCGATTAACTTAATTTGACCTTTTCAAATTCGCAAGAGGAAAGTGTCTATTTTTTTCTTCAGGTCACTGGGTCGTTTTCAGCGTTACATATTCCATAACAAGTGATGGCTTTGAAGTTTAACGTGAGCAAATACAACTAGAAAAACAGTCGTATTTTTCATTTTCTAAGAACTTTTAACGACATTAAATTCAAATTCTCAGTATCTTGTATCTTCGTAAATTGATCTTGATATTTTACTTGAGGTTTAGGTACAATGAAATCTTCATATACACTTGAATATTTATTCTTACTGTTAGTGAATAATCTGCATCTTCATGCAAGGAATATATATATATATATATATATATATATATATATATATATATATATATATATATATATATGGTTTTAAATAGCATTACATATATCAGCCTGTGCAAGCAATATTTTTTTGTAAATACAATGTGCTTTTAGTCAGTGATGCAACATGCTTCCGCCATTTGACGAGGAAACAATCGTTTGATATTCGTAATATACATTGGTTTATAACAAATATAAAAAGATGTGGTCTATTTCAATTTTGTCCATTAATACTTCATACATAGATACATACATAGATATATACATACATACATACATACATACACAAATACACACTCACACACATATATATATATATATATATATATATATATATATGTTGAAAGACTAGATACCTACACTTACACACACTATATATATATATATATATATATATATATATATATATATATATATATATATATATATATATATATATATATGCACAATTCATTAAATACAACAGACAAGGTGCTTTTATTTAGTTTTTTATACAATTTCTCATGCGGTCTAGTATTTTTTTTCTTTTCAAATGATAAATTGTATAATAACTGTCCGAATGTTCTGTTTATCCGAATGCTTTCGGCTATACATTTAGCCATTTTCAAGGATTAAATATTTAAACTGTTAGACAAGAAATAAGACAGTTTTTATATAATTTATTATCTGAAAAGAAAATATATTAGATCGCATGAGAAATTGTATAAAAACCTAAATAAAAGTACCTTCTCTGACGTATTCTATGAAATGTGCATGAAAGAAGGATTGCTGCCTAAATACACAAATACATACATAAATATATATATATATATATATATATATATATATATATATATATATATATATATATATATATATATACTTACACACACACACAACGGCGGAATAATGTATGCCGACTCTGATCGAAGAATCGGAGACCCGTGTTCGAATTTCAGTTGTATCCATTATATACACTAACGTTCTATAGCCATGGGAAAAGTATGAAAACTCTTCTGAAGTAGCAGGACAGACTGGGATATATAACCTTGTGCCACAATCAGTCTAGAAGAGGGGAATACATTAAAGACTGGAGAGTGTTGGGCTCCGTCAGTCTATATTGACAAGAAACAACACTTCTATAGTGTCGGCAGTACACATGGCGCTTCTATGATCCTAGAGGCCGTGGTATAAAATATACATTCATTGACACAAGCACACACACGCACACATACACACGAATATTTATATATATATATATATGTGTGTGTGTGTGTGTGTGTGTGTGTGTGTCTGTGTGTGTGTGTGAAGGAATATACTCTTAAGTTGTGCTATATTTATGAATAAAGTGCTCAATATCAGAGATAGAGCGTGTGTTAATATAAAAGTGAACATTGAAGTCAACTCTTAGAGACGACAGGCTGTTTCATGATAGACACAATCGCGAGGCCTGACGATTGCATCTAGCATGAAACAGCCTGTCGCCTCTAAGTGTTGACTTCAATGTTCACTTTTATATATATATATATATATATATATATATATATATATATACATATATATGATATACCCACTCCCGTCGATTTCGACGTATAAATATCCTACAACCTTATTCAGTTTTTTATGGTTGGGCCATATGTGACACAGTCCATCTAGTGACCTGCATACAAGTCAACATTTTTCGCAACACCAAGGATGTCAGTAAATAACAACAGGAATATTTACTGATGCATTTAACGTTGTCTTTTGTCTCTTAGCCGGAAAATATGATGATTATCAAATTCCTCATAACTCTCTCGAAATTACTATGAGACACATTGACATACATGAGGCCTTATGTAATAGGCAGCGTTACAAATACGCTTTTTCCTTGCATAAAAACTAAGAAGGCGAAACAAAATAGTAGATTTCAAAAGCTATGTTGATTTCTTTTTAGAGAAGCGCCAGCGGGATCAGATCTTTCCCCAGGAGCTAAAAAATTCTTATAAAATGTCGAAGATTCTAGAAGAGTGTTCAAATTATTAATGAAATGTATGTTATATGTTAGTTGCTTTTTTTAAGTAAAATCTTTGATGGATGAAGTTTGGCACATGGCCTCAAGAGCTAAATAGATTCTGATGTTAGGTCTTTCGAACAGATTTTGAGAAGGGAACACTTTCATTAATCGCTTTTAAGTACACATTGTGCATAAAATCTAATGATGAAAAGCATATTGCCGAGTACTGGAATGAAGTATCAAATAGCAATGAGTTTTATCGTAATACATTATTTCACAAAACGGATAATGAAACGATATATGCAGTTCGAAATTGTTACATTCACATCCAATACGATACCGAATCGGACAGTGGAACTGACTGAAATCAGAGAGCTTTTTGACACTTTTATATTAAATGTTTTTTTTTGTTGTTGTTTTTTTTTTCAGAAAGTTACGCTTTCAAACTATTAATTTCCATATGTCGAATTCTTCTGTAATTGAGAAATCATAAAGTGCATCTAATTTCACAAAATCATCGTAAATTATAGGTAGAATTTGGAATGTTAATGCGCCCAGTGTCAGTCGTACAGAACGGAATTAAATTTCTGGTTGAAAAATAATCCAGGAATAGAAGGGGAATGCTGAAGAAAACACTTTAAACAACAGAAGACGATAAAAGAAAAAAATTGGGGAATAATGATTCAGGAGAGTTGGACATAGTTTAGAGAAGAATGTAAAAAGAGATACAAATGACATTCTAAAGAAATCCTAAAGTTTAGCAAATAAAAACTTAAATTAATTGGATCAGCTGATAAAAAAAAAGATCATGGACATGTACAAAGCTCCACTTGGAAGTAATGATGTGGACTGTCTTTACGTACAAAGAAAGAAAAATAATTACCAACAAAGATGGCTGCGCTAACTCCACAGTAAAAGGATTACCATTATACACATACAACACAGAAAGAATACTAATAGAAACAAAACAGCAGTGAATCTAAGACAAAGAAAGATTCAGAGATACAGTAAAAGAAAAAAAAATCAGTACTAGTTCAAAATGGAGTATTCAGAAGATAAGGAAAATGACAGAAGAAAATCAGTTTGACATGTCTGCGAAGAGGAAAACTGAAAAGAAAAAAAATAACAGGAATCGACTTTAAGAGCAAAGAATAACAACAAAATACAAACAGGAACTCTTTTGCTAAAAGGAAAATTTATAAAACACTACAAAACAGCGAATGTCGTCGGGTTGTAGAAAGAGAAGAGAGATTTAATCTTATAAGAAGAGAATGCAGCGAAACGGACACAATTGGATTGTTGAGATGAATTCACAGCGAATTGTACAAGCGAATTGTTTTCGACGATACAAATAAATGGTTTGAGCAAAAATTATATGTCCAGGTAAAAATATCAAAATATATTGGAATTTATACATTGAGATAGATCACATAACGTAAGTCAAGCATCAGACATAATTATAGCGAACAAAGAAATGTTATGCCTGAGATTGGACGTGGACGACACTTATGATTACAGCGTGACGCGAGATGAAAACATGTCAGGGATATATCAAAATCAGGAAGTTGTCAGAAACTTGCAAAATAAGTGAGTCAACAAAAGGAAGGTAATGTTCGCATTAAAAAATTGCATCTTCAAGTCTCTAACAAAATGATTGCACCACTTAGGGATATGCGGAAAACAGAACGATTAAAATCTAAAAGAAAATCTGGATAATGTGAAGAAGAGATTTAATATTTTCTGTCGTTTGATGATTCTGGACAATCAACAGATATTTATGAAGTAATTTTACAAATAATGATAATTTTTTTAACGCAAAGAAGACATGTTTCTTATCGTTTTGACGTTTGACTGTCAGTTTGATAGCAGCGTCGTCATGAAAGACGGGAAGACAATTAAGAACGTTTCAGAGTGAAAGAAAGAAATCAAGAGAATATATCATTAAATGTCAGAAAGAGCAAACTGAATTTCTTGGAGACATTATGAGTAAGTGAAGCTTGGAGAATTTGACACTCACAGGACATATTGAAAGTAAAAACGACAGTGGAAGGCTTTGTGTCACCTAACTGAAAAACTTGTGTTAATGAATGGCGGGACAAAGGTGACAGGCTTGGCAAAGAGTCAAATTCCGCTAAGAGCGACAAGGGATGGGATTTTGTGAAGGGTCATTATCACACACATCCTGATGGGACACGGCATATAGAAGACGAGATTGTGTCTGTTTAAAACTGAGCATGATGAGAACTGTCAGAGAATTTTGCCAGTTAGATAAAATCATTACGCTTCCAAGTGATTTTTCTTATATACAGCAAAAGGTCTGTTTGATTGACACAGCACGTACATTCACAAAATTACTGGATACTCCGAGTTACAAAACGTAGCTTCCTATACATTACGTACAAAACCAGATAATAAAATACAATAAGCTGTACAAAAGAGAGATAATAATGATAAAAAATGGAATACCCCTAAACAGTGCAAGAAGTGATAAAAGGTTTAGTAATTAGCTACGTACTTTTTATGCTACATGAAATAAAGAGTGCATTTTTATGCTACATGGTGAAAAAGAGAGCTTGCACAAAATAACAGGCAAATTGATTTATTAAAACAAAATTAACAAAAGCAGAAATGTTTATCAATATGTCTGAGTGAGAATTAATTTGTTGGTGTGTTTTATGGGTGTAGCCTTCACAACACTTTTTGTTTCATTGTGTCAGTTCAAAAGAGGAAAAAAACGGAAGAGAGATACTGTAGGGTTCACGCGTTTTTATATTTCAGAGCTGCTGCTGATAACCTTTACTCTAAAGCTGCTACTGTTACTGTCCACCACAAAAGAAGTTTAAGTGGCAACAAACACCGATGAAACTGGGAAACGCTACAAGAAACGAAAATATGGTGACCTATCTACATTAGAATGAACACTTTCTCCTTCATGAATACTAACCTGCGAGACTTCCTAAGGAGGCAGTCAGGACGCAGTGTAACCTGACAGTTCGGACGGGCACTTCCATCTGCTGACTAATAATACTTTTATTTTGTATATATGTTCTGTTATTTAAATACACTTCTTCAACCTACCTTCTTCTTTCTGTGTCTTTCTTTCTGGCCCCTAAAAAAAATAGTCCCTGACGGTTATTCTATGGAGACATAACAGTAGGGTATATCGCACATGTATAGATGTACCAAACTCTCTGAATTACAATATAAAATCGTACACAACATTATATGCTATTAGAATTAATTGATCATACATGTTGCCTGATAGTGTATCATTTAGAGTGCATTGACGTGTTTCATAAAGAAGCATTACGTTGAGGTTGTCCTGCTTTGGTCAGTAGAAAAGGTATTATTCTCCAGCATGATAATGCCAGGGAATAGACTACAAAACAACCCGAAAAATAAAGGAAATCATTAAGATGGGAGGTCCTTCCTTTTTTCCATACTCATCGCATGTAGCACCTACACATATCACATGTAGCACCCACACATACTCATCACATGTAGCACCTACACATACTCTTCACCTGTAGCATCCGCACATAATCATCACATGTAACACCTACACATTTCTGTTTAAATATTGCGAACGGCTGCTGAGAAGAACATTCTGAAACAAAGAATTTGGAAAACAGTTTTTCTCACATTTTCGGAGAAAATATCAGATTTATATAAACGTAGAAACTTTACCTCTCAGGTAAATTGCATTCGTTGAAAACGAAGGAAGCGACAGTTTTGATAAATGACATTTTTTAGCTTAGATTTGTTTATATCATTTCTGGTGAAAAGCAATAAGTTTCGGAACATAATCTAAAAATTTTGGTACCTGAGGACATCAACAATTCCAGTTGTATTTGGAATCTTCGGTTTGATTTGAAATGTTACCGATAGATTCATTGAAGTGTTTCCATGTAGTCCACGATTTAAAGACATTAAAAAAAATCGTACTTACAAGTACAGATAACAATTTACGAAGAGCTTTCTCTATGTAAAATGGGTGTGATCTCAGTTTTTTTCTTCTTTATTTTTTTTTAAGTAAAAAAGGCTCAGTGGAAAAAGTCATGATGTCATTTCTGACCTTAGGACTCTGGTTTGACCCGGAAAGAATTGAGTATACACAAGAAATCAAAGGAAATAATAATAATAATAATAATAATAATAATAATAATAATAATAATAATAATAATAATGGAAGCTCAAACAAAATCCCCAGAATAAAAATCCCCAGGAAATGATAAGGCACTCAACTTTTGGATCAATCATCTGTTATCAATATTTTAGCGAAAAATTTATCACTGCTAATGAATAGTTCCAATGAAATTCTAGAATGGATTACTGATGGTATTACATATCCCCTACCCCATAATGGGTGAAATATATCATCCAAAGAAATTATAGGCCTATAACATGCCTGCCCATCAAATATAAATTAATTACATCTGTACTGATAGAATGTACATACTCTTTTCTCGATGTTAACAACATCCATTCCCTGGAACAGTAAGCATACGGAGGAGGTTCATATGTTTGCAAAGATCAACTATTGATAAATAAAATGATCGTAGAATTTTTCAAGAATAGAAAGTAAAGATTCCATTACAGCCTGGAGAGATTACTTTGTTAGAGTGCCGCACTCTTGGAACCTTAAGGCGTTCGAAATATACAAAATATCCTCAGCGATAGCAAATTTCCTTTAATAGAGCATGAGACTGTGGGAAACTGCATTAAAGGTACCGCAACATGCAACCGATTAAATATCCACGTGTAATTTTGCAAGGAGACTTCCTGACACCTCACTGTCTATCTTTCTGTCCCTAAACCCCTTTTGCATGTACTAAACATTAATTACTATGGATGCCAAAAAAAATAACAAAGTCCTTAATCACTTATTCTCCGTGGATAATCTCAACCATTTTTTCAATGACACCAATTAATCGAAATGTCTCCTTAATAATGTAACATGCTTCATTGATGGGATTGGTATGGACTTAGTATTAGACAGATGTGCATTTGTAACATTCAAACAAGGGAGACTACCCCAAATACAATCAATAAGTCTGGATTTCGTCAGAGATTATACTGAACAGGGGTAAGAACTGTACGAGTCAGCAAAGGAAATAGAATACAGCATACAAAAAATGAAGGAGAAAGTAAGAAAAAATGCTACAGGTCTGGTGTTAAATAAACGAGTTGAATTCACAAAACCGAATATCAAATGTGATAGGACCTGACCGGGCATAGTGACTACAATCACTTTCTCTATCACGTGATGTGGCTACTCTCTGTCTTTTCTACAAATATTTCCATAGCAACTGCTCTGAAATGTACTTTCACTGTTACCCCAACTGCATGAATTTAAGATTGTCATCTCGGTCCCATTCTTTCACTGTCGAAACAGTTAAATATAACCGCTTCTTCAACTCCAACACCTTCTTCTGTCGAACTTCCAGGCAGATAATCATAGAATGGTGGCATGAGAATTGCGAAGACAAGTAAGCAAAATGTCACGACGCAAAAACTAAATGAAAATTAATAATCATCGAGAAATTAGACTCTTTGTTTTCCAAAAGTTTCCGAAGCATCTTAATACTTAGCAAAAAAGTTCTATGTGATGTAGCTGTTTCTTCTACTCTGAAACGGTCTCTTCTACTTGAAGCCGTCTCTTCTACTTCAACAACTTCATATCTCGCACTTCCCGACAGTGGAACTCCCTTCCTCTTACTTGATTCCCCTGATAGTTATAATCTACAAATCTTCAAATGTAATGTCAATCGACATATTCTGGTGCCTTGATTTTCATCCCGTCCTTCTCGTGATCCTTTCCGCAAACAACCCTTTTTTATTCTTAATCTCACTGTCTGTTACCCCGTGACTGATTGTCGCATTCTCACCTTGCTTGGGGTGAAATGCTTAAAAAATTAAACATTGTAAAATAAAAACTTTCTTTTTACAGTTTCAACATTCTTAACCGGACTATAGCTGATATTAAGCTTCACATCCCTCCCCCCCCCGCCGGATGCATCATCTTAAGCCCGATGCTGATTGTCTGTATATGTCGAGAAAGAAGCAGAGTATGTGTTAAACTAGAACTCTCTTCCCAAGCGACAACAATCGATCTTCAACGATATCTGTAAACTCCAGAAGACTGGAGGATCTGTGTCAAGGAACGTGAAAGAAATAAGAAAATTTCATAATCAAATAAAGGAATTTCAAGTGAAGAAGACAAAGTAAGCAATAATCCAACTACAGGAGCTATAAAGAAGCTAAAAGCGAATGAAAAAGCAAATGCAATGAATCAAATGCAGAACCAATGGCAAGATAAACCTCTTCATGGTCAATATTCTGCCCGTGGCCAAAAAAATAGCTGATGTAACGAAACGACATATACATCAGTGGCTGTGTGGTGTCGGATTAAAAGCTTAACCTGGAGGTTTATTTTTACTGTACAGGACAAATGCTTTCCAACAAAACATTATTAAGCTAACATACTGAAGAACTGCCTTGAATACAAATGTACATTCTGAGATGAATATTATGAAACAATTGCCAATATTGTATCATGTTGTACGGTTTTAACATCCTTCGAATATAAAACTCGGTACGAGAGTGTGAGCCAATATCTTCGATGGAAATCCGCAAATTTTATGGTAAGGAAACTGTGAGAAATTGTTATGAATTGTGTCCATAACAATTTCTCACAGTTTCCTTATAAAACATATTCATCAATTTCATTTCCTCTTCTGAAACGTTATTCACGATCTCATTTTCTCTACGACTTCTTCCGATAATTTGATGCTATCTGAAAAACCTTTTTTCTTAATTTCTCCCAACTTTGTTCGGACTTTTCTTTCTCGTTTTATTTGACTTTTATTTTCTTTTATCCTTTTTTTTTCTTATTATCCTTCATTATGCAATTTTATTTTTTCCTTTTCGGCCTCCGTATCTCTCTTTCTGTTTTCTCCTCTTATTGTTTTTGAAACACTTCTCGGTGTTTCCATTCATATCCCACAATCCTTGCTCCTATTCTTTCGTGTTTTTCAAATTCAGTTCAAATTCCTTAAATGATATGTACAAAATCTTTGACCTTGGTTTTTAGCGAGGCATTTCAGTGCTGCACAATATGTGTCAGATTGTACCCAAAATGCGGAATCCACCTGAGGCAAACAGCATTCAGGATTATAACCCTCCACCATGAAAATAAATCGGCTTTCTTCAAACCTGGATCAGATTTCGACACTGTAAAATAAGATTACAACAACAAACAAGCTTAATCCCCCTCGCTTCGCTTGGGAGTGGGGATCTTGCATTAAATTCCATGTAGAAATCCCTCACTCGCAAATCAGTTTTTCAGACGGAATCCAGAGTCACTGGTACTGGTAATCTGGTTCTTGAAAATTCTGTGTGCTGCCAAATGTTTCCATTGCTAACATCGACGTATACAGTGACGCATAAAAGATTGAAGACTAATTACAAATTCCCATGATTTTCTCGACGTTTAGACGCCAACTACTAAAAAACGCTATGAATATTTCTTCCAACTACACACACACACACACACACACGTACACAAACACACAAACACACACACACACACACACACACTCACTCACAGGCACGCATGCATATGTATATGTGTGTCTGCGGATATAAAAGACTGCTGAAAGAAATTCGGGAGATAAAGAAATCAATAATAAGAATAATAAGAACTATGTTAATATTTATTGTATATCAGACGGCCTTTTCACCAAACTGAGGCATGATGGGAAATGATGTTAAAAATTGGAATTTTCGGGCAGAGCCTTTTTAGGTATTAAACATTTTGGACAATTTTGCAGTTACTCCTGGTTTATATATATATATATATATATATATATATATATATATATATATATATATATATATATATATATATATATATATAGTTCTCGAGGAAGATAATACCTATGACAGTGAATATGGTTAGGTAAGATTATCAGTAAATCTGACACTGCTACTCTTCATAGACATGACGAACCGTTGATTAGTACTAATTCAGTGAAAGACAAACATGAGTATCACGAATTTCTGACACCCATACCGCATCGCCCGTGACGCGGGTTCCAATGGGGCGCGCTCCGCTCTTGTCCCGACTTCGGTAGAGTGTTCGAAACATCAGCTATGGGATTAGCAAACAAACATTCTTGCAGAAAAAAAATCTAAATTTATTTCAATGTTCAACCTTCGCATCTGAAACTACTTAGTCGATTTAACTAAAATCGCCAATTATATTCCCGCCACCATGAATAGGAAGCAGAAGCAGACTGAATTCTGGGTAAATAGATATAAATAAATAAATGGGCACCTCGAAGTGGTGTAATGGTTAGAAAACTTGCCTTGCTATATCAATGACCACTGAGTTCGATCCTCACTGGGTGCACCATACTTTCGGCTTTGTGCCACATCTAAGTCGAGCTTCGAAAATCGCTCGGGCACCTCGAAGTGGTGTAATGGTTAGCAAGCTTGTCGCGCTAGAACTATTACGACTGAGTTCGATCCTCACTGGGTGCCCCGTACTTTCGGCCTTGTGCCACATCTGAGCTACGCTTCGAAAATCACTATAAATAAATAAATATAAGAATTGAGAGACTTTATGTTTTAGTTAAAGACAAACTAAAAATAAATTATCTTGAACTATGGTAGAGATGCGACGTGATTGATGCTAATTGCCTTATCATTTTTATATTTTAGAATTTGTCACTGTGGAAAAATTATGTTTCCCAACGATTTTCCATGAATCAATATTAGGTTGAAAGGAATCTAAATCAATCAGGATAATACTATAGCAATATGCTGTCAGTCATTTTTCTGCGACTAAAGCGAAAACCTTTTTTTTCATCGATCTTAACTCATAGAAAAAGCAACATTTATATGACGCTAAATGTCAAACATTTCTTGAGAGCTTACAAAAGGCTTCTGGTGAAATTCTATCAATATTTTTCAAGCAATGTTTATAGTTATAACATTATCAGAAATTCACATTGAAATTTATTTTCATGTGAAATACTCTTTTGTGTCTAGGTTGGAACTGGAACCAATGAAATTTATGACATACAGGCATTTGTGTCTATTTTCCCGCCAGTTACAAAATATGCAACATAATTTTTATCCACTTTTATTTTATTGTAGCCGATTTAGCGACACCAATTAATATTTTCCTTTTCTTTTCTTTGGCAGGTTATAACTTACCTCAATAAGAGTAAAATTAGATCATGCATTATTATATTAATAATATGAATTATATAAGTTACATGCTTGTTAAATTTTTAAAATGTAAAGAGTTGAAGTCATACAAATAATAAATTAGAAATACCTTATATATATATATATATATATATATATATATATATATATATATATATATATATATGAAGAAATATAGCCTTAAAGTGTGGTGTATTTATGGGATAAAGTGCTCAATATCAGAGACAGAGCGTGTGTAAATATAAAAGTGAACATAGAAGTCAACACTTAGAGGCGACAGCCTGTTTCATGCTAGATGACGGCCTGACGATTGCATCTAACATGAAACAGACTATCGCCTCTAAGTGTTGACTTCTATGTTCACTTTTATATATATATATATATATATATATATATATATATATATAAATTTTTATATATGTACTCACACAGATATATATATATATATATATATATATATATATATATATATATATATATATATATATATATATATATATATATATAAAGGAAAAATAAAATGATAAAGTGGAAAATGTTTTCATGTGAGGCGTTCCATCCTTTATACCTCATCGGATTAAATTTGTTATTTTGGTGGCACTGCACATAAGAAATTTAGTCAGATGGACGAAACGCGTATCAAGAAAACTCCTTCCTCTTTGTCATATATTTTCCTAATATTGTTCTGGATATATACACATATATATATATATGTAGTAATAAGACACCATTACATAGAAGAGGAGTGTGAAAAGACCTGTTTTCATTGGCTGACGCTGACTGACATATCTCTATAAGAACGGTCGAAGTCCAGCCTTGTTAGTTACTGTTTTTGCAATGTCGCGGTGCGTAGCTCGACGCTTTCAAGGAGGCGGCCTGTTTCACCTAGAATCAGGTCGGGGTTCTTGTTGGAGCCGATATTATGCGAAACCCGAGATCGGCGATGAGAACAGTGCATCACTGAAGACCACCCTTGATGCATCTAAAATGTATGATTTAACTAAAAATATATATATATATATATATATATATATATATATATATATATATATATATATATATATATATATATATATATATAGTTATCTCATATATATATATATATATTTATATATATAGTTATCTCATATATATATATATATATATAAATGTAGATTTTTTTGTATGCAAGAAGGTTTTGTTTGCTAATCCCATAGCTGAAGTTTTAAACACTCAACCGAAGTCGGGACAACTGCGGAACGCGCCCCTTTGTTACCCGCGTCACGGGCGATGCGGTATGGATGTCTGAAATTTGTGATACTCATGTTTATCTTTCAATGGATTAGTACTAATCAACGGTTCGTCATGTCTATGAAGAGTAGCTGTGTCAGATTTACTGATAGCATTCCCGAAGCATCTTCACTGTCATGCGTATTCTGTTCCTCGAGAACTGTGTAAAAGCCAAATGACTATTTATAATGTAATCTACATCTATATTTCTCAAAATGTGTGTGCATCTGGTAAGGGTAAGCTGTGTATCAAATAGGGGTTAATTAGATTTATACTAAGTTACAACACTATCGTTTCCGCTTGTAGTCTAGTACAACTTGGTATTGAGAGGCGTAGATGTGTATTTGTGTGTGCGTGTGTGTGTGATCCGATGTTGCTTATGCGTTTCAACAGTTTTCATCCTATTTTGATGATTTTTTGTTTGTTTGATAGATAATTCTTCAGTGCCGGTTTTGAGTCCGAATTGGCTGGAAAAAGTTACATTGTTGAAGGTGAAAAATCGAAAATCTTTTGGGGGGCTGACTTTAACCTTCAACTTCTCCAATTGAACGGCAAACATTCTCAGTAATGAATGACCCAGTCGAAGACGGGTATAATGCTAGTACTATATATCCCTGAGTACCATTCTGCATTTCAATGGCAATTGATTTAAATGGTTTGCTCCTGGTTTCATTAGAATTTTCTTTCTAAAAATAGACTGCCTTCACTACGGCTATGGATTTCCATCTACGCCTCTCAATAAAAAGTTGTACTAGACTACAAGCGGAAACGATATTGTTGTAACTTTGTATGAATCTAATTAACCCCTATTTGATACAGAGTTTACCCTTACCACATAGGAATTTATACATAGGCATAGTCTGATGGGAGGGAAGCAATTTCTGGTTGACAGAGGTAAAAGTCTGCTTTGCCTATGTTTCTTTTATGGCTGGGAAAACTAGTCTTATTTTCATAGTAATAATAATAAAATGCTACAGTTATATAATTCTATGAAAAGACATTACCTTAATGCAAATCAATATTATAGAGAACAATAACAATGAACAAATAACATATCTAATTCTTAATTTGAGTTTTTTCTATCATTACATCACAAACAAGGCGATAATATCACTAGGACGCCAGAGATTACTGGGAGTGAAAGATAATGAGAAAGGTCAATGAAAGAACATCTTTCAGAAAGTTTGGAATGTAGAACCGAACCCTTTAAATTCGGTCACTGGGGTAGACCTTTCTAGTTCCACGTGCCATGTCTAATGGATGTCAGTTATCTCGTGTTAATTTTCCCTCTGAAAGTTTTCCATTGCCTTAACCGGGTATTGAACTCACATTCTTTGGGTCCTGTCACTTGATCTAACCAACGCCTTTTACCCACTGTGCCATGTCTCCTTGAGGACATCTGTGTATGTGACAGAACCCAAAGAGTGTGAGTTCAATACCCGGTTAAGGCAGTGGAGAACTTTCAGAGAGAAAATTAACAGGAGATAACTGATAACTGACATCCATTATATATGGCACGTGGAACTAGAACAGTCTAACCCAGTGAGCGAAATAAAGGGTTCAGTTCGACAGTCCAACGACCTGAAGAAGGCCGGAGAGTACAACGTCCGAAACGTTGTAATAAATATGGCGATAAAGATGAGTACAATAGTCTGAATAATGTAAATAATGTACATAATACCTCAACTTAGAAATATAGACAGATATTGAATGTTTCAGAAAGACAGAGAATGGCGATTGGCATTGCATTTAAATCTTTCTAGGTTGTACATGCCACGAAAGTAAGAAAACGGAGGTAAGAAACCGGAAGTTAGTTTCACAGGCGAGAAAGGAGAGTAAATAAAATATCAGAATAGAAGGGACGGTTACATCTAGCTAGTTCAACAGTAATAAGGTGAGACCTAATGGCCAATCTAGTAACACGCTTATATTCATGCTGTTGAGGCACCAAGGAGGAAATCTCTTCAGAACAATTGACATGGAAATATTTAAATAAAACAAAGCAGAGGAAAACAACAGAGAAAATGACCGATGTCAAGAAGCCAGCTCAAACTGATTGCATTACAGACCCTTCTTTGAATTTTGTCAAAAATCTCAAGATATCTCGTAGGAGCAACAGACCAGTATTCTGTGCACGGACGAATGGTAGATTTATCAACGTGCAAGTGGAATCTGACGAGAAAACATTGTCTGGCACGACTCAGTAAACAAAATTTCCTATCAGTAGACCAAGTGTTGCTCTTCTGGGGGTTAGCAACCTCCGTGCTGATGCCGGGCAGAAAAAGTTCGCTGTTGTGATCAAATGACAGTGAATTGATTACTCAATATACTATGCAATTTTATTTATTATTTTTTCGTTCATTTCCACACACTGAGTGATTGTGAATGTTTTTCCCTTTAACAATCCGTTTATATCATTTTAAGAAGGACATTCATCTCCTCCTTACATAGAAAATGATTGCTATCAAACCTATGCCTCTATTCATAGTAAATTTATGAAAATTATCCACTCACTTACATGGAGAAAATATCAAACCAATGAGGGAATGAAAATAAATTTTGACTGTCTTCTAGAAAGAAAGTCTGTTTTACATTACTTATTTATACATAGTGCATTAAGTGTCACAATGTATTCTTATCGCATATTAATCGGGTTCCATTCAGATAATTCTAAAGAAACGAATCAAAGAACTCATGGGAGAGCATGAGGAATAAAACATTTCAAGCGATATTTTTTTGTGGGTGTAATCAGTCTATGCTATAAATCATGTATTTTATTATTCTTTTGATGTCCATTAATATACATATCCGACATAAAAATAACAGCTTGAAAAGAACAAGAAATATTTCATAATAGTTGTTATGTTTAACTATTTTTAAAACAACTTTCGGTGTAACTTTGACTTATCACGCAGAAAAAAAGGTATTCTTTTTAAGTACGGATGTTCATGTCGGTGCTGATTCTTGAAGTAATAACTGATGTGTTAGGAATAAAAGATTTGAAACATAACGAAATGCTAAATATTCTCTACCTGACTAAGGAACACTTTCCTTAAAACATCCTGTATCTGTTCACGTGAAATGAAGTGATCCCGTGATATTTTCTGAATCACATTGTAGAATATACATCCAAGCATCATATATCTGTTTAACAAATATTAAAAACATTATCTGTAAAGATATATTATGCTTGGAAATGTGTTGTGTATCTATCAAATTTTGTCGTTGCTCTGAGATGTTTATCGACTATATTAAAAAAAGGAGCAACGCTGGAATTCATGTTTATTTCCTTAAAAAAAGATTCGGAAATCCTGGAATCATACAGAAATCGAGATTTTGCTAATAATACGATTTCCACTGAAAAATACCCCATCTACAAAAACATCTGTCGGTGAGTAGTTCCCATTTCTTTGTTCCTCGCATCGTTGACACAGGAGTGTCCGAAAATTCCAGACATAACATATTTCTCTCCGTGCTTCATTTCTGTCATATAGTTAATATTTAATAAGTGTTACTGATTATATCGTACTTATTATATCGGTACACTTTCGTTTCCCTTGTATTATTAACCAACCTATCTATTTTATAGATTTTCTTTTCACTAAATAACTTACTAATATTATTTTCTAGTTTGCAATGTTGGAAAGTTTTAGTTAAGGTACGGGAAGGTTTGTGGATCTTATAATTTAACTGAAAGAATATAGGCATACTGGAATTATTCTATTTAGTTTCATAGTTGAGAAGAGTATCTTTATTATGCGTGGGAGCTTTGGTGATATATTCTTTGATAATAGTGAGTGTGTCATACCTATTAAGAAAGTTATTACAAATTTGTTCTATGTGCTTGTTGTAATCTTCCGTATAAGAACAGATGCGTTTAATGCGCAAGCATTGGCTGTAGATTATAGATATTTAGGTTGTCGGGGTGGGAGCTGTTGAAATTACGGTATCAATGACCACCAGTATGCTTGGTGTATACGAATTATACTGAGATCCGGTTTTTGCTAATAATACGATTTTCATTAGGACATACCCCATCTACAAAATCAACTGTCGGTGTGTAATTCACATTACTTTTTTTATTCCTCGGGCCGATGATGAAGGAAAAACGCATGTCCGAAAATTCCCAACAATTCTCTCCGTGTTTCATTTGTGTAATATTTTTAATATTTAATAAATGATTATCGTATTGTTTATATTGGTACCCCCCACGTTTCTCTTTGTTTTATTACCCAACCTATCAATTTTACATATTATAAGAACAAATGGATAACTGTTTGTTTTCATTATATATATATATATATATATATATATATATAAGTTTTTGCTCGCCAGTTGCCAATAGATCTAGAAAATATATATTTTAATACTTTATTCTACATCTGTACATATTTTGTTGCAGATAGCATAAATATATGAACTATATTGAAGTCGGTTAAGATAAATATTCGAATCATATATCTGCCTGTCTCTTTATTTCTCTCTCTCTCTCTCTCCATACATACATGCCTATATATGTGCGTGAGTATGTGTGTAGTTGTGCGTGTTTGTGTGTGTATGTATGAATATTATAAATGTTTAATCGCCAGGCAGAAAGAAAGTCCAAAATGAGTTTTTCGTTGTCAGTACTTTATTATTTAAACACAAAATATCACATTTATGACACTATATATATCTTACATACTATTATCATATTTATATGTTTGCAATTATATTTTCCACTTTGTTTCTCATCATGAGGTTCATCCATTTATCATTGGCTTTATTGGCGACCGTGAGTTGATAATTATACTTGGGTTTATTTAGGTCGGTTCCCTGTTCACTGACATTTATCCACACATTCTTTGTTCTGAGTAAATTAATGAATGTTATTATCTATGTCCGTCCTTGTGCAGTAATGACGTCATTATGATTGGCTTGAAATTCTCATATTATTATTATTATTATTATTATGATTGAGAATCAATTTGCGGAGGAGTCAATGAACTCCAGATAAGAATCGGGAGCACGTTTTGAAAGGACTTCAACAAAATACCTGAATATCTGTTTCTACGGAATATTGAAAAATAGGAAAATAAATAAAAAAAATTGAGAGTGCGAATGTGTATTCGAAAGATTTAAATTCTTTGAAGTTCCAAAGGCAGAATATAGAAGAAGATTAACCCTAGAACACTAAGCATCAATTCAAGTTACACCACAACTAACCATGGGTATATCATACCCGATTTTGAAAATATAAAAAAAATATTATTAAAAATAAATTTTTATTTGAAATATTTTACATGTTATTTACATGTTATATACACTTCAAACTTTGTACTTTGAGATAACATTAATAGGAACTGAAAAACATATTATTTAGGTAAAAAAATCAGGTACTGAAACCTGTAATTAAAAATAGGAAAATTTGGGCTGGGTACTATATACCGATGGTTAATGTTCTAGGGTTAAGGTACCAGTGGTCTATGTAGGCTAAATTTGCGTCATATCATATGGTTAAAATATCTCAGAACAAAGTTAGTGTTTCTCTAATCGTTCGAAATATATGTTTGTCCGCAATTCTAGTTCATCAAATAAAGGGTGTAAGAGTTATATAATATAAATAATACATAGGTACTGGTCGGAATTTATTAGTTACTAGATTTAATTTGGTAAATTATACATCATTAACATTTGTGACTATATGTATTCACAGAAATATACGATTTCCACTAGAATTAAACATTATTTTATTTACATTCTATAAAGCTTATATATATATATATATATATATATATATATATATATATATATATATATATATATATATATATATATATATATATATATATATATGTATGTATGTATGTATGTATTTTCATATCTTTTCCCTTCCATTGGTTATATTAAATCCCAGAAAAACTAAGCTTGATAAGTTCTGGGGCGAAACCGGTTGTTCTTTTTTTAGCATTTTTTTTAAAATGCCATATACATTTTGCTTTTTCCTAGCTATTAAATTTTGTACCATAAAAAACTATATGTATATATATATATATTTATATATATATATATATATATATATATTTATATTTATATATATATATATATATATATATATATATATATATATATATATATATATATATATATATATATATATATATATATATAACCAGTTTGTGACTCAAAGCGATATTTTCGAGGAGGATATAAATACAATGAGTACTCAATGTAGACTACAGATCATTATAATGATACTAAAAAGACGGAGATTTTAATTATCCATTTCGTTTTTAATTTTTATTTCATGAACACCGAGATGTTCAACTCAGCGGAATGAAATCCCTTCCGCAAATGGAGAAAATAAACCGGACGGATACATTAGATTGGAAGTGAGGAGGCATGTTGAGAGAGAAGGAATGCGTAAGGATAGGGCTAAGAGATTAATGGTTTATAGTAGTCGGTTTCCTCAGCCACGTCTTTGCACTATACATTTTAGATTCTAATATTCGTTTGTATGTTAACGTTTGCTGATTTTATGCAGGTCAAATCAGGTCGATTCAAATCAAATTAATTAAAGGGATCTTCAAATAAAATTCAAATAAAATAATACTTAAGCATATGTTTTATAGGCCGACGTCTGATAGTCAGTATAGACATTGAGCTGAGGGGATCACAAGAGGGAGATATAGAAGGTGTGGAAGGCTCGGGGAAGAATAGGCTGAGAAGTAAAACGCGGGGTAGTGGTAGCGTTAACAGCCTGACCTGCTTAGATATTTCTTAATTTTTGGAACTATGTAAATGGGTTTATACAGTGGATGGATCGTTATGGATTAGTCCCTAGACCAAATAATAATTAGAAATCCCAATAATATTGTCAGATACAATAGGGGAAGGTAGCAAATAAGGTTAGAGAATTAAAAGGCGAATAGAAATTAAAAAAACAAAACAAATACCAAACTTAAGGAAGAAGTGTAAAAGTTATGGAGTATGGAAATGTTATAAGATGAGTTAGTTTGGAAATATGGTAAGGTTTACATTGGCAAGGCAGTCTTAGGTCGCGCCCTGTGTGTAGAATTAATTCCTTAACTCAGTGGTTCATATTAATCACATAGAGTAAAGTAAGAAATTCTGATAGAAATTAAGACATCTATGTATCCCAAGATCGATATATAAAGCCCCCAGAATAAACTCTCTCTCTCTCTCTCTCTCTCACAGACACACACACACAGATATATATATATATATATTTACATGTATGTGAGTGCGTGTGTGGGGGGGTAGGGTTAGGGTTACATTTCAGCAGCAAAGCATGTAAAAACGTTGTTGCCTTCTTCACTTCATGAATATCGCATTAAAATTTCTGTTAAAATAACTTTTCTTTCAAAAGCACTTACACAAAAAGTGATGAAAGAATCTCCTCAAATACATGTTGGTATCTATAATAAATACAAATGCATATTATTGAAGATCAATGATATAATACGTGTTGGTGAATTTCTTTAGTTCAACTGTAAATATATTGATTGCCTTCGATCGCCTTTCCAGTTAAATAAAAAAAAAAGGTTGAAATAAAATGTAAGTAGCTTGAGAAAAACGAAGTGTCTCTTCACGATGAAATACAATGAACTCAAGCAAATTTTCTTTTATGCTATCCATTGAACCGATAAGTAAATTACTTAAGTAGATAAGAACATGCTGACAATCCGAAAAAAAAGAGAAAACAGGAATATCGTAGGATGATGCATAGAAAAAATTACACTTAAACTACAAAAACTTCTTAAGTCATCGACATGATATAAGGCAGGAGAGCTAAAAACAAAACGAAGGAATCTTTTTTTCCATCTAATTCAAAAGAATTATTTTATTGAAACACACACACACACACACACATACATACATAATATATATATATATATATATTTAAATTTTAAAATATAAAATACATATGTGAGAAGAGAAATTAACAAAAGAATTGTGTTATAGAAACATTCTTGTAGTAACTTTGCCGTAGAAAAGAACTGAGATAGTTTAAGGATAATATAATACGTTTGTATTATAGAAACGCAAACCTGTTTAGTCGACGCATTGTGCAATGTATTTTAGTAAAATTCTATAATGAGTATTTGAAACATCACTGTGAATTTAGTTAGTATTAAGATGAGGTATAACTACACAATATCACCAATGTGCTTTCGCTCCACATCTAACAAAATGAATCGAATTTTTATCAAGCTGCGTTGGAGGAACAACTACATTGAATAAATAGCTTTAGAAATTTGGTTCTCTGTGTCGCGCCAGAAAGTTGTTCTCTCCTGAGTCGATCCAGTCGACTCTACAAACCAACCATTCGTCCTTGCATAGAATACTGTTGCCATATATGGTCCGGTGCCCCCGCTGTTTATCTCGAGGTCCTCGATAGAATCCAGAGACGAATATGCAATGTGCTAGGTCCTGATCTGGTATCCCGTATACAGTCACTTTCTCAGAGACATACTGTGGGTCCCCTCTGTCTTTTCTACAAATATTTTAGTGGCAACTGAACTGACGAGCTATTTTCACTTGTACCCTAACTGCATGTATTTAATTGTCCTACTAGGTTGGCATCTCGGTCTCACCCTTTCACTGTCGAAAGGGTTAAATGTCTCTTCTGTTCCAAAGGCGTCTTATAACACACTTTCAGACAGTGGAACTACCTTCCTCTTACTTGCTTCTCTGATAACTATAAACTTCAAATATAATGTGAATCGACATCTTCTGATGCATTGATCTTGATCTCCGTCCTTCCTTTTATCAACCACCCCACTTTACGCTTGCTCTCACTCCCTGTAAGCCCTTGTGTGCTAGTGGCACTCCCGCCTTGCCTGGGGTGATATACTTAAAAACACAAAAAAACAACATAAGAGGTATTTAAGGAAAATTTATTATTCTCTATTTATAAACTGAAAATTGATCTCAAACAGTAAAGTGTCACTACATGTAATATGCATAATTATACACTTGTGTTTGTGGGCACATGAAAGTAATTGAAACTGCGAGTCGTTCTTCTGGTGAGGAAATAGATGTTTATTTATTATTATATACTTACTAGCACTGTTATATTACATCGTGCACTATTATATTAAAACCAGTACTCAATGTGTGATAACATATATATATATATCTATATATAGATAGATAGATAGATAGATAGATATGTCTTTTTTACATCAAGGTAATAACAGGACAACGAAAGTTAAGATGTACTGTTATTAGCTGGATGTAAAAAAGATATATATATTTCCATACCTGAGGATGATTGTACGCACAATCGAAAGCTTGTAGTAAAAAAGACCTTATACAACTGGAATTAAATAACAGGGATGATAACATTCATTTACAGGTTCGAGGTTAATGTATTTTATTAAAAATTGTTGCGAGAGTGAATCTTGCCATTTATATCATTAACTTCACTATCTGCTTTTTGTATGAATGATTCATGTAATGTAAATGTGAACTGCACCACATACTTGATATATATATATATATATATATATATATATATATATATATATATATATATATATATATATATGTATGTATATGTATAAATACGATGAATAGAATTAGCAGCTCCTAAAAGTAGCGAAAGAGGCACATTGAAAAAAAAAATTGCTCCATGCCAGAGTTGTATTATATATTTGAATCAAATTTCCAGTGAGCTGTGACCGAACACAAACACAGTAACATACGTTTCCATACAAATGTCAGACAGACGTAACTCTAGTGTGTGAAAATAGGAACCTTTATACCCCCAGGCAACTCAAATGTGGTAAAGGTGTTCCCGTTGTGCATGATATGGACACACCGGCTACACTGTAAGCAAACTCACCCGGGAGTTTTTTGAAGGATTTCTTTGTCTCATTTTTCTTCAGATATGTCCACATGTTTATAATGGTGTTTATATTCGGAGTACACCAATAGCTTAATTTTCATCGAAGTATTTTGAGCCAACCCGTGCTGTGTGTTTTGAGTTATCGTCATGCTAGAATGTTCAGTGACGCCCCAAAGACAGCTTTTGTGCACGTTTTATATTATTTTTAAGAATAGCCTAAATACATTTCTTTAAACATGGTACCCTCTACTCTCACTAGTTTTCCTTCTCCGGAAGCAGCAAAACATCCCCAAAGCAGAATGCTCCCACCAACGGGCTTAATTCTTGGGAGCATATTTTATTTTGTTTTGTGTGCTTAATTCACTTTCCTCTATACCTAAAGGGAACATGCGAACAAATAATTCTAGTTTCATCTGACCGTAAAACAGAGTTCCCATATTTACTCACATGTTCTAGATATCTTCTAGCATAAGCTAATCTGCAATTTCAGTGTTTATTCTTAAGCAAGTGATTTTTTTAAGCATATCACCCCAAGCAAGGCTGGAAGCCACTAGCACGCAAGGGGTTACAGAAGCTTTGGAGGAAGAGCAGATAGGAGTGGTAAAGGAGAGGATGTGGAGAAAGATAGTGGATCGATCAGGGCAAGGGGGTTACAGAAGATTTGGAGCGAGAGCAGATAGGAATGAAAGGTGAAAGGATGTGGAGAAGGGAAGTGGATAGATCAAGGCAACTGGAGATGTCGATTGACATTACACTTAAATAGTTGGAGATTATATTTGTCAGGGAAACAGGAATAAGGAAGGGAGTTCCACAGGCGAGATGTACGAGACATGAAGCTATTGGAGTAGAAGAGACGTCTACATCTAACAGTTTCAACGGTGAAGGGGTGGGAACGTGATGCCAGCCTCGTAGGACGTTTAAATTCATGAGGCCTGGGAACCAGCGAAAGCAGCTCATCGGAGCAATTACCGTGAAAGTATTTGTAAAAAAGACAGAGCGAGGCAACGGCGCGTCTGTGAGAGAGTGTCTGCAGACGAGATGACAGATCAGGGCCAATTACATTGCATACCCGTCTCTGGATCTTATCAAGAACCCTGAGGCAAACAGCAGTGGATCCAGACCATATATGGCAGCAATATTCCATGCAAGGGCGAATGGTCGATTTATAGATTTGGAGGATCGATTCCGGGGAGAAAAATTTCATGGCTCGGCACAGGGAGCCAACTTTTCCTTGGAGGACAATTGCAAAATCCTGCTCGATGAAAGTATCTAGTGACTGTATTAGCCGTTGCATTCAATTTATATTCTTTAATTTATAATATATTAATTTTTACAGAGAATAAATCAAACTTGGATTTCAAGTGTTTTTTTCTCTTAAAAAAATAAAAAGTTGTTACTTTTGTTTTTAGCTTTTTAATTTAAACCGGTTTCGATTAGCTTTTCAAAAAGTTTTTCATTGTTTCTATCTCCACGTGTTGATGCTTATGGTTTGTACCAATGAAAAAATGAAAATCAAGGGACGTAACTGAATATATATGTCGTTTATGATAAGGGGAATCTATTTATGCAATGAAGAAACTAAGGGTTTGAACTTGATGAAAAATATTTCTATATTAATCCGCCTTTGTTCAGTTGTTCTGTAGTCGCACTGGTAAAATGGGAAGATTGACAGGTTTTTCCTCCGCATTCCTCTCTATGTGGGGGTCTCTAATTTGTTGGCGATGAACTATCATCTTTTGCTGGAGTGAAATGCTCATGGCAACCTTTGCATTTAATTATGTATAATAAATTCCCTGAGTCGCACGAAAAACATTTTGAATATTTATCCATCTTTGTACTGTTACATATCCCGCACAATGATCGGTTGCATTTTTTCACCTGAGGGCATTTAATTGTGTCCTGCAGTTTTGCACTCGTGAGTATTTTTTTTGGTGATATTGGTTGTTGTTTATATTTTATGATTGGATATTTTTGTAATAGGCTTTTCACTTTTTGACCTTTTGTAAGATTGGTAGATTTAGGTGTATGTGTGTATAGATGTCTGTGTTCTTTGGCTTGAAAGTTGAGATATAAAGGATGATTTATTTTCTTTTTTTTTCTTTTCTTCCTCGGAGTGTTTGGATGTTAATTTATTTTGCTTTTTCAACACTATTTTCGACCAAACTTTGGGGCTATTTTCTCTTGAAGAATATTTTTTCATCTTCTAGCCTGTGGTCCCTTGCGGATGTGTTTGAGACTACTGTACATATCCGCTTGAACTTAGTTGAGTGGGATATTGGTACGAATGTGCTTCGGGTGAGAAGATGTAAAAATGAGATACTGTCGAGACTCTGTCGGTTTAAAGTATATGTCAGTTTCGTGTTTAGTGTTTGCTTTTGTTATTATTTTCTCAAACAGGGAAGTTTTTTGTTGTTGCTGTACTCCATATGAATTGGATGCTAGAATATATATTATTAATGTATGTTTGGAATGGCTTTAGTATATCAATATTTTCATTCCACAGAATGAAAAAGTCATCTATATAAATTTTCAGTTTTCTTTTATGTTGGATTGATGTCATTCCGAGGTTCTGTCATAGATTTTATTTCGTGGTATCTTATAACTATCTTGGCATATGTTGGTGCAAACTTTATTCCCATGGCTGTTCTTGATTTTTGTCGGTGTTGTGTTCGGTGAAAATGAAATAATTGTTTTTAAGATGAATTCTAGGCTTTCTATGATAAATGTGCCTTTGATACGATTGGTAACTCATGGGGATACTTTTCTATCCAGTATTTTATGGCCTCTCTTCTGAAATCATGTATCCTGTTGCTATATAAGTTCACAACATCCATTGAGACCATATAAGTATTATGGTTTATCTTTGTTCGGAAGATGATTCAGAAAACCTTGATCATCTCGAATGAAGCTCCGAATGTGTTTGATAAGAGGCTTCAATAGGATGTCTAGAAAATTGGTTAGACGTTGTGTCTCGCAATTCGGTCCGTAGTATTATAGGCCTTCATTTTAGGTCTGTTGTTGTGGGTATATTCTATACAAAAAGTTTTTGGACATAATCTTTCTAAAATTAATTACAGTCTATCAGGTGACTTCTCATAACGCCCATTACGTGGCATTGTGATATTAGTATAAAAAGAAAATTCACTAACAATTTTTCTACAAAGGATACCGTAGTAACAAAGCGTGCATTCCCTCAAACCCCAGGAAACTTCAAATTCGCCGACAGACCGGAATACTTAATTCCAACCTACCCACGCTCTGCATTGCATGAAACATAATACTCTGTTATCCCCTTTCAAAACTCCTCATGTGCATGACAACAATACAACATGCACTACATTTATAACACAAACATACACATTCTATATATATATATATATATATATATATATATATATATATATATATATATATATATATATATATATATTGTTGTAGAGTTATTTCCTCAGTGGAAACTGTATTTGGACTAAATTCGGTCCTAAATAGGTTCAACGTACAAAAACGTTAGGAACTTGTAATAATAAGTATTACGCAGAGTAATCGAGTTGTGGTAGATGACTACTTTCGTATTCGAGTCCCACTGACTCCCACTTATATTAGATGGGAGAGTCTATTATCTATAGCCTAGGTGTGTTTCACCATAACATATATATATATAGTGAGAGAGAGATAAAGCGAGAGACAGACAGAGAGAAAGAACGATAGCGAGAGACAGAGAGATCCATTTAACATAAGAATATGTCCCAGTTCAACAAAGGAGACCGAGAGAAGGCCACTACAAATTAGTCTCCCATAAAAAAAACAACTGGTGACGTTATGTCATTACAAGTTTCCACAAAAAACACAATGTCAGTCAGATTTTCACAAACAAGAGAAGGTCATTAGGTTTTTTAAAGAATGGATTTGCCTTTCTTAATCTCTTCTATGTAACACTTATTTCTCTCTCGCTAATTATATGTAGCATCTATATAAGCGTTTGATTTTTATCTTTTGAGAAGGTTAAATCTTTCTAGCGAATGCCGCTACAATTTTTAGTATTCTAACAGGCAGATGCTATTAAGGCTCCTCCCCGCTGTACACACACACACATACACACACTCATACACACGCACGCATACACACACTCATACACACGCACGCATACACACACACACACAGACACACACACACACACATATATATATATATATATATATGTATGTATGTATGTATGTATTTATGTATATGTATATGAAGAGAATGAAAGATCAAGCCAAATGCAATGATCTTCTATACCCAAACTAAGACGAAAAACCCTCAAATCATTCTAAGTTCTTAATTTATTGATTATTTGCAATGATGTTTCAGCTCCAAAATTATTATTTATTACGTAGTCATCAACTGATAACGATTTTCTGAAAGGACTTTATATATATTTAGCGCCGGTATCTTTCAAGCGTTCCAAGAAATTAAAACACAAACCCTTCCAAAACCAACTATAATCAGGAATTGGAGTGAAAGCAATGATAACACTTATCCAAAATCCATCAAATAGATTTCAGGGTGTGGATTTGCTAACACTTAAAATACATCGGTTTATGCCTCATTTATAACATATTTAGCATAGAAAATAAGTAAATTGAACACAGCCATGCTAGGGGATACTCTTGCCCAACATAGCAAACTGCTACAAGGTAAAAATATTAACGTAAAAATTAGAGACATTTACTAAAATAGCCTCGTCTTATCGAAACTTTCATATCGATGACATACATGGCGCTAGAGTTATTCAGAAGTATGTTAAGTGTCGTCTGTATTCAACCATTTTCTTTGATCGATGTTTAAAATATCTTTCACCGAGGACCATTTCATAGAAGAAAGAACTGAGCCTGAAATGCACATCACTTGAGGAATTTCAACCACAGCCATAACTATTGAGTTGAAGAGAAAGGAATAATATAAGATGTTGTCGTTCCCCGGTCTACTTCAAACGAATTTGAGGAAGAAAGTCTCCGTTAATAATTGAAAGAAGGATAACAGCTACTGGATTTGAAATACCTATTCTCCTGAAAATTGTTTTATGAGAATTTTTTTTATGAATATGAACCGATTGTAGATTAGATGACTTACCTGGCAAAGCAAGCACGTATATGACCGGCGTGCAAAAATGAGTGGAGGAAAGGAAAAAGAAATATGGCCGCCCTGACACCTTCATTTAAGAAAGACACGATATCGGAGCAAGGAGAATTGGCGAGAGTGTTTCGGCGTATGCAAATTTTTGGAGAGATCAACTCGGCAAAAAAGCACCACGCGAGAGAGAGAAAAAAAGTGACAAGACGCTCGTGAACGAGATAGTGCGTATTTGGAGAGACTTTGTCATTTGCGAAAGCGATTACTTGGGTCAGTTTTACATATCGATGTTGGCACTGGCTACTTGGCCAATGTATATCAATATTTCCTTATAAGGAAACATTTAATATGATCATTACCTTAGATGGCAGTGATAATATTAACCGTTTCCTTATAAGGAGATATTTTATATTGAATAGTTAATTGAAACTTCTCGACTACTGTTAATCACAAATAAGTCGTAACTTTTACAATAACACATAGGCAAGAATATAAAATAATTCCTAAATCTAAATAAGAATTAATGAGTGGCGATATTTGAAAATGCTATCTATATTCAGTTAAAGAGATGCAACCCAATCCTAATGTCTGGCATTTAGAGATTAATCATTTTTCAAAAAGTGCATTTTAACGTTGTCATCCAATACTTGTATTGATATTTCCAGGAGAGACATAGTCGCACACATACTGAAATATCTGTATCTAAATGTCTCGTATTTCTATATATGATCTTTTATATCTGAAATATGAATGTGCCTGTATCTGCGACATTAGGACGTATATGTATGTTTTTAAGCGATAAAGTTGTACATACGCATATAACTTGTGCAAATATATGTGCTTACGTGTTTATGTGTAATTTGCAAATAAAATGTTTTTTCATTGATATAAGATCAATCTTCAGGCACATAATTTGTACAGTTATAGAATTAAACAGATAAAATGCCGATATTCACACGCCTAAAGTCTATAATGGTTTATTCTCCACAGATATAACAGCAATCGACATGGTACATAAATGCTAAAATTATGTATTTTTCACTGATATAACGTCAATATTCAGGCAAATAAATACCTAAATAAATTCTACTGTGAAATATATTGATGTCCGTGTGTTCATTAATATTATTTGTATTTGGATTAAAATCATAAAGATATAGAGTTTAAATATGAATACAAGTTCGGAATCCTTTCTCCGAAATTCTTGGGACGAGAATTGTTTTGATTCTCAGATTTTTTCGGATTTGGAAATACAGGCTAATTAATTTGTATATTCCGGCTATAAAATGGAGCAACTTTGAATGGAACGATTTCACTTTAGATTTCATAACACAGCTTGTACATATACAGTGTCAGTAGTTATTTTTTTTATAAAATTTAATTAAGTTTGTGTGTATATATATATATATATATATATATATATATATATATATATATATATATATATATATAGTCAAACCTAATGAGCCAGACAAACCTACCAAGGTTTCACTTAGGCAGATCGGCAGAGCCAGCTGACCCTGACGACCTGCTTAAGTGAAACCTTGGTAGGTTTGTCTGGCTCATTAGGTTTGACTAGGTCTGCTCTACGTTTGTATCGAGCTCTTTAGTTAGTTAGTTAGTTGTTTACTCGTATCGGGGTTTTTTCTTTGGGGCTTGAACCTGTATCTGTGCGATTATTTTCGACAGACTTTCATGTTCCTGGCTCTTTCTTTTTTTAAATCTTTTTTTCCCTTCGAGATTGATTTGGCTATTGTTAAATCAAGGATTCGAAGGTCTTTCGACACGAGTATAGTCACCTATATATATATATATATATATATATATATATATATATATATATATATATATATATATATATATATATATATATATATATATATAAATGTAATGATTTAACCATGTAATGCGCACACAGATTAAAATTGGTAAAATTCAAATTTCACGTAAAAATAATGTTTCGTAGTATGTGTACGTGTACAAAAGCAGGATCACTACTTTCACTGGAGGGATGATGTACATCGTCAATGACATCACTGTCAGTGTGCCAAGGAAAATTTGGTGAGCTATCAATGATATTATGTTTTGATTAAAATGTTACAGTACATAGAGGTACAGTATTTGTATAAAAACAAAACATGGATTCTGATTAGATTCCATGTAATAAAAAACCGAAAACGTCAGCATTGTATTTGTAATGCAGCAACGCATTAATCATACTACGGGTAGCCATGTTGCTTTCTGAAATTTTCCGTTTGTGGAAAGTCATGTCAGCACCTAAAAAATAACTTTCGTATTTTGGAGGTGAAAGGACATTCAACCTGTATGAAAAAGCAAGCCGTTACGTTTCCCTATTTGCACAACATATGTAAAAATGTAGAATAAAGTATTAAGATATATATTTTCTAGATTAATCGGCAACTGGCGAGCAAGAAATTTGTTAATTTGTCTTTTTTAACTCATCTTTGTCTTAATTTCTGTTGGCATAATTTTCGTAATATTGAGGATTTTTCGAAATTCTTGTCTAATTTAAATGCGTTAAACCCAAGTCCAATATTTTGCAGAACTAACTGTGTTTTCTTAGGCAATCTGTGATTATATATATATATATATATATATATATATATATATATATATATATATATATATATATATATATATATATTATAGAGTAATCCAAATTGACCTCATGACAATAGACTATTTCAACTAACATTAATGCTTTAAATGTGCATTTGTATATATATATATATATATATATATATATATATATATATATATATATATATATGTATGTATGTATGTATGTGTGTGTGTGTGTGTGTTTCCTTATTTATTTTTATTTTATATATTTTTATTTATTCTTTTCTGTTTTGGATTTTTAAGTAACATAGCAAAATTGTTGGAGATGAGTTCTAATCGTTTATATAGCAGTTTGTCATTGTCTAAGAAGGATAGTTGTAGTATAGTTTAACGGTTATTTTGGCGGGTGTGGTTTGTTAATTTATTTATTATTTACTTATTTAATTAATTTATTTATTTGGATTGATTATCTTTATTATTATTTTCTTATTTTATATTTCAACTTTTATTTTTTTTAGTTTTATATATTCTACTATATAACAGTTAGAATAGACTACAACAATCAATCCAAAAACTGAAAGAATAAATAGTTTTAATTAACTTCCCAGATCAAAACAAACTATCAAATAAAAGATCAAAACACATCTCAAAATTTTTTTATACGATACTAAGACATCAAAAAATGAAAAGTATAAATAAATCGTGATTTCCATAGCGTGGCTCAGATGTGGCACGAGGCCGAAAGTATGGGGTACCCAGTGAGGATCGAACTCACCACTAATTCGCAATTGTTCTAGCGAGACAAGCTTGCTAGCCGTTACACCACATCGAGGTGCCCAAAGAATAAATAAATATATAAAATAAAAATAAATAAATAAAAAAATAAAATAATCTAAATAGTTAAGGAACAAACAAACCACTCCCTCCAAAATAACCGTTAGAATGGACGACCCACAAGGCACCACTGACCCATATATATAAATAGTCAAGAAAAAAAAACAACACATGTGGCTTGATGATTGCGTCTAGCATGAAACACTCTTTTGCTTCCTGGTGTTGACTCCAATGTTCTCATATACATACATACATACATACACACACCCAACCAACACACACACACACACACATATACACACACACACACACACATATATATATATATATATATATATATATATATATATATATATATATATAGTTATTTAGTCTAAGAAAAACTAGATAATCCGTATGAGTAGACCCAAGAAGGATAAAATCCAGAGAGCTCAATGTAAACCAGAGCTAATAATTTAAATAAAAACAGACGCGGTCCTTTAAAAGGGCTGTGATGAAATAATATATTACATCGAACCTTAAAGAGGTCTGTTTTTATTTAAATTTTATTTAATATATATATATATATATATATATATATATATATATATATATATATATATATATATATAAATAAAAAGGAAAGAACAGTAAGATATAAAATCCGGTGTTCTTATAGATATTTTTATTTTTACACAATAGTGCTCTATGTAAATTTAAATTTACAGAGCATTAATATTCGCTTGATGAGGAAATGGAACTAATGTCTTTGGTTTAATAACAAAATTAAATTCAGGGGCTTTAGCTTCCATTTCTGAAACATGGTTATCACTGTGTAGCGGTAAAACCATATCTTAAATCTATTAATTTATAATATATATATATATATATATATATATATATATATATATATATATATATGCAAAGAGAGAGAGGGGGAGAGAGAGGGGGAGATATCGGCTTAAACAGAAAAACTTTTGAAACAATGAAAGATATGTACGGAAAAACAACAGTTAAATCTTTGAGTGGAAGAACAGATATTAAACGAGTTGATCAATGAAATAACCATGTTGTTAAATTAGAGAATTATTTTGGAAAACGCTTTTGTTAACACAGCAAATAACCTTTAAATTAAATAAAATATATCATAATGGAAATTGAAATAGATACGCGAATTTATATATCATATTTTATTTCTTTTAACCAACCAGTTTTGCCATCGATTATAACATTAGTTAGGAATAATTGTCATTAATATTTAAAACTCAGTCATTGATTGAGTTCCTACTAAAAATGTTATTGATTTTTTATTTTTCTGCATTTTAGTTAGAAAATATTTTGAGCATCTGTTTTGTAACCATCTGTAAAATATATGCACCATGAATTACTTTCCATAGAGAATGAATCTGTCTGTAGGAAAAGCAAATTTCTATTAAGGACTCTTTTGATCTTCCTACATTCTTTAATATTTGAGCATTACCACAGGCTCCAATTTTCCTTTGAATCTTAACAGTTTGTAGCCAATATACATCAAAGTGAGCAGTTGTTGTTTTCACATTGGTACATAATAATGGCATAAAACAAAAATAGTCATTTTCCACAGGATCAACACCGGAGGAATGCAACATAAAAATATGCGTGACAATTATTGTCAGAGACACATTATTAAATTAATTCAGAATTGCTTTAAATAATATTTGTAATGCTTATCTTTCTGTTTGAAGAATAAATAGTTTTGGTGACAGTGCAATCTTATTTTTATCTGTAGTGTTAGTAAATGCAGAGAGGATATAATATATTTCATCGTGTCAATTGAAACTATAGTAATGATTGCGTCTGATTGAAAACTGAAGATATTAAAAGATTAGGTTTCATAATGTGTATCAACATTTGCAGTAATCAGAAAAAAAAAGCCATACAGAAATCCAAGGAGAATTAACATATCGGTTACTAATGATCATATAAATAAATTAATGTCTGTAAAATGTTCCAGCCTGTACTTTACTATTAGAAAATATTCTTCTTTGTAATAACTATAAATATTCAAAGTGGCTGTACAGATAATTTATATGACATCTTTAATACTTCTTCTTTTCTTAAGGGAGAACGCGAGACAATGTGTATATGGGAAGGTTCTGAAAGTCAAATTAGAATATCACACAGTATAGAGGAAAATATGAAAACATCATAAATCCAATGTAATTAATGACGAAAATATCTTGCATTTCTGGAATATGTTTCATATATATATATATATATATATATATATATATATATATATATATATATATATATGTGTGTGTGTGTGTGTGTGTGTGTGTGTGTGTGTGTGTGTGTGTGTACGTATGTGTGTGTGTACGTATGTGTGTGTGCGCGTGTTTATATGAGTGGATGGACTAAAGATTAGACTCAGACATGACCTCAGTTTACACTTTTTACACACACGCACATACACATATATAAATATATATATATTTACAGTGTAACCCGGATATAAGAGACCCGGATATAATATAGATTTTCTCTGGTCCCAAATTAGAGCCTGTGTTAATGTATATATAATAGACAAAACCCGGATGTAAGAGAAACCCGTATATAAGAGAATTCTTATCCGGTCCCGACAACTCTCTTATATCCGGGTTACACTGTATATATATATATATATATATATATATTGGGACATTTTTATGTTTATACATTCTTTTTATAGATACAAATATTTAAGAAAATGCTCTGTTTTATAATAAACAGTATAAAACAACATTTACCGACCTGAATGTCCGAGAAATTTTCATCGAAAATTTTCGTCCTCCGACAGGAATCGAACCTGTGTCCTATACGTAACTGTCGTATAGCCTGGCGTGCCTTAACCATTTCGGCCACAGAGGAGCGTTTCGGAGGACGAAAATCTTCTATGAAATTTTCTATATTATATACATGTTTATAAAAATGTAAAAATATTTGTTGAATGAGTGGAGACTTCTTAATCAAGAATATAAAACTCTTGTCTGGTCACGATATTATTTGGTGTGACGTTAGCATGAACAAACATTTCTTTCTCCTTGTGAACATCTTTCGGAAACTGCTGTTGCGAAAACCACCAAATTCATAACATCAACATTTACGGGTGAAGTTCAGGCGAGTTGTTATTTTTTAGACCCATGATAACTTATCTTGCCTCAATGCATCTGCTTTTCTTTGTCCGTCATAATTAGATAAGAGACATTTTTTTCTTTTCTTAAATGCCAAATCTCACACTGAAATATGTTCATAGATTTTTATCGTAATTATTTATTAGTTGCTGCTTACTTCGTGCGACGACCA
>OZ038495.1:30462377-30472377 GCA_964036315.1 Acanthosepion esculentum | reverse complement strand
AGACTATTTAGTTTGTTTTGTCTTTGAAACCAGATTTATTTAGAGAGAGGTATGCATCGAAATAAAATAAAAGTCCGTTAAAATTTTACATCAAGAAAGGGTGAACATGTAATGATTTTTAACTTTAATTTGTTTAATTTTTGGTGACCGATATATCTCGATGTAACCTTACCGACCATCTTCAGCATTTTTTATCTCTTTTTTGCTTTTATCTCTGTAATGTTTTGTTTGCTTTTAATATCCCACATTATAATGCTTTGTTATGAAAGAAGATGCGTTCTATCAATCCGTATGAAAATTTACCATGAAAAACTAATTAGTGCATTGTTAATACAAATATTTATATTTTTGTGATTGTGTTTTCATGATACGAAAGCAAATAGTAATTATATTATATTGGAAAAAGAGAGTTTTTTTTTTTTACAACTCGGGCGTATATCTCATCGAACAAAGAGAATAGTTAAAAATTAAGACGGCGTACAGGTGTCAAAGTGGAAAGGAGAGAGATATAATATGTGTGGAATGCTTGATAGTAAAATCATGTTTATCTTGTAATTAAAAATTCTTCAGTAAAAACAAGTAATTTAATGAAAGTAGCTGAATAAAATTAAGAAAATATTCTGCTATGGATTTAATATATTTATTGACAATAATAGGCATCATTATTTTGAGCGGTGATATTCACGTATTTTATGTTGCCTAATGTTATTCGATTATGGTAGAAACGAAATTTCCACGGATTTTCAATGGAACCAAAATAAAATTTAAAATTGTTACCGGAATGCATGTTGCATAAACAGTACGGTACTCTAAAAAAACTTCTGGAAAATAAAGAATGGTGGCAATACACCCATTATTACGTAGCACATTCTAGCTAAAGCCAAGTTTTAAAATAGGAAATGCAATACATGTAATTTATGTCTTGTTGAAAAATTAGTTATTGCAAAACACTTAAATAACACTAGCTTATTATACAGAAGAAATTAATTGATGTTTAGATCTTGATATAAAAATAAACATCTACTCAAATGCGTTGATCCATATAAATTTTTAATGAAAATTATGTTTTTTAAAAGAACCGCTAATATCCCTTTATATTTAATACCGTGTAACCCGGATATAAGAGAGTTCTCGGGACCGGAGAATAAGTCTCTTATATCCGGGTTTATCTTATATCCGGGTTTGGTCTATTTTGTTTTATTAACACAGGCACTAATTTGGGACCAGAGAAAATATATCTTATATCCGGGTTTCTCTTATATCAGGGTCTCTTAGATCCGGGTTACACTGTATAAAAAAATATATATATTCGCAACTTTCAATTTCTTTTTTGTATACATATATATTTATTTTAAATGCCAAATATATATTTTAGTAAAAAACAAACAAACTGCAATCCGCGTTTAATACATGACTGTACCAATATTGCGGTAACCAGATATTTTTATTAAAATTTAAATTACGTAACGATTATGCTGAAGAATTGAAGATTGCTTTTTCATGAAAATCCGAGTCGTGTTACACGGGGGAAGCAGTCTTGATTGCAATGAATAGATGTGAAAACCCTGTTTACAGATGTCAACTTGATATTTTCTTTCCGTTTAGCACACGCTTCTCCCCGGTGGCAAGTCTTCGTCTTTCCTCTCCTCGCTTCAGCCCTCGGTGTAAATCGCATCTCCAGCCTGTTCGATCTTCGTCGACGTCTTGCCACCTCTCGCCCCATGTACCATTTGCAGACGCCCTTTTAGAATAATAAATGTTGTCTCAAAGACATGAACGTTCTAACTACACAGTGCTCATTGTAAAACAAAAGATACATAGGTAGGGAATGCAATATAAATATAAAATATCCTACGCATTCAAGCTATCTGTGAAGGCACATGAAATTGTCAGTAGCTGAACGAGAGATGATCAGAAATATTTACCAGTATTTTAAAAGTCTGAGGTTATCCCTGGTAATTCGTTTTTTAAAATTGACCCCAAATGTAATTGTTATGAACTGTCAATAACATACATGGTTAAAATAAGTGTGACATGATTTTTGATATGGAATTTCATCATGACACAAAGAAAAAAAATATGATTAAATTTTGCTATCGTCAAAATATACCCCTTTAGCCTTGATTACTGCTGCACGTTTTTTTTTCAAAAGCCTCTCAAAGTATAAGTTTGATAATTGATTCCATTCCTTTTTTACTGTTTCGAAGAGCTCTTTTTCATTTTTCGGGTGGAATTATTTCACAAGTTCATCCCAAACTAATTCTGGGGTTGGCTTCAAATGTTTGAACAGTACTGAGTATATATATATATATATATATATATATATATATATATATATATATATTATTACAAAAACCAAATGCATAAGAATTACAAACAAGATGAATCCTCACTAAGACATATTATAAAGAAATACACCACCCCAATCGACCAAAATAAATAAAAAATCAAATTAATTATCTATTATAAAAAAATTAAGACAGCTAACCTCATCCTCAAAAATAACAACACACCTGCTAAATCAAAATTCCAAAGAACAAATATTATCTATGAGTTCAAATGCCCCTTAAGGAACTGAGTTCCTAACGAAACCGGACTCATAAATAATTACATCGGTTACACAACTACATGCTTATCCAGACGTCTTACGTTACACCTATCTGATCACAGCTCCATTAGAACCCATTTAAACACACACAAAAATTTACCAGACTCCATTAGAAATATACTAGCAGAAAACACAAATATATTAATTGCTTCCACCTGTAAAAAAAGGTTAAAAATAATGGAGGCTTTAATAATAAAAAAGAAAAAAGCCTACCCATAACAATATTAACTACGAACAAAGCCACAATGTGCTAACCGTATTTGGAAATTAAAACACCACTACTACACACTAAGACATACACATAATGCACACAGTCAATTAAGCTGAAAAATAAAATCATCCTTGATAATGGCTAAAGTTATAGCCGAAAGCGCTCGGAAAAATAAAACATTTGGACAGTTCTTACACACCCTTTGTCCAGCAAAGAAGGCTCTTGTTCCTACCCAAGAAAAATTAAATAAAAAACTTAACCGTAGTACCTTGTCTGTTGTTTTTAATGAAACTTGCACATATATATATATATATATATATATATATATATATATATATATATATATATATATATATATATATATATATATATATATATAGTTAAACTATAATTTAACTAGGTCTGCTGTACTTATTGTATTGATCACATTATTTAGTTAGTTGCTTACTCGTATCGGTTTTTTTTCTTTGGGCTTTGGACCTTCATGCTGAACGATCGTTTTCGACAGGCGTTCATGTTCTTGGCTCTTTTTTTATACCTTTTTTTCCTTCGATATTGATTTGATCATTTGCATATCAAGAAACCGAAGGTTTTCCGAAACGCGTGTAGTTACTTATATTTATAAGATTACTACTATTATATATATATATATATATATATATATATATATATATATATATATATATATATATATATATATATTGTGTTGTATGGATATGAATTTGTGACCCAGGGTTTCAAGCTTTTGCGATTATCAGAAAAAATGGTTCATTTTTAAAATTGTATCTATTTCTACTGTAAAGATAATTACGGAACACCCACTCGGGGGTAGACACCCGTAATTGATTCCCTCTGGTTAGTCACTTGAACCTGATCGTTTCCAATTCTTTAAGATCCAGTCGGAAGTCTCCCAGTGACGCTTAGCCTCACAGAGTTGGTTAATTGATTTTTGAGAATTTATGGCATTTAAATCTGCTTAAAACATAAGAAGAACTAACATACAAGAGCAAAGAAGGACGGGAATTATTAAAATCCGTCGGCTACTGGTCATCCATACAAATAGATCCTAAAGCCGCCTAACATAGCGAAATATATTTTTGTCAGTATAAGTTGAAACGTATATTGATCGAACATTTGTGCATAGGTTATTTTTATTTACTTAAGCAGAGCTGGGAATGCAACATGATCCTACGCAGTTAGTTTCCTAAGTTATATGGAGGTGCCACATGCTGCTTCCTTGATCTTATTCTGTCAGCACATTTTTAAATACCATCGGCTTACTGAGTATATGTAGTATAACAAGTAACATATATTTGCATGAGTTCAAATAAAAGAATACTAACTTAATATATATTTATCTGCTGCAACAGGATTATATATATATATATGTGTATATATATATATATGTGTGTGTGTGTGTGTGTGTGTGTGTGTATGTTTGTGTGTGTGTGTGTGTGTGTGTATAAAGAGATATATAGACAGACAGACAGATAGATAGATAGATACGAACGGATAGATAGATAGATACGAACGGATAGATACGAACGGATAGATAGATAGATAGATACGAACGGATAGATAGATAGATAGATAGATAGATAGATAGATAGATAGATAGATAGATAGATAGATAGATATATAGATACGAACGGATAGATAGATAGATACGAACGGATAGATAGATAGATAGATACGAACGGATAGATAGATAGATAGATACGAACGGATAGATAGAAAGATATGAACGGATAGATACGAACGGATAGATAGAAAGATATGAACGGATAGATACGAACGGATAGATAGATAGATAGATAGATAGATAGATAGATAGATAGATAGATAGATACGAACGGATAGATAGATAGATAGATAGATAGATAGATAGATAGATAGATAGATAGATAGATAGATAGATAGATACGAACGGATAGATAGAAAGATATGAACGGATAGATACGAACGGATAGATAGATAGATAGATAGATAGATAGATAGATAGATAGATAGATAGATAGATAGATACGAACGGATAGATAAGAACGGATAGATAGATAGATAGATAGATAGATAGATAGATAGATAGATAGATAGATAGATAGATACGAACGGATGGATAGATAGATAGATAGATAGATAGATAGATAGATAGATAGATACGAACGGATAGATACGAACAGATAGATAGATAGATAGATAGATAGATAGATAGATAGATAGATAGATAGATATGAACGGATAGATAGAAAGATATGAACGGATAGATAGATAGATAGATAGATAGATAGATAGATAGATAGATAGATACGAACGAACGGAGACATAGATAGATAGATAGATAGATAGATAGATAGATAGATAGATGGATAGAAATATATGAACGGATAGATAGAAAGATATGAACGGATAGATAGATAGATAGATAGATAGATAGATAGATACGATCGAATAGATAGATAGATAGATAGCTATAATTAATACTTTATTTCTTTTTTTATTCTACAAATAATAATTGATTTTAACTGAGCCTTATTATTGTAAAAACACAATTAATTCCGACGTAGTGATACAAATTATTATTTATTTAAATTAACATGTTAAGCGCTATTAACACTGTAGAATCCCCTGTAGAGTACAAATTCACAGCCGCACTCAGGTAGGTGTAGTCGCTGGCATTTTACTAGCAAGTAGTTTTTTATGGAGTGGATTCACCCAACCGCTTTCGAATTCAGAGTTGTATTACTCCAAGACTGTTTGCAAAATATAGCCAGAGTACTCAGTCTACATTAATTTTTCCTCTTAACTAGAAAGGAAGTCTTGGATTCGTACATTTCCCCTGAGAATTTGCGCGTAAGTTAAAGCGTTAAGAGCGACGCTATGCATACATCTATGGCCAGTGCATTAATAAATTTCGAATTATTTCTATTATGCCATAATAGTTAAGCCCCTTTGAAATGGAGAATTATAAAAGAGATAACCTTATCAAAGCCGGCACCTCTGTGATTAAAATGCAGTAAAAACCTTAACTTGCTAGAATGCAGTTCGTCAGAGAACGTTAAACCTAATCAAAATGAAAACAATAAAATAAAGTGATCCTGTCAGGTTGATAATGATTAAAACTAACATCAGATATGTGCTCTGCTCGTATTGTAGAATTAACAGAACAAAAATATATTGAAGCTCAACAAATATAATAAAGTATGATAAATATGAGTAAAAAGAATGCTATAGAAACTATTCTGAAGAACCCATATTACTTGGAATGTGGTTTTAGAAACCTAAGGACAAATAAAAGGTAAAAAAAAACGGGGTAACAATTAGAATAAAATAGTAATTAGGGTCATTTTCAATTCGCAAGGCGCTTCCACTGATGTTATTCATTGATATGTGAAAAGGTTATGGGAACCTTTATCTTTCTATAAGAGAAGCTTTCAATATTAAAGTGCTGTTAAGGATGAACAAATTATGTTTATAATTAATTAGGATAATGGACGATTTACTCAGATGTCCCTGCAAGTGTTTATCTATCTATCTAACTATCTATCTATCTATCTATCTATCTATCTACCTACCTACCTATCTTATTTTGATGAGATAAGGAACAAACTGTAAACATTTATCAGTATAACATGGTTCACATTTACTAAAGCTTCATCGGGGAGGGAATGAGATATGGAGAAAACGAAGAAAGAAATTCTGATATTTTCACTTTTTGTGTGGTTTGATCTTCATTGGTTAACCATGTTTCACGTGAATTCAGCTCTTTAAACTAACTTGAGTATAATTATTGGCGTTCGTAATTCACCCTCCTAATTTTCTCATGTCTATCCGAGTCTGGTCATATCTCTCTATCCAGTCTGATAATATCTATCTATCTATCTATCTATCTTAGTCTGTTAATATCTATCTATCTATATATCTATACTAGCATGTACACACGCATACACACACACACAAACAAACACACACACACAAATATATATATATACATTTTTATATACATGTATATATATAACAGGCTGTATATATATATATATATATATATATATATATATATATATATATATATATATATATATATATATATACAGCCTGTTAATATGTATCCATCTCAGTTTGTTCATATATTTTTCTATCTCAGTCTGTCAATATCTATCTGTCTATCTATATATCTATCTATCTATCTATCTATCTATCTATCTATCTATCTGTCTGTTTGATATCTGTCTATTTCAGTATGTTAATATCTATCTGCCTGCCTATCTCAGTATACTAATATCTATCTGTCTATCTTTCTATTTATTTATCTCAGTCTGTTCATATATCGTTTGTTTTAATCATATATATATATATATATATATATATATATATATATATATATATATATATATATATATATATTAATATATATATATATATAAATCATATATATATATATATATATATACATAATCATATATATATTAATATATATATATTCATCATATATATATATATATATATATATATATATATATATATATCGGGATGTATCGATATAGGAATGTACCTCCGCAGATCATGTCGACACTCGACTTAGTTGTTTTTGTTTTTTAATTCATCGATCACTTAATGACATGGCACGCGGGTGATTATGCCGCTGATTGATGGATTATATTTGGAAATAATTTTTCCTGCAGAATCAGCGAAAATTAAATTTTACTGCCCACTCTACATACAATAAAGCAAAACGTGAACGCTGAGAATCCATAATGTTAATAATCTATCCCAGTTATCAGATACTACAAAGCTGTACGTAGTGCAGCGCATCCTTTTAAGGGATCATTAATAGCAAAACCTAAAGAAATCATACTGATATAGAGCATGAATAGTTAATAAATACGAGATTCTTCAATTTAAGAAAGTGTTAATTACTTCTGGCTGAATTTCTGGGATGAAATAATGTCATTATTTCCATTAGTTACATGTGGACTATTTTCCTCATATTTGTTGTGGCTATGACAACAAAAAAGATGAGGCTAAATTGTTCGCATTTAATATAAAGAAAATTAAAACTTTCATGTGAAGTTTTATTTTATAAATATTCTTAAATATTAATATTATCTGCTAATAACTTAATATAAAATGATTGTGTGTGCGTAAATTATATAGACATGTGTCTGTGTGATAGTGTGTGTGCGTGTGTGTGTTTCTGGATGTGTTTTAGGAAAATCAAGCATGATGAGGAAAGAAAGATTTTTCGTGAGATGCGCTGCATTGGACTAAAATGAAGTTTACGATATGTGACTATACATGCGTAAGAAGGTTGCTGTAATTTTTAACACCCTTTCGATATATATATATATATATATATATATATATATATATATATATATATATATATATATATATATATATATCAAATAAAATAATACAAAAATATTTTAAACTTTCCTTTTAATAATGACATAAACTTTCTGACTTTAAAACTTTTTTTTCAACAATTTTGGGACATTTTTCATCATGGTATGTTCCTTTTTTATCGAAAAAGTGGAGGTAGCTAAATATATATATATATATATATATATGTATGTATATACATATATATATATATATATATATATATATATGTATGTATGTATGTATGTATGTATGTATGTATGTATGTATGCATGTAGATAGATATAGATAGATCTTCCATGCAAAGTGTACATATATGGAAATCTAACGATAAAATAGACTGAAACTTGGTTTCAAGAATAACAATAACACCAGCAACAACAATCAGATCATGTCGCGTGAAGAAATTGATAGCAGCATTCTTTTCATCCCCTTCTAAGAAATTTGGGGTGAGAGAAAAGATAAAATGTCAAGAACCGGATGTTCTTAAAGATGGAACATACGGTAGCGAAGCTCGGTGCCAGGTACTTAGAACTTTCCAGTTCTTAGTTAATGTAGTCGACGTTAAGTTTTATCTCCCAGAATACGCCCTTTGCCTTTTGAATCTAGAGAAAAGCTTCTTTAATATTCTCGATTGTGTGATATTATCGTTTCTCTGAGTTCTTGTGCATCACTGTGAATTTCGCAGCGTGCGTATGTAGCCATCCAGTTTATGGACTTGTATAACAACAGGAATAAGCGACAGCGCAAGCTTTTGACGTCAATGTCTGTTCGAGACAGCTTTAGCCTGAGGGTCAAATTGGTGAATGTTGGACAATGATAAATATCTGTACAGGACTGAATTATGCTTCGACTGTTTATACGGAGATAGAATATTACACACGGCAACTTTGCGTGACATGACGACGCAAAAGATGATTGTCAAATAATGAGAATTTCAGAGCCGGCTTGCATTACGTGAGTTTCTGCGAAGAAAGGGACTTAAAACGGCATCTAGAAGCGAATAATGTGAGTCTTATGAAAACTAAACGATTCGCTTCTATAGAATTGCTTTCTGCCGTAAACAATAATGTCCATTATATTAGAGACTAAATCCTTCCGTCTCTTTCATTTGATTTTGACACTTCCATCGAGTAATCAATGGTATGGGATTTTATTGACCATAGTGGAATAAATTCATCAAAATCTCAAGTCTGGACAATTAACCTTAAATCATTTAATTTTACACAACTTAAGTAGAGCATGAAGAAACGGAGATATGATGAAAATTACTGTCAAAATAAAGGCAGTAAAAATTCTCGTAAGAGGCCAGGTTTTCAATCGACCCTTAGAAAACAGGATCCTTAATAAGTTTTATAGAAAACTAATTAAACCGTTTTCCTATTACCGATATTTTTATTCCAAAAGGACGGCTTCCCGTATTGAGCTGAAAACAATGTCTTAGACTTCGAACAGAACAAAAAAAGATGTATAAAATATATATCATAAGATGATAATTTAATTTCCCTTCTTTATGTAATTCGATAGATGAGAAATAAGAGAACCAATTCGAATTTCAGCTGCGTTCGTTATATTCATTTATTTTCAGACACTCTTGGGAATGGTATGAATACACTTCTTCTCCTCCCAGCTACGGGTTAAGTAGTAGGGCTTGTATCAGAAAATCATAACTATCTGTCCAAAAACCTCTTACAATACAAAAATATGTTTCGGCTATAAATATACTTACAAAAGATTTATAAGCCGTAAAAAATCTCCCCTAAAACCTCATAAAATACAAAAATATATTTCGGCTTTAAATA
>OZ038495.1:30454877-30457377 GCA_964036315.1 Acanthosepion esculentum | reverse complement strand
TCCTTAAATCAAACCGCAAAACTTACGAGACGGAGGACTAAAAAGAATCGAAATGGGTAACGCAATATAAGGCGATTGTTGTTGTTGTTTTTTTTTTCAACTATTGCCTATATGCATGAACGGCTTTCTAAAATCGATTTGCCAGACGGACGGAGTAAAGATTGTTATTTTAGAATGGTGTTCCTCCTGTACAAGGCCCAAGTGAGAAGTAGAGAGTCACAAATTGAGACAGACACTCCTATTGTGGAGATGTTGGAAGATAACGGTTGACCCCTAGTATTGAACAGGTTATCATCAGCGACGGACCAGCCACGGTGTCAGTGAGACCCGCAAGAATGAAAATAACACAGACAACCGTTTAAAATTATAAAATGAATAAGAACTTTATAAAGTCATCTGCACACTATCAGTTACTCAATTCCAATGTGAGGGGACATTTTCAAAGCTAAAGATCATAAAGACAATGTTAAGAGTTTTGCTGTCTGATGAGAATTAAGAATCATACATGTTGCTCTCCTTTGAAAAGGAATTGTTAAATGAATTGCATGCAGAAACAATTACTGGCAGATTCGATCAATCCTCTTGTGAAACCAAATGATTGCTCTTAGTATAGTGAACTGCATGTGAGGTTCTATTGTGCTTTTGAAGTATCTGTTAATGTGTAAATTGTGAAGTAAACTATTTAAAAATATCAGCAAATTATTTAAAACTAAAAAAAGTAAATAATTCAATTATAACATTTTGTATTTCCATTTGGTATCTACTGTCATTTACATTTGCAATGCAGGTACACTATAATAATAATAGCTGGCCAATCGTATTCGAGGATACCCTTCTACTAGGGAGGCTAGCCAATCCCTATTGCAGACGCTCGCCCAGGGAGATTTGTGTTTGCTCAACGCCCATAGACCCCACCTGTGGTTTATACTGCAACTATGCTGAGGACACCTTAGTTACAGTTTCTGGGAGAGAGCGTGTTATCAAGCGTGATCAACAATTTGAACAAAGCCAGCACGCTCAAGCCCTCGGTCCCGATGATTTGTAGCTTTGCGTTAGCACAGCTATCAACGGCCCTCAAGTGTTCCGTCTACCAAATTTCACTCAAAAGGCTTGGGTCAAATACAAAACGATTTTAACTGGTCACTTTCTAACCTAATAACTGAAAGTTTTTTTAGTGATTCTTACGACAGATGGTGTCAAGATGGTAAACTGTCTTATCTGAAAATCTTGAAAAAAGAAAGTCAATTACTTAATTTATTTAGTTTTTGGTGAGATAGAGAGTTACCCCATGGTGTTACACGATTTGGACATTTTGTTCTGTTACACCTGGTATATATATATCTATATATATTTATATAATGTGTATATATATGTGTATATATATATATATATATATATATATATATATATATATATATATATATATATATATATATATATATATATATATATATATATATATAATGTGTGTGTGTATATATATATATATATATATATATATATATATATATATATATATATATATATATATATATGCAATGATTATATATATTATATATGCTAGGAATTTGACGATCGCGGTGATGGTCACAAATTCACATCAATCCAACTGTGTGTGTGTGTGTGTGTGTGTGTATATATATATATATATATATATATATATATATATATATGTATATATATATATATATATATATATGTATATATATATATATATATATATATATATATGTATATATATATATATATATATATATATATATACGGGTTTGGGTTCGTTTTCGAACTTTTAATATTTAAGGCTCGCACGGAATTTGCTTTTCAAATATATTTTTAAAGAAGTATTGTTTGTTGTGTGTCTACCAAGTCAACCCAACTTTAATCAGATTTTGGAAATGAAAATTAACTATATTCTTTCTATATCAGTTCAGCTTCGGACATTTCGATTTCGCGTAGTGTTTAGCAAACTTTCTCACTAGATTAATTACGACTAAGTAGTGATCTCTATCCTCACCGTATGCTTCTTAATATCGTCCTTGTACCACATCTAAGCTAAGCTTTTTAATCCACTGTACCAGTCCATGTCAATCATTTTATAGCGTCCTCTTCCTCTTAGTTTCACTATTCTTACCACATCTTTCATTTGTAAAACAAACCTCATTAACAGTTATCCCTTTAAGAATAAGTATGGCTCTCGAGCCTTGTATTGGGTAAACTTTAGGGAAAACAATTTTAAATAGGCAAATGAAATATGTGAATGTTAAAACTATAAATATGGAAAATACTGAAGAACATAAGTTACGAATATTATAAAATTACTGAGTTTTATACTTCATGATCTTTTTCTAAATTATTTTTAGGCTTCATTGATTAGTAATTTCCTTGTAAACGTGGAAATCATTTTCTGATTGATTTAAACAGGTTCATTTACTCCGCTCTCTAATCAATAAGAAATATTAATGACTGATTGATTAGGTATGTTTGTTAATTAGCTAATTAT
>OZ038495.1:30442377-30449877 GCA_964036315.1 Acanthosepion esculentum | reverse complement strand
GAAGGGATATAAGAAAACAGCGAATAACCAAATTGATGAAATTTTGGAAATGGTTGGAAGAAAAGGGATTAGAACAGCGAAAAGACAAAATTTGCTAAGAGTTCCAAAGGACTGTAAATTCTGAAGAGCCATGATTGCTTATGTCTTGAAGGTACACGGTACTTAAAGAAGAAAAGAATTTGAACCAAAATATGATTGTCATTCGTTAGTTCTTCCTTTATTTTTCAACATACTTTAAACATATCTATACGGTAGACTAATGGATATTAGCTCGGATTAAGGAATCGGTGAGCCGAGTTCGAATTCCAGTCGAATCTATTGCATTCACTTACGTTCTAATACCCTCGAGAAAGGTATCAAACATCTTCTCCACTAGCTATGGGTAAATAGCATGACAGACTGGGTTCTATAGCCTTGGGTGGCAACTGGTTTATCTCAGACAGAAATGGCAACATACTGCGGGAAAAAAAATCTGCCTCGTCAGTCATGTATCTTTCGATACATAATCGCCTAGGCGTGTATCACGCATGGCGCATAACTGAATGATTGAAATACAGACTTTGTCGTCTTTGTAATATGAGAGAACTGTGGAATGCGCAGATATCTCCATAGATAAATAAATTATATGAACAGGCATAAACAGAAATATAGATAAATAGATAGACATATAGACTTAAATATCTTTCGAGATGCAATAAAAAATCAATAACTAATGGATACATTCATCCTTGTGTGCATGTAAATTTGTTTATGAAATATCGCATACCAGTTTCAAAAGTTGCCTTTATTATCGGGTATTATTGTGTATTGACGCTGGCTTCATTCTTTTTATGTATCGTGTCCTTTCAGGACGTAGTCGATCATGGATCTCCATTTCCCTCTATCCCTTGTAGTTCTCAGTAAGTTTCGTCGCTCTGCCACATCCTACATACCACGTTCTAATTTCTAGAGTAACGTTGATATCTTTTAGACGGACATTGTTCTGGAAATTATCATTTAACTATAAGTATGTAAGCGGTATGCCTCCTGAATACACTTTCAAAATATCCGTACGATAAGAACGGTGGATTAATGGATAGCCGTTCGGACTGAGAAATCGGAGAGCCGAGTTCGAATTCCAGACGAATCCATTACATTCACTTACGTTTTAATAACCTCGGGAAATATATGAATCCTCTTCTTCTCCCTCCAGCTATGGGTAAATAGCAGGACAGACCGGGTTCTACAGCCTTGGATGGCAACTGGTCTACCTCAGAAAGAAATGGTAACATACTGCGGAAAAATATCTGCCTCGTCAGTCATGTATCGAAAGATATATGGTCACCTAAGCGTGTTTCGCGCATGGCATATAACTGACTGATCTAACTTATACATTTGAAACAATTTCTTCTTGCATCTTGCTTTCTTACCATTAGCTCCATTTGAATCACTCCGTAATGATTTCACTCTTTCTGTTTTAACATTTGATCTCTATCTTTATTTCTTTCTTTGTTTTATCTTCTTTCTTTCCTTCCTTTTCTCCGCTATCAATTTCCTCTTTTAAAGCAAAACCAAGATAACACCATATCTGTTTCCCACAGTTCAGGCTTCCTTCCAGCTGCTATCATTGTCTCCATTCCTTATTTCTCGTTCTTGTTTTGAGCGCACTAAACAAGCACAGATATCTAACTGAGAAGGTGATAGAAAATCAGAGAGAACACAGAAGACGCATTTGAAAAGTTGAACAAAATATGAAGAAACAAACGTTTTGCGCTGGAAACAACGATTTCTATATGACTGTGAATGCTGGACAATTTCCTCACAAAACTGTAGGAGACGAGAGGCAACAGAGATATTTTTCTACAGGATGATACTTAGAATACCGATGTCAGATCATGTAAGTAACGAGGAAATTTTAAGGAAAAACTGGAATTAAAAGGACACTTGTGATTAGGAACAGACAAAAAGTCAGTTTAAATATCTCGGTCATAATTACGAAATAGGGCTTGACCGTCTTGCTTTTATGTCATTAGTTCTATTTGAATCACTCCCAACAGATTTCACTCTTTCTGTCTTAACATTTCATCTATATCTTTCCTTCTTTCTTTGAATTATCTTCCTTATCAGGACACGTTGATGACAATAGGGACAAAAGGGAAGAGCGAGTAACGTAATTAACGTGTTTGGTTAAATGACTTGCATAACAGAGGGCTGACAGGTAGGTATAGTAAAAGAACAACCATTGCATAGAACTACAAATGATAGAAAATTTCGGAGGGCTAAGTTTGCACATGTGATGAAGTCTCCCAATTATTCCACCGTTTGTCAAAAAAATGAATCTAAGTACCACTTTGCGTGCCTATTCTTCATCTACTCCTGTAGGCTTTCCTCCATTTTAACATTCTGATTCCTGTGAAATTTCTAGATGGAAAAAAAGAAGCTTCATTTAAATTAATCAAAATTCTATTTCGATGCGCACATTACCATACTGTTCTACGCCCGGCATTGCAGTTTTATCATTGGTATCTCCTGCAATAAACTAATTATTAAGGCCTTGCCTTGTTCTAACCCCTTTAAAATAATACATTATTCAAGAGCATGGATTCCTGATAAAAGGCGCATAAGATTACCCGAAATTATTTAATTAGGATTAATTTTATAATTAATTTATCATTATCATTATTACTAATATCATTAAACATTCTCGCACCCTCATGGAAATTCAATTAATCTTGTAATTGTATCTGCTTTTGTCATAGAACTTTATCTTGAATCACAAAACAAACCAAGGGCTGAGTTTTTCAAAAATAGTGGTATATCAATTCAAATGACTTATCCCAAATCAGTAATGATCGATGAAAGATTCTACATTTTAATAAGGATTTTCAAGACCAGAGGTCCAAGGAAAATATTAAATTATTCATACCTTATTACTGTAGTTTATGTTGTAAATATCACTTGAAATTTTAAAAGACCTATTATTTTTTTATTGTTTTTCTGCCATAAATCTCTGAAAATTAAAACTATGAAAAGGCATCGTATTGAAAGACCAAATCACCTATATATATATATATATATATATATATATATATATATATATATAAGTGGAAATGGAAGTCAGCACTTAGAGGCGACAGTCTGTTTCATGCTAGTGCAATCGCCTGACGATTGCACTAGCATGAAACAGACTGTCGCCTCTAAGTGCTGACTTCCATGTCCACTTTTATATTTACACACGCTCTATCTCTGATATTGAGCACTTTACCCCATAAATATAGCACACTTTAAGACTATATTTCTGTATATATATATATATATATATATATATATATATATATATATATATGTATATATATGAAGAAATATAGTTTTAAGATGTGCTGTATTTATGGGATAAAGTGCTCAATATCAGAGATAGAGCGTATGTAAATATAAATATTAAAGTGATAATTGAAGTCAACACTCAGAGGCCACACGCTGTTTCACGGCTGACGATTGCATCCATATGAAACAGCCTGTCGCCTCTGAGTGGTGACTTAAATGTTAACTCATATATATATATATATATATATATATATATATATATATATATATATATATATATATATATATATATATATATATGCTGATTTTAGAAAAAATGTCAGTCTTTATAGTCTATTTGTAGATTTAAAATAATTCATCTTGCATTCTCATATCAATAAGTACAAATCCCAAAATTCATAAGTAAAATGGCAGGTCATTCCTTTTGTCAATATATTTGTATGATCTGTGCATTATTATTATTATTATTATTATTATTATTATTATTATTATTATTATTATTATTAGTACAGTAGATTCCCTGATAATCTCACTAAGAAGGCGTTCCGAATATGAGGAAATGGTTATAAAGTACGGATATCAGGTTTTATATTTCGATTAAAATAAAAGAACTGAAATCAGGTTTAACATTTATTTTCAATGTTTTATAGTAAACAAAATAAGCTAATGGTGAGTGAAATATAACGGAATTGATTTCAAGGAAAAAAGAAATAAATTACGTAATTCTAATGAAAATTCATTAAATTAAGTATGCCACGTATGCAAAACAAATCATGTAACGCGGATTTTAATCTTTGTTGCATGATGATTCTTTCTCTTCTAATGTCATTCTCAACATTTCCACATTTCGTTTTGCTTTTGTTCTTGGAAGTTTTAACTCTGCGTGCGTTATTGCAAACGTCATAGCTGAATACTGGCATTCATTCTACAAAACTGACAACCTTTTCAATAGCATTTTCAATTTCAGTCCAGGTTTCATCACAATCACGCATCTCGTCGCTATCTTCTTGCAGATGTGTCTCGTTGTCAAACTTTCCTCTTATTTCCATCACCATTTGAATCAATACAAGCCATTAGGGTGAAATAAGCATAAGCAATTATACAAAGTAAATTTCTTGAGAAACAGAAATCTAAAATCAGTTGCATATCACCCAAATAGTTCAAACATCAAAATCATGCCCGAATATGCGGGATTCCGGATATGAGGCACTTCTGATATGAGAGATTTCGGATATGTGGGATTCGGCTGTATTATTATTATTATTATTATTATTATTATTATTATTATTATTATTATTATTATTATTTTGATTTCTGTTGTATATTCATTTCCTTCCGAGTCCAAACAAGAGACCTTAATTTCCCACTGAATATTTGTTTAAAACAAAATTAAATAATAAACAAGCTAAAAACACAGAGTGTACATAAATAAAGTCCTTCGTAAGGTGTGAACGTTGTTTGTGAGAACATTTTTGTATATTCTGCCAATGAGTCTATCAGAAACCTTTCCAATCAAAGACATGGCCCCACCCACAAGTGGAATTATTGACGTCTTCATGTGCCACATTTTTTTTAGATTTCCACTTCAAGATCTTTGTATTTTGATACTTTTGTAGAGATCTTCAAAGCGGTATTAGAGTCTGAAAGATCTGTCATGTCAATAAGAAAGCGCATTCTGTTTTTTGGCTTTGATTACTATGACTGGGCGATTAACTTTGATTTTTTCTGTCTGGATGTATTGTACAGTACATTCCTATAAAATTGTTACAGGTTTTGTCTCTATAACCGGGATTGGGTGGTGTTAATAATCATTTTTTTTCAGTTTCCTTCCCATGAAAGTTGCAAATTTTCCAGTGCTGATATTGGATCACCCTGTTATGCCAAGATTTTTATTCCGTGGATGGTAATACCGTGTAAACTTTTTTTTTTCTTTGATTACTTTTGTATACACATTTCCTTCCAGATTTCAACCAGAGATCTACGGTCAGAAATGGCTTCATGAACATTTCAACCCTTCATTGACATTATCTACTATTCATTAAAAAAAGAAAAAGAAACTATGATTACACACATTTCACATAGATAAAGCTCTTAGTAAAATGGAGCTGTACGTGTGAGGAAAATCTTCCGTATTTCTTTAAGGCATCGGCTATAAGGAATCCCTTCAATGAGTCTATCGGACTCTTTTCCTATCGATCCGAGGGCCCCATCTATAACTGTAATTAATTATGTACTCATATGCCATGTTTTTGAGAATTCCTCTTCAAGATTCGTGTATTTTTTTTTTTTTGATTTTGAAGATCTTCGAAGATACATTACAATCTGCTGGGATTATTATTATTATTATTATTATTATTATTATTATTGTTGTTGTTGTTGTTGTTGTTGTTGATATTTTGTTTCTGTTGTTGTTTCTGCTATTGTGAATTCTTGATAGTACATGACTGCTAGGTCAATAAATGCCGAAAGTTTCCTAATAAGGAAACGTCTATATTCCTATTCCCATTAACTTTCGTGGTGATAAATATCTAGTCCATCTGCCAATATTCTAAGACACATCGAGAATCATTGGAAATTATTTGGTTTATCATCATGATTCTGTCCTTTTGTTCCATGTCTCCTTCGCCTCCGTCTTTGTTTCACTTCATGATCACCAGACGAAAAAAGAAAACCAGAATAGCAATGTTTTGCGAAGTTAGCGCAATTTCTTTACGTATTTTGGCGTGTTTACAGTTCCATTGATTAGAGTTTGTTTTGCTTTTCTCTTTCCTCTAATCTTTTCTTGGGAGATGTCACGACACTTGCATATTTGAGTTTCACTAAACATGAATTCGATAGACATATACGTAGTGGAAAGTTGATGAAGAGAAACTTGCGAATACCCGACCTCTGATGTTTCTTTGCATTCGTGAAGCAATATACAAAGAGACATTTATTTAAATAAGAAGGGCATAAATCTGATTTTATATAGCGTTGTTTTCTACATGTACAACGAGTTCACGTGAGTTCGTTTTAGCAAGAATCGTCAGACAACAGCAATACCAGTTGTACTTGGTGAGAGTTGAAAAAAACCCTCTATTTTGCGTTAATATCATATTGAGTGTTTTCAAAATCTCTGAGTTGGCGAATACTCTGCACCTGTGGGTAGAGAGAAACTCTAGGTTATGCTTACGAGCAGAGTCTCGTCTGGGGAGGTAGACAACAATTCGACCCATTATATAACCCGGTCTACGAGGAATTTTTATTCAAGCCTACGGGCTCGGAATTCTCCACGTAAAAAGCCGGTCTAGTGCCATATCCCACCTTCTAGGTTGGTAACGAGTAAATAGGGTCAATGCCATTTTACTTAGTGTGCGAGTTGGCAACTCGAAATTACATCTGTTAGGGACCTTCGTGTGCTGGAGTCGTTCATTCCTAGGAGTTATTTATCTCGTCTCCCGACTGAGACGTGATTTGACACAAGGTCTGGTTTACTGTGTGGAACGCGAGCGTGTCCACACGGGCCATGGACAAAGATTTCCAGAACCATACAACCGTCGATTGCGCTGATCTCGGTTGCAATCACTGATTCCTCTCTCTCTCTAGTGCCATGGCAGGGTGCTGAGTCGGGCAGCTGTTTCCGAGGACCGGGTAATTCACTGTTTTATTTTCTTCTGTCGCATCTCCGCAACAGAATCGTCACATTCTGCCTAAAGACAGAGACGCAAATGATAGATAATAAACCCTAAACGACATGTATAGTCGTCCATTTCTAGTGAATCCCTGGTAAAAAGCAGACGTTTATATATATATATATATATATATATATATATATATATATATATATATATATATATATATATATATATATATATGACGGTATATATATATATATATATATATATATTTATAAGTAAATGGCAATAGTAAAACAGTAATTCCTGACGCGTTTCGTCCAATGTGGACTTTTTCAAAGCAAGAAACGAAATGAATTTAATTAAACAAAGAAAATTAATAAAAACACCCCCACCCCCAAAATAAACAGAGTGTTCTTAGCAACTGGAATGTATAGGACGCTATTTTCATATTGTTACCTGAAAATAACGTCAGTTAATTTCACGCGTGGAGAATATTATCATTAATCTGTGTTGATGGATTCAACCATTTTAGTTGCTATTAACACTCATTAACATTTTTTTAATTAATTTTCTTTCTTAT
>OZ038495.1:30384877-30437377 GCA_964036315.1 Acanthosepion esculentum | reverse complement strand
ATCTTCAGAAGAGCTCTACTCATTAGTTCAAGCAGTTCAAAATTGTACAGCTTGGAAAAGTGTTGCCACTTCAACGAAGTCGAACCACCTTTATTTCTCCCGTGTTCTGAATGTAACTAAACGTTCCAGTCATATATGTTTTACCCCAAAACTATCAATGTGAATGTAACGTGGGTACATCCGCGACTACTACCATCTTGACTTCTTCAAATCAATAGTGTCCTGTATCCTTCTTATTCTCATAATATTTATTTCCCTCCCATTCATATCACACACGTTATTCATCATTACCAATTCGAGTAAGTTATTCACCGTTAAGTGGCTCTCAAGCACAGTTTTGGTTGCACTTTGGTAACATGAATATGGTCACATCTTCCCACACTCAATATGATTATCGTGGTGTGTAGGAATTCATAGAGTAGATTGCCCAGCTACACGTCCAACCGGTTTTAAATTCAGAATTTTCCTTCTCCTAAATTGGTTATTAATGCTAGATACATTAAAGGTAGAAGAGAAGAATTCATACATTCTCGAATATATATGGGCGAAAATCAAAGAAACAACATCGATTCGATTTTGAAATCGATACCTCAATCTCACTTTCCGTATCGATCACCAGTACGAGAGAAAATCGTGATTTTGTTTTATTAGTTCACTCCAAAGAAGGAGATATTTCCACGGGAACTCAAGGTGTTACTGGGTGTGTACGGGAATCAAAAGACATTCAAAGGGACCGCAAACCTAATCCTATAGAGGTAACAAGGGCTAAACCTCTATTCCTGGTCAAAAGACCTGCGAGAAGTGTGAACCTGACTATAGGTAAAACTTTTATTTAGTTATCTATCTCTCGCTTTCGATCTCTCTCTCTCTCTCTCTCTCTCTCTCTCTCTCTCTCTATATATATATATATATATATATATATATATATATATATATATATATATATATATATATATATATTTTAGAATTGGACATTGTCCGACAATTTATTTAAAGACATTTATATTATGTTTAACGTTCTTTTTATAGATACAGAGCATTTGCTTAAATACATGTATCTATAAAAAGAACGTTAAACATAATATAAATGTCTTTAAATATATATATATATATACACATACGATTTTTTTTCTTCCGGGGATGAATACACACAGACGTGTGTGTGTGTGTCTGAGTGTGTGTTGTTCAGTCTTGAAAGAAAAAGAAATCTATCGGCCCATTCTTAATTCTTCTGTCTTTCCTTTCTTTCCCTCCCTCTCCCATTCTCTGCTTCTCTCGCCTCTCCTCACCCATCTCTGTCTATTTCTCGTTCCCGCACAATAAAACTTATATTAAAATTTCTATTTTTCTTTCTTTCTTTTTTTAATATTAAACTTTTTCTTATTTCTTTTTTCTTGTTTTCCTTTTCCTTGCGTCTGGATAAATTGACGACATTTATTAACAAGACGCTGGATTGAAAAGATAGAGGGAAATGTCACTAAACAAATTATAAACAGATGGATTTTAAAGGATTATGTATTCGTCATATATATATATATATATATATATATATATATATATATATATATGGATTTTTAAGGATTGTCTATTAATCATATATATATATATATATATATATATATATATATATATATATATATATATATATATATATATATGCAGAAATATAGTCTTAAAGTGTGCTATATTTATGGGGTAAAGTGCTCAATATCAGAGATAGAGCGTGTGTAAATATAAAAGTGGACATGGAAGTCAGCACTTAGAGGCGACAGTCTGTTTCATGCTAGTGCAATCGTCAGGCGACTAGTGCTGTTATTTTTCTCGGCTATTTATATAAGGGTCAGTGGTGCATTATGGGTAGTCTATTTTGGCGGTTACTTTTACCGGAAGTCGCTTATTTGTTTATTTATTTATGTCAAATTATTTTGCTAGCTTTTTGTTTGTTTTTTTATTTTTATTTTTAATTTTTATCTCATATATTTATTTATTTATTCTTTTATTTTGATCGGTGTTTTTGGTTAACGTAGTAAAAATTTGTTTATATAGCTTATTGTTGGTAGTCCATAATGGCCGTCATTTACCGGAAATCGCTTGTTCGCTTATTTATTTGGGTCAAATTGTTTTGCTTGTTTTTATTTATTTTCATTTTTATTTTTTATCTTATATATTTGTTTATTTGTCATTGATTAAATCTGTTTGTTGAATTTTGGGGTGTGATGTTGTGTTTTTTTCTGACTATTATTTAGGTGGGAACAGTTATATATATATATATATATATATATATATATATATATATATATATATATTATAAATTAATAGATTTAAAATATGGTTTTACCGCTACACAGTGATGACCATGTTTCAGAAATGGAAGCTAAAGCCCCTGAATTTAATTTTGTTATTAAACCAAAGACATTAGTTCCATTTCCTCATCAAGCGAATTTTGGAGTCCAAAATTCGCTTGATGAGGAAATGGAACTAATGTCTTTGGTTTAATAACAAAATTAAATTCAGGGGCTTTAGCTTCCATTTCTGAAACATGGTCATCACTGTGTAGCGGTAAAACCATATTTTAAATCTATTAATTTATAATATTAATGCTCTGTAAATTTAAATTTACATAGAGCACTATTGTGTACAAATAAAAATATCTATAAGAACACCGGATTTTATATCTTACTGTTCTTTCCTTTTTATATATATATATATATATATATATATATATATATATATATATATATATATATATATATATATATATATATATATATATATATATATATATATGTATAAAATTTATGTATTTAGGCAGCAATCCTTCTCTCATGCACATTTCATTAAAAAACGACTGACAACGTGCTTTTATTTAGTTTTTATACAATTTATCCTGCGATCTAATAATGTTTTTCTTTTCGGATGATAAATTATTTAAAAACTGTACGAATGTTCTCTTTATCCGAGCGCTTTCGGCTATACATTTAGCCATTTTCAAGGATTATATTTTAACTGTTAGAATTAGAAATTGTTCGTTATATGTATGTTTTATAAAACATATGTCTATTTTGAATGATAAAATGGAAATGTGGTCCATTTTGTCATTCTGTATATATATATATATATATATATATATATATATATATATATATATATATATATTGAATAAGAAAATGGAAAAATGTTACGAGTTTTGTTTTACAAAAAGACCTCTTCAGACCAATGCATTTTATTTATGGTATTTATTACATGTGTTGGGTATACGAAATAAAGTTGCAGGTTAGTGTAAAAACAGACAGATATAACCTTTGTATGTATATATATATATATATATATATATATATATATGCGTGTGTGTGTGTGTGCTTATATATATATATATATATATATGTGTGTATATCTGTTTGTGTTTGCGCGTCTGTATTAAAATTATGTTCTTTCGCTATATCGCAATTTTAAAAGAAAATGGATTTTGACAAAATTGCATCGTGTGACAGATACCAGATGATCGTTTGATTGTTATCTTTAGCGCCTAAAAGCATTCTACTGGCGGTAGACCAGCGCTATCATGCTAACGTAGATGAAAACTCGTCGTCTCACTACACAGTTCCTTGTCGGGGAAAATAACACACTTAGAAGAAACAGAGATAAGCTGGTGTGGAGAGAATTGCAATTGATTTTCTTTCTCTGTTTTATCAGATTCTATTGCCTCATTGGTCCCATGACTTCTTATTTTTCTTTACAGATTCGATTTATTCTTTTGAAAAATGGACCGACGTTGGTTTATGAATAAGTAAAGTTGTTCATGTATTTTATCTCTTGAAAGATAGCGAACTTTTACTTTTATATTCAGTTATATGTATTTATAATTTCATACACGGCTCCATTTCTGTTCCCATAAGGCATTTCACACGATTGAAATACACACATGGCTGCAGTATTACCAAAACATAAAATACAAAATCATTCATAAACACTCATCCATTCAATCATGAGTATTCAAATCTAAATTATATTTATAGGGTAAGTTCCGAAGAAAACCGTCTTATCAAAATGGTAACGTATTTGTTTCCATGTTAAAATATTTTGAAATTTAAATACTCCATAACTCCAATTACACACACACACACACACACACACACACACACACACACACACACACACATATATATATATATATATATATATATATACATATATATATATATATATATATATATATATATATATATATATATATATATCATCGTGCATATCTTAACTTTATACTTATACTTAGGAGCCTGTGTAATTACTTTTCCGTGTCTGCAATCAGTACTGTGTCATCTGTGTATCATATGTTGACGAATGACGAATCCATGTAGGACTTCCAATTATCTCAGAATTGCTTCGCTGTATAGTTTCAATGTCCGGCGAGAAGACATATCATTGCCTTCCGCTTCTTTCTATTTTTGTATATCCGCTGAACTCATTTTCTATGCGCATGCGTGTCGTTTTCTAGTTATTCTTTACAAAGAACTGATGAAACTACTAGGTAGTGAAATATTTGAGAAGGATATTAGAATAACCCAGTACTTCTACTGTAAGCAAACCGCCTGCGTACGGATAGAAAATGAATTTAGCAAATAGGCAAAAATAGAAAGGACTGTAAGACAAGGATGTGTCTCCTCACAGGACTTATTCATCATACACAGTGACGTGTTTCCAACAGAATTAGACTTCTTACCAGGATTCATTAATGGCGGCCACTATTTTAACTACATAATATATGCAGATGATATAGTGTTGATAGCAGACGCAGAAAAGAATAACTAATAGTATTTTTTGACACTTCACTTTAGAAAATCTTCCAGTTTCTTCGACAAAGCTGAAAACTCGCATTATATGAAAGAGAAATGTCATATCATCACACCATACTGCGTAATCTCCAGTAATCTCTTATTTACAATTCTTGAAATTCTTTTTGAGCTGTTCGTATTTATTTACAAATTCATGTATAAATGGATATTCGATATTCCACGATCTGTTGTTTCTTCCAAATTCTTCATACATTACTACGCGAAGCACTCGGTCGAGGACATGATGTTGACAGCAAATAAATTATTATTTCTCCAGATTATTTGAGCAAATAGTTTTTGTAATTGGATGGCGATACCATTTCTGCTCCCATTTTTCACATTCATCCTGTTCGCAACAATTACTTTTATGCTCTTCCATAAATTGTCTTCATCCAGATCAGCTGTTATTCCTTTAACAACAGTATCAGCTTTTCAATTTGGGAGATTTCATGCTTCTAACTTAACTTCTCTTCTTTCATTCTCCAAAAAGGCCATCAGTTCGTTTTCCATCCAAATCTAATGACCAATTTTCTAAGTGTAGCGTTTTCTTCATTCCTTTTTATGTTTAACAGTTACTTTAATAGTTGATATGTCTATACGAGATTGGGAATGTGCCTCAACGTCAATCCCTTCGTGTGATAACTGCTAACAAACATTTGCTGATTTTCTGGTTGACAAGTTTGAAGATGTTACTAATTTGTTTGCAGTAGTGTATTTTGCGTGAGCTGGCAGCGTGGAAAGCTATTGCCGAGTCGAACTCTCTGCCTTCGGGCAGAGAGGGACCCTGACGAGGCTATGCCAAAAGGCAGAGTTTCGTTCAGGGAAGTAGACAGATACCCGATCGCGCGTATGCGGGGGTCTACGGGCAATTTCTGCCTGAGACCACGGGTTCGGATCCCCCACATTAAATTTGGCCTTATGCCACATCCTACCTCGTAGGAAGGCAGGTAAATATCGTAGTATGCTGTCTAAGTTGTCCGCCACTAGGAGTGGTTTACCTACTTCACGACGCTGGCGAGTATTTTATTTTGTTGATGTTATAAAGATTAGCATTTCATTCCCAACCTCCGTTTTGGTTATTCCTCATTCAGTAACTATTTCTAGGTTACAACGACAACCATTCAACATTTTCCTTTGTGATATAAAACTTTCATTCAATGGATCATATTTTTCTTGTTGCACACATTCATCGTTGGTGTACATCAGTTTTGATTGTATCACTTTAGTTGGTAAATGACGGAAATTTAATTCATTTTCCATAAGCTTACTTCCTTAGCGATTTTCATTATACGTTCGTTCCTTCCTTTGATGGATGCTCAAAGGAACAGATAGTCGCCAGCAATTTGGATTTTGATTAGTATCCTGCTTTTCTTTTCCAGTGATTGTTCTTCTTGTGGAACAGACGCTCTTTCGCTCTGTGCTTCTTGAAATCACATGAAATTGTTTCTTCAGATCTTCTTGTTTCTTTCAGTGTCAGAAGCACGTTTTACGAGACAGTATGGTTAAAAATGAATACTTGTACATCATTCTGCAAATCAATCAGCGGTACTCAATCAGGAATTTTATATACTCTGAAACAGAAAATATACATTTAATTACAAACGCAACATATTTTCCCAATCTCCTTATCTAAGCGACAACCCAACCAACGCTCACGCTTATATAGCTCAAAAAATTTCATAAATTTCCAGCAAATTCTCGAAGGCTTCAGAAATTTCTAGAGGTTTCCAAAATTTATAGAAGCATCCATAATTTTCTAGAAGGTCACACAAACTTCTAGACGGTTTCAGAATGTTATAGTATATTCCAAAAACACATAGTACTAGCATACTTATATGCGATCTTTGTTATTTCGTGTTGCGGAGGTGACATCTTTTAAAAAATAAACTGAATTAAACATTCATTCGTTATTTCGTAACGAAAGTTCATCGAAATATGATGCAGGAAATCGATTATTTTACAAAATTAAAAAACCATAAACCCAATATATATATATATATATATATATATATATATATATATATATATATATATATATATATTCTTGGTATGATTTGTTTCATGCGCGATTGATTGTAACTGCAATGTTCAGTAGGTATCCATGTTAAAGAATCTTAGCCTCAATTATTCTTGTACAAATCATATATGAACGTTTTTAATGCACAATTCAAGAAGATAAACTACAAAGAGACAGAAAAATATCTCCCTTGAAGTGAAGTTAACATAACAAATTAGTATTTGCTCTGGCGGAGACAACTAAGGGAGATAACCGTACGGAGTTATCAGCATTGATCCGGCAGTTTTGCCTAGACAGGATTAGAACAATGGCGGACACTTAGACACACGTGCAAATCACGTACATATTCATTCCTCTCCCATCCGCTGGTCACATGTCTGTATTACCAAAAATAAAGGTTTAAATATTAACAATATCTGATCATCAACTTGAATGTATCCTCCTAACAGCAGTTATAACAATTTGGCTGCGAGGATGAAATTCGAACTCATGCCATTAATGCATCTGACGTCACACATTCTTAAAAGAGTTCTGAACAAAACAATTACACCGATATTCGGACAAGTAAGTGTCTTTGAAGTAGTCTTTTGTTTACATTTGCTTGTATTACTTGTTTTTGGACTGATTCACCTAATAAATGTTTGGGAGTTAATTTCCAATCATTGACTTTAATTGTATTTAATATATACCACTTGTTATTAAAGTGAAAGAGGAAATATTTAAGTGACATATTTTAAAAACATAATATCTATTAATAACGATTTCAAATAAAACAAAAATGAACATATTTACACTATTTTCATATTATCCAAATATTTATTTCTGTTAATCGATCGCAATGTGAACTATGAGATTCAAGTAATCTCATATAACCGATCGGCTTTTTATCATGTTGAGAAAAAATATACTATCAGCGTAGATTTATTTAAATAATCCAATTGCATTATTTACTGATTTTAATATTGAAGACAGAAGAAAGTAAGCAAGGATTTCAGCATATTACGTTTAAATGCAAAGTTAAGACAATGAATAAAAACAAGAAAATGATTTGTGCAGTCTTTAAATAGAATAAAAAGTACCAAATCACTTTGCAAAATTTCATAAAGTGTGAGATTGTACATTGTAAAAAAGATGGCTTCCAAAAGCTAAACAAATTATTAAGAAACAGGAGAATTTCGTTAGAGTACTGAAAGTTTATGAAATACTAGCAGCATGGCCCGGCGTTGCCCGTGCTTGATTCAAAAATCGTACGACTCATACAGCAATCGCTATCACTTGACTTAAAATGTTTTTGCTCTTCCTTGCCTTTAAAGGAGTGCCCTTTGCCGTGCTGATGTTGCTACATACCTTACATTTTGCCTATCTCAAACTGCGAATTTTTTCTGAGCTCTATACTAAACATTAAATCTGTTACGAAAAAAGAACTAAACAAAATGAACACAAAACAATCAGCTTTAAAAAAGGAATCGTAACTGGAGAAACCGAATGAAAAAGAATGTTAACAACAAATACTTTTTCAAACCCAACCCAGTTGAGAATCAAGAATCAACGTTGAGTTTAAGCAAGCGAATGAGCCAATTGGAGTTAAGTGCCATGCAGATTTAAATTTTTCCCACTTGTGACGAATGCAGCTATCGATTTTTTTGCATGCTAGCATGCTAGTTAAAATTCGTGTCAGTCAGCTGTTGGCTCTCACGCTGGCCAATAGAATCTTCCTGCCTATTCGTGGCAGCCTGCTATAGGCTCTCAATCTGGCCAGTAGAAAATGGCCGCAAACTACATGAAAACTGCCGTAGAATCATGATAAATTCGATTATTACCACTATCGATGGGAGTTGGGAAATGCAACGTCGGTCTTGGCCTTTCCTCTAACATGGAGCATGTGCATGTAAATGTTGGTGCAAATCCGTCGAAAATTGAGGCCGTGCATTCGATACACACACACACACACACACACACACACACACACACACACACACACATACATACACACACACACACACATCCTGCCTTTTATAGATAGAGATTCCTCCTATATGACAGTAAATGTTCAGCCATATTCACACAAATGAAGAAGAAACTTGAGGCGATAGAAATGTTCTACAAAAGGATGCTGGGAAATCTATGGACTGAACCTCAGAAAGAAACAGTTGAGATTTTTAGGGCACATAAGTAGGAAAAAGGGCTTGGAAAATGTTATAGTCACAGAGCATGTAAAAGGAAGAGCGTCAGGAACATCCGCGCCTAACCTACCTTCCTATCGAGCGTGTGTAAATGGATGACAGAACAGTGTTAGAAGGGATAATGAAATGGCAAAATTTACTAAGAGCTGCAAAAGACAGGAAATTGCGGAGAGTCATGATCACCAACATTGTGAAGAGACAACGCTCATAGTAAAAAACATATATCTTAGGAGATAACCACCTTAATCCTAATACTACCGAAATCAAGCGCTGAAAACCTTCTGCAGCTATTTGGTTAGTTGCTCTTGTGTTTGGCTTGGACATACGTATCTTAAGATTGGATCTGTAATCCCTGTCTGAATTTCTTAGATGAGGAGTATCTGTATTTACATTATTTAAATTCGTACAAATGTCCTCATCTCTGTTGTTTTTTGTTGTTACAACGCTCCGACCTATATGGTTCCCAGCCTTCTTCAGGTGTTTGTCAAACCGAGTAACCTCCAAGGAATTTCGAACTAAACATATTATATAATCTAAGGTGTTAGATTGCTCTCTTTCCATATCACAGAATATCTCATCTTGTACCTATTTACTACTGCTCAGTTATTATACTTCACGGATTAAAACGTTTGTTCGTGAATTTGGTGATAGAATTTATACAGAGTTTATTTCCTGAATGGGGTTGTGCAGACAATTTCGTGGGTAATAATTTAGTAGTAGGTATATTATGTCAATGGGCTGATTTTTTTTCTCTGTATTTAAACGGAATATATTTTCTTATTAATGAAATATTTTAAATTGGCAAACATTTCAAATTTGATAATCTTGTCGTGAGTGAAGCGACAATTACGGAACTTCTAAAAAATACTGCCATTATTGATCGAAAAATGTTGAGCGAGCAGTATTTATTTTGTGGGGCGGGAAGGAGATAATTAAAATTTATTTTTCATTTCAGAATTTGTAACAGAATGATGAAAGTGTTATAAAATAAAGACAATATCGAAAGTCTCGTATTTTTTATTATTTATTTATGGTGCTTTTTAAAGCATTGTTTATTAATTTTATTCGCTTTTATCTTTACAAATTGAATTGATTTACCAACTTTAATTTTTACGATTTTATTTTTTAACTAACTAAATTACCCACGCCTTACTGCGTGTCACATGTTATTGTAAGAAAATGATGAGTGATTCTAAGTCATTGTTATAATTTGTGGTGAAAAACGATGCATTTCACTATTACACAATGATTTTGCCTATGTGACCTCCATCTTCTGGCTTTCTCCTTCTGTATTTTGGATGGGAGTTATTTCCTTGTTCAAATTTAAATTTAATTTAAATCAAAGGAAAAAAAACTGTGGTGAGAGATTAGGTAAAAACAGCTTGATCTGACCCCATTAATATGTATTTGTTGCAATACTTGAGTGAATGAATTAATGATCAGATTTCAACATTGATATGACAGTTGAATTGTCGCAACATATATTCATTGTAAGGCATTACCCATTGATTGGTGATTTCTTGCAAAACTTGACGTCCATATTGTCTCATTTTGATCTTGCCGATGTAACCTCCATCTTCTGGCTTTTTTCTTCTAAGTTTTGGATATGAGTCATTTCTTTAAATTTAAATTTATTTTAAATCAAAGAGAAAAATAATCAGTGAGGTGGTGTGCACCTCCCGAGGAAACCTTTTGATCAAAATGAAATATACTTATCTAAGTAATCTAGGAGTCATTCCCTTGTTCAAATTTAAATTTAAATTATGTCAGAGGGGAAAACAAATTTAGTGGGAGATTTGTGCCCCTGGGCACCACCTTTAATCAAGATGATTTCCTATCTATCCCACATCATTTGGCTTTCTCCTTCTATATTTTGGATAGAAATCATTCCCTTTAAATTTAATCTAAATCAGAGGAAAATAAAAATTAAGTGGGGGTTATTACCCCCCGGCGACTCCCTTTGATGAAAATGATATATACTTAGACAAGTACCCTGGGTAATGTAGTTTCAAAATATATGATTATGGCGGTATAGCTCCAAAACCCTAGGAAAATTTCGATAAACAGTCAGACAAGAGTCTACCACTATATATATATATATATATATATATATATATATATATATATATATATATATATATATATATAATTGAAGAACTGACGCACTATATATATATATATATATATATATATATATGTAGTGCGTCAGTTTTTCAATTAGACCCTTAAGTTGTGTTTAGACGTTCCTTCTATGAAATATATTAATAATAATAATGATTTCAGCACCGATTTAAGCTGAGTAAGGGATGACCGAACGTTACCTCGGGTATCTTCTCTAAGACAAATATATATAGTTATATATATATATATATATATATATATATATATATATATATATATATATATATATATATATATATATATATATATAAGACATTTTTATGTTTAACATTGTTTTTATAGATACAAGTATTTAAGTAAATGCTCTATTTATAATTAACAGTATTAAATGACATTTACCGACCTGAATGTCTGAGAAATTTTCATAGAAAATATTCGGTCACAATGGATGGTTCGGTTGGCAAGGTCGAATGTACTGCTTATAAACTTCAATCTTCCATGAATCTTGCACGTACATTCATAACTGCTCATGACGTATCAAATGTAAACAAATGACGTCAAACATTATGAAATGGACAAAACGGTTAATGCACGTCAGACTATATGACGGTTCCGTATAGAATACAGTTTCGAATCCTGTCGAGGATGAATATTTACTTAAATACTTGTATCTATAAAAACAATGGTAAACATAAAAATGTCTTTAAATAATTGTCGGACTTTGTCCATTTCATTATATATATATATATATATATATATATATATATATATATATATATATATATTCTCATATATATATATATATATATATTTATACATATGATTTCTTACATATATATATACATATATTAATATTCATTAATTTCTCACATATATATTTCTCATATATATATATATGATTTCTGACATATATATATATATATATATTTTATATATATATATATATATATATATATATATATATATATATATATATATATATATATATATATATATATATATATATATAAGTGAGAAATTAATGAATATTTTATAATACAACTTTAAATATAAAGTTACTTCGTCATTGTTCACATGTTCTGGCCATGATGTTTTCACCATTTCTGAAAAGCCACATTTTTGTTGCTTCTATCTGTTCTTCAACTGGGAGGAGACTGTAAAGCATTCACTGCCAAATACCGATTTTTCTGGTTTTTAATACTTTGCTTATATTAGGCGAGAACGTTTCGCTATGCTAATGAGCTTTTGGATTTCAATGTCACACGTTCCGTCCTTCTGTTAAAACAACTCCCATGCATAAGAATTATATTTAAACTCTTGTACTTTTTTACTTTTGGTACCTCCAATTTTTAAATTGCATGTTGAGATGTTCCTTTTGTTAACAACCATGCATTCTGTCCCCTTGCAATTGATGTTTTTAATCCTTTTTCTAGTTCCCCTTTCACTGCCTTCTGTAGGAGGCCTTGTAGTTTATTTTCTCTGTCTGCTATCAACACTATATCTTCTGCATATATTATGTAGTTAAAATAGTGGCCGCCATTAATGAATCCTGGTAAGAACTCTAATTCTGTTGGTAACACTTCACTGTGTATGATGAATAAGTCCTGTGAGGAGACACATCCTTGTCTTACAGTCCTTTCTATTTTTGCCTATTTGCTAAATTCATTTTCTATCCGTACGCAGGCGGTTTGCTTACAGTAGAAGTACTGGGTTATTCTAATATCCTTCTCAAATATTTCACTACCTAGTAGTTTCATCAGTTCGTTGTAAAGAATAACTAGAAAACGGCACGCATGCGCATAAAAAATGAGTTCAGCGGATATACAAAAATAGAAAGGGGCGGAAGGCAATGATGTGTCTTCTCGTCGGACATTGAACCTATACAGCGAAGCAATTCTGAGATAATTGGAATTCCTACATGGATTCGTTATTGGCGGCCACAATCTTAACAACATATGATACACAGATGACACAGTACTGATTGCAGACACGGAAAAGTAATTACAAAGTAATTACAAAGGCTCCTACAGAAGGTAGGGAAGAAAAGCGAGAAGGGAATAAGCATAAACAACGAGAAGACAAAATATATGGTTGTCAGTAAAAGGATGAGCCCGAAATGCGATTTACAGGTCATGAACACTAAAATCAAGCAGCTGCGGAAATTCAAATATCTGGGAAGCGTTTTGACGGCAAGTGCGACGCTGAGATCCGAAGACGCACTGGGATGGCCAAAGACGCACTGAGATGGCCAAAGACGCATTCCAAAAGCTAGGCAGAGTATTACAACACAGGAGGATTCATTTGGTAACAAAGAAAAGAGTACAGAACTGTAAATAAATAAATGTGTATCCTTTTCTAGAGGTAAAATTATCATGAATGTTTCATGCTTCAAAAACGAAAAATTTTTCCATGTACGATCTTCCTTAGTGAAAAACGCTAATTGTTTAAATTGACAGAAACTTTACTTTCACCGAAAGAATACAAAATTCAAGAAACATTGCACTTCAGTTTTATGTAGGTTATATATGAGAATAGGAGAGGTCAATTGAGAATGAAAGAAAACAATATTTTAAGAAACGTTATCTTCCCCATGAAATTAAGCGTGCCATTAAGCGTGCCATTCAGAAAGATCAAATTAGTCGCCTGTGACTCGTATGACACAGTTTGCTCGTGAGTCGTGTAAATGATAAAATTACAATTGTAAGAAGCATTCTCCTTCAATCATTATTGCGATTAAAAGGCTGAGCCCGAAATGCGATCTACAGGTGGAGGACACTAAAATAAAGCAGGTGCGGAAATTTAAATATCTGGGAAGTTTTCTGACAGAGAACAACGACACTGAGATCCGAAGGCGCATTGGGATGGCAAGAGACGCATTCCAAAAGCTAGGCAGAGTATTAAGTGACAGGAGGATTTCTTTGACAACAAAAAAAAAAGAAAAAAAGAGTACTGAGCTGCGACGTGACATCTGTCCTCCTTTACGGCAGCGAATGTTGGGCGGTCTCCTCAAAGACACTCGAGGCAACGGGAATATGGTTCTACAGAAGGATGCTGAGGATATCATGGAACGAGCGTGTGAGCAAGGACGACAGTTTGGGGAGGATGGAAACAAGGAGGGAACTTATACTTAACACCAGGAAGAGGCAGCTGAAGTTTCTGAGACACGTATTGAGAAGAAGGGATTGGAGAATCTGATACACGCAAGTCGAATTGAAGGAAAGAGAGACTAGTGAAAGCAACGCATGACATGCCTAGCGGGCTTAAGCAAGTGGATGATAGAACATGGCCTGGAGGAAGTAGCAAACCTTATCGAGAGATACAAGGGATAGGGATAAGAGAGAGCCATGATCGCCTACTTCCTGAAGGGTCACGGCACATAAAAAGAACGAATTTCCTTTAATCTATTCGATAGGTTTGGTATTTTTTTAAATATAAGCGTGTATAATAAAATCGTCTATCTTCATGTAATGCTTGCAATCACTAAGGATTTATTATATATAGGAAAAAAGAAACATAAATCCGTTTATTGCAATATTTTTAACTTATTGACTCTGCTTCAAACTTTCCCCTAATTTTATAATTTCTAAATCTCTCTCAACATTCCTTATTTAGATTTGAATGATTCATTTAGGGACCCATATTTGCCTAACCCCAGCGCTGTTGCTCATAGAAATAATACCCCAAATTCCCCAATAGCATTCAGAATTTAAAAATTCCTGCTCTTCGCAGATGCCAATCAATCGCCCATTGTTCCAACCGACAATAGACCAAATGTCACATATTTCATTCACCTTGGCAGCCATTCGATCCGAGGACTACTTTTAGAAAAAGATTGATTTCTGCAATTCATAGCCTCAGCGTTAACCTCTACATTTTCCTCAGACAGGATGAAACTTTCAGCGAAAAGGTAATGAGCATTTTTCGGGTGTTGTTGCGGATATTTGACAGCAGAGATGATCAGAGTTTCTTTGAGAAATTTTTGGTTTCATTTGTTTTGTTTTACCTCATATCAGCCTATATGGGTTATTTAATGCCGACAAGATTTTTAGGATAGGTTCGTATGAATAGAATACGTATTCTTTGTAAGAAATCAGTTTCGTTCGGTTTATTTTATTTTACGGCATATCAACCTGTATGGATTATTTAATGCCGACAAGATTTTTAGGATAGGTTCGTACGAATAGAATACGTATTCTTTGTAAGAAATCAGTTTCGTTTGGTTTATTTTGTTTAACGGCATATCAACCTGTATGGGCTATTTAATGCCGACAAGATTTTTAGGATAGGTTCGTACGAATAGAATACGTATTCTTTGTAAGAAATCAGTTTCGTTTGGTTTATTTTGTTTAACGGCATATCAACTTGTATGGGTTATTTAATGCCGACAAGATTTTTATTACTGGTAATATTTTTTCAAAAATGTATTGATGCTAATATTTTTTCCCCAAAAATGTAATTCTGGTCATATTGTTTTAATAAAAAAATATTGCTGGTAATTTATTGCTGGTAATAATTTTTTCTTCAAAATTTCCTTGCTGGTAATAACATTTTACAAAAATGTATAGCTGTTATTAAAACCTATTTTTAAACTTTCATAATATTTTGACCCCAGTTTAGGGGTTAACTATTTGCCCATAGCTGGGACCGTAACAGGTGCTACAACCGCGGGTCAGAGTGGACCTGCGAACACTATCAATTAAAAGGTAGTTCCACGCTCCTCAAAACGTCCTGATCAGAGGCCTTGTTATTTGGACTTAGTTTATCGTCTTACCCAGGATACAGATGTAGTTTATCGTCTTACCCAGGAAGGGAGAAATTATTGATTGAGATATTTTGGAACAAAAGTCTATATGCCTCTCAATGTCATCGTAACAGAAGATACCATTTCATAGACATTATTTATAAAATTATCAGTTTAATGTTTTCTTATATTTAACTTAATATACGAAAGTATAAATACAAGTTTTATTTTCGTGTGTGTGTGGGGGGAGTATAGTTGAATATGGAATTGTGAACATACGGATAAATTATTTACCTATTTATATAGATTAAGCCATGCATTAAGGTCCATCAAAAATTAGACCTGGGTATGACGATAGACTACATCCGACTGCAAGGCCTCTGCGCGGGAGATTGATGGGTTTTGAGAACCGTGGAACATCCTCTTAATTGCTGGTGTTTGCAGGTCCACCCTTACCCGGGTTGGTAGCATCTGTTTGCCTCCCAGCTATGGGCATGTAGTGAAACCCCAAACAAAAACAAAACCCTATGGAAGTATAAAAATATATGTTTATAGTAAAAATACTAGGAAAACATTTTTTATATAAAATGTTTTTACCAACGATACATATTTCTATTAATATTGCCAACAGTACCTATTTATAGTAAAAACTTATATTAAAATTGCAAACAATACATATTAAAAGTAAATTTACATATACATATATATCGTAAAATTACCAACAATACCTATTTATTGTAAAATTACCAATGATTCATTTTATAGCAAAATGACCAACAACACATTTTATCTGTAGTTGAAAGCATACAATTGTTTCAAAATACATTTACTTGAAGCCATAAAACTTTGCTCAAAATAATTAGAATTCAGCATTAAATAACGTATAAAGATTGATATGTAACTAAACAAAATTAATCAAGCAACCAACCTCTAAATGGTATGTATTGAACCTAAGTTAACGTCAAATACTAACTTTTTACTATTGCCTTTTAGTTGCTATAACAATGGTCGACAAAACGCATTTGTATACGAACCAGTAGTATTCTTCTCTTGACCTATCTGGAGGCCATACAACAAAGTGACTAACATGAGCAAATTGGTTCAAATGATTTGCCATGTTAGATTTGGTAAATCTCCAGTGCTTTATAACGTTGGCTACTCTCAAGCAATGATTTATTTAGATCGTTATCAATCACAACATGCCTACGCCATCCCAGAGAAGAGTAAAACTTCACAAACTTGTTTGACAATTTCACATTAATATTAACTTATCCATAAACATATCAATTCTGTTGTAACGTCTGAAAATCATTTGTAGTTTTTAAATGTAAACTGCAAAATTCGCTGAAAAAGTTCCGCTTTTTTTCTCATTTTAGACTTAAGCCTAAATAATAAAAAATAAATTCATTTTTAAATTTGGTTAAAAGTTCACACTGATCCTACAGCTAAAATATAATTTCAAATGCTTTGCTTTTCAAGGAGATTTTTAAAAGGAAATGCTCCTATGCCAGGTAGTGTGAACAGTGAATAAACATGTTGATTAATAAAATATATACCGTTATATAAAAATAAGCATATAGTTTAATATTGAATGAGAAGGCTATTCGGTTATTTGTAGGCTACCGAATTATACGAATTTCGTAAAAAATAAAGCCTTGTAAGCTCAGGAGTTTCGGAAATATTCAAACAGTTTTACATACCACAGAGGTTTATTTTGTTTCCTAATAGTGCTTGTAAAATTAGTAAACAAAAAAATGTTTACGTTAGGTTTAATTTCGGCATGAGACTATGAACGTGAGATTCCCAATCAAGAGACAAACAGTGAACAATTGCGTGCAAATTTAGCTGAAAACTACTACCCTACAGAAGTTAAACACACACATATACACGCACACACTGACACGCATGTACACAGGCATGCATTCAAGTGTACATACATAGTATATTAATTACACGATACAAACTGTGCGCCAAAAATGCTAACGCAGTAAAATGTCAATGCGCTCAATATAAATATAAACAAATAAACAAATGCAGAACATAAAAATATTAGAAAAACAAACAAAAAAAACATAGTATTCCTCAAATTATCATTATTTATTGCATATGGTAAGGCATACAACAAAACATCCAGTAGCAGTATAATTATTGGGTTTTTAACATGGCGTTCTATATTACACGGCCAAGTCACAATATGGGAAGAGAAAGAACTGGAGGCCGATGAGAGCCGCGGGCATTTTAGTTTCAGTTTAAGATTGCGCAAGCTATTCCACCAGTTTGTTGTTGGCTTAAGTAATCCAAATGCATTTTACTGCATTTGGAATATCATTTACGTTATATCATTGAAGTAAATATTTATTTGGAGTTGCTATATTATTTTAATGAGAAATTTGTTTTTTTTAATATTTTAGTTTCCAGTTTAAAAATCTACTTTTCAAACATAAAATAGAAGCAAATAATATTTTTGTATTACAAAAATTAATGAAACAAAATTAAGAATGTTTTTTTGTATAATTTTAATGATATATAATTATTAATATTAAATTCTAAATATTTAATTCAGTATTTATTTTTAATATTTAAAAAAATCTGTGATTATGAAAAAAAATTAAACCTGCTTCGCAGTGATTTTTCCAGGGTCTGAAAGTTTTTAAAGAGCATGGTTAAAAAAGTTAGATTAGGCACTGACTCAAGATTTTTCTCTTAACATTTTAATTTTATTATTCAATATTTTTCTATTAAAAGTTTGTTCAGTGTTCTTGAATAAAAAAACGCAAGCAGTTACGCTTCAAAAACGAATTCTAAATTTTTGTTCATAAAAGTTATAAAAGTATTATTCTTTTTTTAACACATATTCCTTTTGTTATTGAGGAAGAAGCAATGATTTACTTATTAAAATTAAAGTAAAAAATGACTTTAATAAATAATACTGAAGTTAATGTCTAGTCTTTAATAGACGTACATACATTTTCTACGCTTATTTTTAAATTGTATACTTCGTAATTTATTAAAATGAATTAACATTATTAATTCATAAAGTTACCTTTAGTTATACATAAAGATGTAATGCATTAATACAATTATTTTTTATGTTGTGTTTTGCTAACCAGTTACAAATTTAATTCAATTGTAAAATTTTCATTTTATGAAGCCAAATGCCATACTCTTATTACAGAATTAATGTAAAAGCCATTTAAGAATATTTTTACGTAAATTTAATGTCATATAATAAAATGTAATATGTATAATTCGATACTCTAAAAACGCAATGAGTGAATCCATAATGCTCAGTTTTTTTTTCAGATTCTTCTAAAAAGGATTTATTTATTTACTCAAGTTGAGCATGAAATTTATTTTTGACAAAAGAAGGCCGAGATTAAAGTGCAATGCGATGGATTGCCCCATCACGAGGCATTGTCTCAAAAATAGCCAAATGCATCTCTCCTCAGGCACAAGGCAAAAACTCAAGTTCCCCTCTTAAATAGAAGGGGAGGTTGCTGCACTGTTGGAGAGAGTCAGGCAATAGATGATCTTATGTTGACAAGTGTAAGAAAGTTAGATACTTAATTAAGTCGATAAATTATTAAAATATTATGTATATCTTTGTTAGCAACATAGCCCAAAACCAATATTCCAAAATAAAACATTGAATTCTTAAGTTTAAGGTAACCTTCTAAGATTTCTGCTTTTAAATTATTGGTATAGGTCGGGGAAGGTAAATGTTGAGATTAAGAGTATAATTAATTTGGTTTGAAAATTTACCCCTAAACTGAAGCAGTAAAAGAGACTCATAATCCTTTCAGATGTTACCTAGTTTCCAGCAAAGTCCCGAATGTGCTGAGCCGTTGCTTGCAAAACAAATTACAGAAGCCAGCAAGACCAAAGTGTGTGAGAGATGAATAAAATATCAGTTTCCAAAAGACAAAAATGAGAGAGAGAGAGAGAAAGAGAGAGAGAGAGAGAGAGAGAGAGAGAGAGAGAGCCATGGAGAATATCAGTTTCAAATGCCAATCTGAATGTTACAAATAATACAGTTATTTGGCAACAAATTTAGCCTTGAAATTTTGATATCGCAGAAGTTCATGTAAAATTGCGCCCCAAACATCTATCATCTGTATAGCAAGGTGGTCCGAAGATTAAAATACCAACACCTTCTGCTGTTCAGAGGGATATAAAAAAAATCCAATACTGCTCGAAATCAAATTGATGAAATGAATGCTTTTCTTTTAGAATTAAATAAGATTAATTTTTACAAATTTGAATGAAAGTCTAAACACCAAAAATACTTTGTGGGTCCATTTGTAGCATTTTTTGTCTGAAAATATTTGAACTATTGAGTCACCGAAAGTTATCCCTGTCTTATTTTGGGAATTTATTAAAAAATGCGGTTTGATACCTTTCATTTTGGAGTTGTTTCATATTAGCAGGCTGTCCAAAAACCATATGAATACAGTTAAGATGGTCAACATTGGAAGAAATTATCCGATATTTAAATTCTATGGCTTTTGATCACAAGAGGGATATTTTGCACTTTTCAGTAATGACTTTCAAAATGGTTAGAATGAAATACAGATCAGATAGAGTAATACGTGCTTTTGAGTACTATGCAACCTCACAGTCATTGTATAACAGGATTTTCAATTACTATTATTTGCAACATTAAGAAGGATGACATCAAAGGTTTCAAAACTTAATGAAAATTAGTTTTTGCTATCTTTAATACTCTTAATGACAGACAAAATGATGCGTAATTCTCCATGATTAAGAATATATATATATCAAGACCATGTACTACCTTTGACAAACATTTGGTAAGTCAGTTGGCAATCGATCTCTACTTGCTCAAACAGTACTTGGTATAATTTTGATATGTCTTAATAGGGATCCAAAATTACTTAAAAGATTGATTCCAATTTCAAAAGTAATATCAGCCATTTTATTTGAACAAACGGGGTTAACAGTCCAAGCCATCACCTCTATATCAGCTGATGATGGCTATTATATAGGATAGCAACTGAATAAATCAAGCATTTTGTAAATTATATCACACATTCCCTGAAAAACCTTGGTTAACTGAGGATAATAAACACTACGTTTTTGATTATGTTCATCCGTTGACAAATATTCTAAATTTTCGGTTCACAAAACAGACAGGAGAAATAATCTTTGATGATAATGGAGTAAAACAAGTTGCAAAATTGGCACATCTTAAACAGTTATATTGTTTTGAATCTGAAAGACCAGTTATACTTTCAGATTTACGTGAAATATCCAATGCTCCGAAGCGCATAGAAAGACGAGTTTCTATTTGTCTCAGAGTGTTTTCAGAAAAAAATATAATGCACTTCATATTGACAAACTACGCAATGACCATCTACAAGCAGAAATCAGATCTCCAAATGACAGCCGACTTGATTTTATTATTGATTTGGTCAAACAGCTATTAATATGGCTGGCAGTCAAGGTAAAAAAAGTTATCGAAGCACACTGCTACTACCATACCCCAAACGTGCAATGGAATTGTTAGTCTATGTCGACACTTTTTACCTACAAGCCATAAATATGTGCTACTTGGGCAATTTACAATTAATATATTAGAAAAATTTAACTGACCGCGGAAGAATAAAGGCCCCTGCTGATAACACTTGAGAATGACTATGTTTTTGTTTCATCATTTTCCATAGAATAAGAGAAAATAAGAGTTATAAATCATTAAGTATCATTTTTATGCTAATTTCTGAGTTTCATTTTTTCAACATCGAAAGAAATCATGCTAATATTTTTGAGAATATAGATTTGAATGACTTTTGCAAACATTACACACGCAGGTCAGACAAAGAACCACCTTTAAATGTTTCGAAACTTTACTATTAGTTCATCCCATAAGTTCTGTCCGAATTTTAACTTTTTGTTAAAATGAACGAAATTTAAAGAGTATTTTATGTCTAATGGAGCTGAACATTATATTTCTGTTTCGATGCATTTAAACCTATCAAATCTTATTTCAGAGAACAATAAAATTAATTTTTTTTTATTAAAATCCTGCTAACATGGAAGTACCCAAGAATCATTTGAGGCAGATAATGCTTTATGAGTTCAAGAAAGGAAACTCAGCAGCCGAAGCGGCTAGAAACATTCACTCAGTTTATGGAGAGGAATGTGTGAATGAAAGAACCTGCAGAAGATGCTTTGCAAAATTCAGAGGTGGAGATTTCACCCTTGAAGATGAAGATCGAACCGGACGTCCATTTGATTTTGATGAAAAGCTTCTTGAAGCAGCCCTTGAAGAAAATCCTGCTTTACCAGTTGAGGAATTGGCAGTGGTTCTCAGTTCAAACCATACAACTGTTCATCGTCATCTTTAATAACTTGGAAAAGTTCCTAAACTTGGAAAATGGGTGCCTCCTGAATTGTCTGAAAACAACCTCAAATCCAGTGTTGACGTGTGCTCCTCTCTCCATTCTCGCCAACTTATTTTATCTTTTTTGGATAGACTTGTGACTGGCGACGATAAATGGATCTTTTATCGAAATGTTAAGCGTCGTAGACAGTGGCTTGATAAAGGGGAAGGAATCCCAGCCACAGCCGAGAAGGGAACTTCCTGGGCAAGAGGTTCTTTCAATCTGGTGGGATTGCCAAGGAATAATCCACTTTGAATTCTTACCACCTAGTACAACAATTAATGCTCAAATATACTGTCAGCAATTAGAGCGTTTGAACCAAGATTTGAGGGGGAAAAACCTGCTCTAGTGAATCAAAAAAGGGTGATGTTTCATCAGGACAATGCGCGACCACACACGACAAGAATCACGTCACAAAAGATCGAAGAACTTGGTTGGAAGACAATTCCTCATCCACCTTATTCTCCCGACCTTGCTTTTTCAGACTACCATTTGTTTCATAGCTTACAGAATCCTTTTGAAGAAACAGCTTTTGTAACACAGGAAGAGGTTAAAACTGACATTTGTGAGTTCTTCGAATCAAAGCCAAAAGAATTTTACAGTAATGGAATTAGTAAGCTTGTTAATAAATGGAAGGATGTCATAGATAATCAGGAAAATACATTGTTGATTGAATCTGTAATTAAATGTAACATTTGGTCACTTGTTTCTTTATTCAAAATTCGGACAGAACTTATGGGATGACCTGATAGAATGCCTTCTTTTTATGTGTCTATATTTCTGAGATAATTGATCCTCATATACAGATTTCGGCTGATGCCCTCAAGCATGATTCAGGTACTGCGTGTTGAAACCGGTCGCTTTAATTGAAATTTGAACAGGACTATTTATTCAATCCCTGGGGATAGACCGAAGAAAAGCGTTCGGTGGAACCTGTAAATAGTCGGAATGTTTCTGTTTCAACATTATGTGGATCAGATTTTGTCTCAGAAATCTTAACAACCTCTTTGTTTTGTTTGATACTTATCAGTGTCCGCAACAAAAATCTATGCATTCATTTATTTAACTTTCAACTCATCTTATTATCCTCGGATATGGGTCAAAATGTTATTCTAATTATTTTCAACAATCGTTAACATAATTTTCTTCCAAAATTTCTGAAGTTCAATCATTTATCAATAGTCCTGAAGTTCTGACTTCCACTTGCGCCATGAGAAGGCTTGGAGTATAGTACGCCATATATATATATATATATATATATATATATATATATATATATATATATATACAGGCGTGTACGTGTCTGCGCAAAATATACAAAATTATGTTGAAAGAGCATTTTTATTATTTAAAAATAGGTGTATTGTTGTAAACTTGTTCATACATCGCAAAAACGCACACATGCATACGCACAACACACACACATAGATACACACACACACACACACACACACACACACACACACACACACACACACACACATATATATATATATATATATATATATATATATATATATATATATATATTATAATATGCAGTTAAATGTATGCTATATTTATGGTGCTAAATATCAGAAATAGAGCGTATGCAAATATAAAACTCTTTAGTATTAAACTGACTGTCGCCTTTGGGTGTTGACTTCTTTGTCCGCTCATATATATATATATGAGAGAGAGTGAGTGATCGATAAATTGTCCTAGGTTGTTTCCTGGTAGAGTGATTTCACTAGAGTTATGTTGTTTCTGGCGAGATACATTATGCACCGGGTAATTGAACGGACGAACTAATTAACCTTTCCAATTTACTCGATATTTTCCTTAGAACTATGTGTGTATGTATGTAAATATGTTCGTTTGCACTAGCAGATATATATATATAATATGTATTATATAATAATCTGAAGTTTCGCTATTCAAATTCTGCGTTACTAAAACCCATCCTGTATGTGCGTGTGTGTCTATAGTAAATATATATGTCTGTTCTATATATTATCAACTTAGAAGCCGCTCATCACGCTGAGTTTAGGCTTGTTACTGCGGAGGGCTTTTGGGATTTCAGCATTTTACCTTCAGCGTCCTATATACGTAAATGTTATAAGAATTTAGATATAATAAAACTATTTTAGCTTTATTCGATGATTTAATTCGGCATAATCTTTCTTCGTATACTCAACCGATCTCATCTCCGTAGTTTCTTTTACATTTATTTTACACGCAATTTTTATTTTCTCTTAAAATCACCATTCGTTATGATCACTTCATATAAATTCACTCTTAAAAGATATTAGGGAACCCGAACTATGTAATATTTTGAATACGTCACAATACGCGCGCTAGAAAATAGAAAAAAAAATGAGCAAAATAGCGTGACCCTCTTAACTTTTAATTACGGTTTAATTAGACGATATCAATCGCAAATCCGATAAATAGTGAAATTAAAGTTAAAAAAAAACTTTAATAAAGAATTGTTATTCTTTTTCTTTTAACATTTCACCGTGTTCGATATTTACATTTAACGATAATTGAGTTAATTATTTAATTTTTAATCGCATGTTATTTCAGGTTCGTCGAGATCGAACAACGGGTGGACACACCTACCCTGGGCTTTAATAATATAGATATAAAATATGGTGACTAAGTTATATTTTATATGCCATCTTAAAAATTAAATTATTCCCGGCTCCTCCTGCAGTCTTTTTCGTCGCGTGTTGAATAGATTTTTTCTAACTATAGGCTAAATTAAAGTTGGCTATAATGCCCATAGTGCAAGAATCCTCAATTATTTGATGCAGACATCTGATAAATATTGTTATTGCCTCTACTGCATGCTTTTCGTTTTTCTCCTCTCGACAGAATAAGATGTGTTGACGTGTGTGGCTGATAACACTTTTTTAATTTTCTTACTAGTGTGTTCGTAGGAATGATATACGACCATATATAGGTTAAGATGGGTCAATAATAACGATAATAAAATTCTACATTATTATTTTAATCTACAAAATCAAAACAACACAGCCGACGAATATTCAAGGTATTTGAATTTAATCATAATATAAACAAGCTGTCTCATCTCTTCAAAAGAGGCTTCCAAGATCTTAAACTGGGTCTCTTAATTAATAAGGAATTCAGGAAAATTCCATTTAGAGCAGAACTACCGCTAGTATTATCACTACTCACATCTTTCAAAATGAAACGACCAAAATGCTCTCCATGTTAAGTAGTCATTTAATAAACCACGATGTCCAGTCTGCCAAAATATTCTCCTTGATACAACTTACATTCCTCCAGGTACAGAATTTTAAATACACTTCTCACCTTATTTGTGACAAGTCGAACACAGTCTACCTGAATATTTGCAATGTCTGTGACCGTGGCAATTATGCTGGTGAGATAGGTTCAGGATTTTAATCTCCGATTCATCAATCACAAAAAGACAATTAGATACAACTCTAATTACGCAACTATACCACGTCATTTCGGCCTGACTAATCATAGTTTAGACAATGTTAGACGCGTCTTTCTAGTCTCAGAGCAGCTGTAGAAAAGTAGAAAGCAATTTAATTAGCAAACTAAATACCCACAATTTAGGATTAAATGTAAAACTTAGAATTCTCAATGTTTATACGTAATGCAAATATAACAACTGAAACAGATGCGTTGTTTGTTTTTTATTCTTTTTGTTTGTTTTTTTATTCTTTTTGTTTGTTTTTTGCTTTTTTGTTTTTTTTAGTGATAATAGCTGGACAGGACAATACTATAATTATATACATACATCTATTTTCATTACTATTTTCATACTATGTATATGCACTTGTATAGAGTTTTATTTATTATATAAACAATAAAGTAACTTTCTCTTACAATTTTTATTTTTATATCTAATATTTTTATAGTCATTAATATTAATATACTCATTTTTTTCACATTATATTCACAGATAATATATCCATCACTTCCATGTAACCATTTGTATCAAAACCATTATTATTATTATTATTATTATTATTATTATTATTATTATTATTATTATTATATAATTTTTAAACTTGTTCAAAGAGTGTACTGCTTATAAATGATAATGGAACTATCCATAATATATTCCTAATATACATGGTGCGATAGGTAATTTGTTGCCATATTATATTTTTAATTTCGCGCATGCGCGTTGTTTGTTTTTTATTTTATCGACTATTACGGTCAGTTGGGCATCGTGTGTGAGAAATTTCAGCATCCCACAGGGCCTCAAACTCAACACAGAGGCCTACCTCAAGCGCTACGCCACACAGGCAGGAGAACCCAGTCATGGCTGTCAGACAATTTCTGCGAGTACAACATTCCTTACAACTGGCCACCTAATTCCACGATTATTCTTATTGGAGTATACTTAACTGAGAGACCAACAAAACTTCTTGTACTACTAAAGATGACCGGAAGACAAGGATTATGTCAGCATTCACCAACTTAAACAAGGAGACCGTTCAGAAAAGTTTTAGGAGATTCCGAAATCGTCTAGAGGCCATGGTTGAAGCCATTGGCGATTTTATTGAATACATTTATACTTTTGCATTTCAAGATATTTGTGTGCATTTTAATATCTATTAAAATAAAATGTCATTGTTATTTGTTCTTCGACACAGTATTTATGTGAGTATGGATGGCCGGACGCATGTTAGTTTTCATAGTTCCACGGGAATACCATTTTCTTTAATATAATATGCATATCCAAACTCATTATAATTTGTAAATTATATCGTTCCTAAATCCAACTATGAATTATTGTATACCTAAGTCATATATATATATATATATATATATATATATATATATATATATATATATATATATATATATATATATATATATATATATATATATATATATACATTTTTTTTATGTTTATACGTTCTTTTTACAGATACAAATATTTAAGTAAATGCTCTGCATCTAATAAACAGTATTAACGACATTTACCGGTCTGAATGTTTGAGAAATTTTCATAAAGAATGTGCGTCCTCCTACAGGAATCGAACCAGTATCGTATACGGAACCGTCATATAGCCTGACGTGCTTTACCGATTGAGCCACAGAGGAGCGGTTCGGTTATCAAGGTCGATTTTACTGTTTTTAAACTACAATTATCCATGATTTTCTCTCGTACATTCATATCTGCTCGATGAGTATCCAAATGTAAACAAATGACGTCACACGTTATGAAATGGACAAGGTCCGACAATCATTTTAAGACATTTTTTTAAGTTTATACGTTCTTTTTATAGTTACAAATATTTAAAAAACATTATTTATCTATATCTATCTATCTATCTATATATATATATATATATATATATATATATATATATATATATATACATACATACATATACATATATATATATATATATATATATATATATATATATATATATATATAGAGAGAGAGAGAGAGAGAGAGAGAGAGAGGAGGAGGAGGCACGGTGGAGTAATGGATAACGTAACGGCTTGGATTGAGGAATCGGAGAGCCGAGTTCGAATTCCAGTCGAATCCATTACATTCCCTTACGTGCTAATACCCTTGGGAAAGGTGTGAATCCTCTTCTATGGGTAAATAGCAGGACAGACTGGGTTCTATAGCCTTGGATGGCAACTGGTCTAGGAAAAGGACAACTCTGAATTCAAAACCTGCGGAGGGTCGTTTGGGAACCTTGTGGCATTCGCTGCACCAGGTCCCGGTATTCGTCCCTCCAAAAAGTGTGGATGGCCCTGCACAAGGCCTTCACCACTATAATCAAATCCTGTGTGGGTGTCGGGCTTTCAGTTTCTGGGAACTGATCTGCCTGACCCTCATACGTCGAGTTCGACGGGAGATTACATCATATATATATATATATATATATATATATATATATATATATATATATATATATATATATATATATATATATATATATATATAAGTGGCTATCCGCATATTCAACAAAACTATAAGAAAACAAATTGATTGACTACGAGGATAGAAAGTGAATATCATCCCCCGCCAATATCTAAAAGAAATTGAAGTGTCAGATTCTTGAAGGGCATAATGAACGGACTCCTATGAGAGGCGAAATTAGGATCTAGTCAGACATCGAATGGCAACTTTCTGGTATAGAAACAACCGATATTTCGTTTTAAATTCACGAACACCGACTAAAGCCATCCATATCGTTATAAGCTGGTTGTCTATTTTCATCGAGTATTTTTAAAGAGACAAACTTTATTAAAGCAAGTATTCTTCAATCTAAGGATATTTCTTGGAACATGCAATCAATCAAAGAGAAAGCTAAAGAAATTCGAAGCTGATTTTTAGGATAAACATGAAAAAAACTGAACAACTGTATGGCTTTTTCTTTAATATTGAGGCAGATGCGAGGAGAAAATATTTTCCAATGTTACAGATTTCTTTCAAAAAAAATTTGGAACATGTCAGATCGATTTCTGAAAAAATTAAGATATTTACATCTGCAAATAACATATTTAGAATTATATTTTAGTATCTTGTAAGCAGGAAAAATATTCGTGGTTATTTTAATCTTTTATTTTCTGTAATACACACACACACACACACACACACACACACACACACACACACATATATATATATATATATATATATATATATATATATATATATATATATATATATAAATTGAAATGAGAAAAATCAGCTCCAAAAAGATTCTGCCTAAGATTGCACACAGGAAAAAAGAAAGTCAATGCCATAATAAATGGCTTTGTTTTAATATATATTTTTACGTCTATTTTCTAGTGGGCAGTGACCGATGACGACTGCTTGTTTGATACGATTTCGCGATGTCATCAGGCGATCAGTAGTTGTAGTTTGTGAAAATAGGAACTCTTATACGCCCAGGCATGTCCATGATTGTAAGCTAACCAAAATCATCAGCGAGAAATTATATAGACGGCTAAGATATTTTTTCTCAGCTATTTGGATCTTACCATTCCACAGGTGACTTTGGCTGGCTTACTATCTTGAACTTGACTGGGCGTATAATAGTTTCTATGTTCACAAACTACAGCTACTTACCGCCTGATGATTGCTCGAAAGCGTATGAAACAGTCAATGGTGGTCGGTCAATTCCCACTCAAAATGTAACTTTAACTTTTAACTATATATATATATATATATATATATATATATATATATATATATATATATATATATATATGTATATAAAAGTGGACATGGAAGTCAGCACTTAGTGGCGGCAGTCTGTTTCATGCTAGTGCAATCGTCGCCTGACGATTGCACTAGCATGAAACAGACTTCCATGTCCACTTTTATATTTACACACGCTCTATCTCTGATATTGAGCAGTTTATCCCATAAATATAGCACACTTTAAAACTATATTTCTTTATATATATATATATATATATATATATATATATATATATATATATATATTAGCATTATTTTTAGTCAGTACGTCAGTACATGTGTTTGCTACCCCATTTTTTTTCTTTTCTAGTTAAGGAATGAAATTTTTAACAGCCGATGTAGTTCGAGAAACTAAAGAAAAATGTGCTTCCCAAGGGGAATCGTAATTGTACCCTTTTTCCGTCAGGAAAACCACTCCTGCAGCCAAGGCGAGTCGTTGACAATTTGACCAGGGGAGATCATATTGATAATGCAAAGTTTAATTTACCTATGTAAGGAAACGCATATCCATTGTTGATACTACGAATATCTACATGCTAGCTTCAGTTTCTTTCACGAAACGTAAACAACATTAATTTTAAATGAATGCTTTTTAATTTACCATATTTTTTCTTCTTATGATAGACATTTCTAGTAGATAAACGTGTCCTAAGGAAAGACGTGCATTTCCTAAAATATGTCAAATCATCTTTACTTTATCAAGAAGGTCTCCACTGTCCAAATTTTTAACTGCACGCTTTGGCTCCAAGTGTAGCTCCCTGGGGGGATAATGAATGCAGATTGGATTCCTGTGAAGGGACACAATTTTGCTTAGTAAGACTTAGAAGCCGGTTATTTATTTCACTGTTTAAGAAAAATAATCTGTGATAGCAACTAAGATATGTGTAGCCAGTAAAAGAAAACCTGTCTAGTAATACAAAACAATGTCGGATTAAAAAGTCTATTTTAAATAATATAATAAGAATAGGTACATGTATTTGAATATAAAGGGTACATACGAATATAAAGTGTCAATGAATAGAAGTCTTTATAAATAAAAGTATTTGTAATTCTTTCATCTTGAGATGAGATATTCATATTTGTACTGTGTCTGCAGTAAGCTTAGTGTAGGTAAATTGCAGGAACCAATAAGTTCAAAGAAAAAGTAAGCATTTTTTCAGAATTCGTTATCTAAAGAAAACTGTAGAAATATATAAAACACACACGCACACGATTGGGTGTGGTATTCTCTGGTCATTATATATATATATATATATATATATATATATATATATATATATATATATATATATATATATATATATATATATATATATATATATATATATATATATATATATATATATATATATATATATATGCTATTCCATATAGTCGCCTCGGGGCACGCCGACGTAGTGTAATGGTTAGCAAACTTATCTCGCTAGAACATTTACGACTGAATAGTAAGTTTGATCCTCACTAATATTCGCTTTGTACCACATCTAAGCTACGCTTAAAACATCACCATATAGTCTCCCAGCACACAGCATATCTTTTCTCAAATAAATAAGTGTAATGACAAAAATACGCAGGTGTAGGCTTTAAGAAAGCTTTATTCAACTGAGAATACAAGGTTCGCGTGTAGTTTACTTTTATAGTCCCAGTAAAAAAAAGAAATCTATCTCTCAACGAGAAGAGTAACACAAAAAGGGGAGACGACTCTGTATTATTCATAACCATTATATTTGTCCATTGTAACAACGCTGTGTTGCAGCAATCAACTCCATTTAATATTCACTCGCTTTCAAACATCTTTTAAGGTTTGAAAACAAGCAATATTCAAATGGAAAAGATCTGATGAGCAGGTTCAGGGCCGGTGCGTACTAACCCGAAACTGATTGGAGGCCCCACACGGTGCTTTATGTCCTTCCTTATCTTAGCAACATACTGAAAGAAAAGAATTACATTTATATAAGCACAACTAACTATTCATGTACGAATATTCGTTCAGATTTTGAAATTATTCTAGGGGTGAGGTCGTTTCTCTTCAGCCAAATGCGTGAATTTCTTTTGATCATGTCAAGTCTCGAAAAAACACTATATACAATACACTATCTTTAATCAATAATATTGAATGTGTTAAATTATTCAATATTTAACAAGAAACATATCAAGTTGGTGTTAAAAATTGCCGCGAAACATTGCTGATTTATTTAAGAAGGAATTTTCTTTTACGACATCTCTCTAATTTGAATTTAAATACATTGTATTCATTTTCAATTTTTAAAGTTGAATTGTTCACCTATTATGGTATAAAATTGGATGGAATATTGCTGTCATATATGGTCTGGAGCACCTGCTGTTCGTCTTAGGGTCCTCGACAAGATCCAGAGACGCATATGCAATGTGGTTGCCCCTGGTCTGACATCTCGTTTACAGTCGCTCTCTCACAGACGCGCCGTCGCCTCCCTCTGTCTTTTCTACAAATACTTTCGCGGTAAATGCTCCGACGAGCTACTTCCGCTGGTTCCCAAACTGCATGAATTTGAACGTGCCACTAGGTCGGCATCTCAGTCCCACCATTTCACTGTCGAAACTGTTAATTGTAGCCGTTTCTTCTACTGCAATATCTTCATGTCTCGCACTTCCCGTCTGTGGAACTCTCTTCCTCTTACTTGCTTCCCTGATAGCTATAATCTCCAAATATTCAAATGCAATGTCAATCGACATCTCCAGATACCTTGATCTATTCCCCGTCCTTCTCTTCATCTTTTCCTCTTTCAGGCCTCATTACTCTTGCTCCCACTCTCTGAAAACCCCTAGCATGCTAGTGGCACTCCTGCCTTGATTGGGGTGAAAAGCTTAAAAAAATTCATTATATGCAAATACTACCTCATGAAAATTGAGATGTAGTAGAATAAGGTCCCATATCATAGATTCGGTGAGAGGGCAAAAGACTCTTGCACTTTCCCCCTTTTGCATAAATGCTCTATGCAGATAAACCCCGACTTTTTCAAGACATCCATGATTTTCCCTGCTCAACTCTTGTGGATTATCCTGAGAAAAAAAGTAGCCTCTGTTATTTTCTTTCAACGCCTCCTTTAATCGCCACAGCAAGTAGAAGTAGTTTTCAGTATTATTTGGTTCTGCTAAATATAGTAAGTGATCAATACATCTTCCTTATTCCAAAACCTCTGCGCATGCGCTTTGTGATTTCATATCGGTCATTGAAAACTCATGTCGTTTACTCATGGATTATTTTTGTCCTCCCGAGTATAGTGGCGTCATTAACTATGACCATTCTTTCTAAGAAGAAAATTATCATTTGAAAGGCTAAGAATATTAGAGGCTTTCAATCAATATCGTTTCTGCTCAGTATTCAAATATTCTGGCACCCATTTGGCTGACCGATTCTAGAAAGCAAAATTCTCATGAATTATAAATACAATCTGCTCTCAGGATATCTCTTGTGTCTCATCATTCTTCTTAGACAAGATTCCACAATCGGTCAAAATTAAGTCATGTAAAATGATCAACAATTTCAGGAGCTGACACTGTTGAAGGTATCCTAGAAGGTGTCGCATCTGGGGTCACCAAATGACGCTGGAATTTGGAACACTACTATTTTACATTAGAATATGATGGGTGATATTATGCCTAATGTTTAGCACAACGGATAATCTGGAATTTTCAAATATATAAATCCACTGGTGTAAGTTTGAAATTTACAAACTTTCTTTTGAGATTTTTCAGTGACTGATCGAAAATAAATTCACAAACATTGCATGCATCTTTATATATTTCTATCTTTCTTACGCATTTTTTAAAAAATGTGATGAAAATTCCTGCTCTGATTTACTCCTCAAAATCTAACCAAATGATTAGATTTTAAAAGGATGAGAAATGCACAATTGCCAATATGAATAAAATTATAGAAAAACATCGTGTAGTTTACAGATGGCAACAAAAATGAATAATTCAAGAAAAAATTCTATCACATAATGTATTGAAATTTAGTTTCAAACTCAGTTAATGATTTTATATTCGTCTGTAGATTTCATACTATTTTGAACTTAGTATTTGCTGAATTTATATACCGCAATTCCCTATGTATAATACGGCTTCATCCATAATACGCAAGCCTAAAATTGTGCTGACATTGTGGGAAAATGCTTGTACTCGCGCATAATACGCACTCCTTGTTTGGTAATCAAACCTTATAATTTGTACCTATACAATTTCATTACGGCCTGCGTTATATACTCATATTAAAAAATGGTCATAAACATAGAATAATATTATTCTAATCTAGTTTTATGATAATTGTTATTTTATATTTGTAAGTATTGTTAGGTACATATTGTATTTGACATCGTTATGCCGAATGTTAGTGTCAAATTGTGATATTTTTGTGGAGTTTATTCATTTCGCAAGTGAAATCGGCCTATAAAACCGCTATTTAAAAAAACATTGTAACTGCGCGTAGTACGTACCCATATTTTTGCTTATTTTTCATGAAAAAATACGTATTATACATGGGGAAATACGGTACTTTGTGCGTAGTAATATATACCTGTTCACACCTACGTACCTGAAGTCTCTACAAGACTAAGTAAATAGGATTATAAAATTAGTACTAGTACAAAAAATTGCATTTGTTAGCCTTTCATGTAAAAAAAAGAAAATGGCTAATATAAAAGGACTAAAACATATTTCTTCATATATAACTCAATTATCTTGCAGATTATTTAAAAGAAATGAATATAGTCGTAAAAATGGTTAGCTATGGTGGTTCGGCATTTACGTTAGGATTCTATTTTACTATTATAAAAGAAAAAAACGTTGTAGAAAACATGGTCAAAGATATCTTCCTATAAGTATCAGGTTGGTATATGCAAATTGTCTGTAGATCCCGCCAGTGTTGCTACGGAACTTCATTCGGTAGATATAGAGTTAACATCGAAATTTAGTTTAACAGTTTTTTCAATATTTTCAGGCTGTTGATAGTTGCATGCCATTTTTTAATCAGAGAATCGTCGGTTATAATTGACGTCATCGGCTTGTGACGCAGAACGAAAAACCTGGTTGTTTAATATACGAAGCTGGAAAGGGTGTTGCAGTAAAGTAAGAAAAGTGGAACCAAGCTCAAATAAGAAAAGATGAAACCAAAGATTTGTTCATTCTCTCACTATCATACTAACTCTAATCGTATTGTTCAGCAGATTATTTGCATTGCTATCTTCTCGTTGAGCATTTCAGTTCTTGATATAAGCACCTTTTGTCATGCTTTTCTTATGTAATATTCGATTAACATCAAGAAATAACCCAGCTTTAACACATTTAGTTTCCATGAGAAATACTTTATCGAAAATTAGTTGATCTGTGTTGATCCCGATGTGTACTGAGTCGACTTGAAATATGCCAAAGTAATTTTTATAACCAGCAGCAAGACAGAACGTCAAAAGAGCGAGTCACCTTAGAAAGTAACCACATAGTCACCAAGTGCAGAATCGAGCCTCAAAGGTAGTCGACGCATGCATCGGTATACAAACGTACGTCAACCGATTAACAAGTTGCTATATGAATTTCTGAAATACGTGAAGTGAGAATCACTCACATCTTCGCGAAAAGATCGAACGTTTGAAGAAATTCCGAAACCACACATCCCCGAATCTGCCGAGCTTAATAAGAGGGACTCCAGAAATAAATAAAACCTTATTTTACTTACAGAAAATTTAATCTCGTATTTGTATCAGAGGTTACTATCATAATATTACACTTGAAATGGTACGTTGTATTTTTGCGGACATATATTTCATGTCCGAATTCTGTAAAGAAAATCAACGAAAAAACATGGCGTTGGATCATCAATTTTCCGACAGACACATTTTTGTGCATAAAAAAACTGTTAGCTTTTATCGAATGATTGTATCTTACGCTACATCGAAAATCAAATTAGCAGCTTTAATTAAGCCTGTAGATTTCTATTTTATCTCTTAGCTAAACTTAATCTACGAACATCGACAGATAATAAATTGTGGGAGCCAGATTTCAGGTAATTGTATCGTATCTAAAAAAAAAACCCGAAAGGACATTATTCAACCACAGACTTTTCATAATGCCAGATAGAAAGATGTCGAAAATAAATAGAAATGCTGTGTACAGTTCTATTTCCGGATTAGAATTAAATATAATTTTATTTGCTTATCGCTTGAAGCCTTAGACTTTGTCTGTATTATCATTCCCAGATTTAAATGTTTTTTTTTTTTGGTACTATTTAATTTTTTTTCTTATTGACTTAAATATTACGAAGTATGAGCGAGAAAAATTGCATTTCGAAATAATTCCACTTACACCATCTTTTTATACCAACTTATTTCTGTTTATTCTTAGGAGGTAACAAAAGTTTGCACTTACTAAACTGATCCATGTGAACATGGATATAGATTTCTAAACATCCCTGTTATAAATGGCTAAATGTCTTCGACCATTTCATTAAAGAATATTATATCTATATAAACTAATACGCCTGTAGTCTAATGAAAAAGCGTAAGAATTATTATACACACGAGACACGATTATTTTATTTCCTTATCGGACGGTGATTGATTGGTTGTTTGTGTTTAGCGGTATATCAAACTCTATGGGTTATTTAATACCGATATCTAAATATTTTGTGTTAAATTTTTTATTTTTTTTTATTTTTGGAGGTTGTGACTTAATAAATTCTCTTATTTTTTTCTTATATTTATAGAATAAAGACATGAAAATAAGGATATTTCTATAAATGTAAGAAAGGATGGTCGGAGTCTATGCAAAGAAAAAAGAAAATGGATAACGTAGTCACGTTTAGGAAAATTCTTAGAAATTTATAGAAAAATAATTTGCATGATTGCAATGAACTTACCCCACCACTAATTTTCATACCTGTTTCTTAAAACTGTATCTCTTTGCAAAACTTAATCTACGAACATCGACAGATAATAAATTGTGGAAGCGAGATTTCAGGAAATTGTATCGTATCTAAAACTCCCTCGAAAAATATTATTCAACCACACGCGTTCCATAACACCAGATAGAAAGATGTCGTAAATAAATAGAAATGCTGGGTTCGATTCTATTTATTATAGAATAAACTCATATGAAAATGAGGTTATTTCTGTAAATTTAAGGAAGGAAATGTTTAGGTGGTACTGTCTGCAAAAAAATAAACACAAACTGGATAACTCTGCCGCGTTTAGAATAATTCTTAGAATGATCGCCTTTCTTTTCAGTGAACTTAGCCAGACATTCTGATTTTCAGACCAGTCTCTTAAAATTATCACGCGAGTCTTAGCAAGCACAATGTTTAATTTGGCCGAGTTTATTGGATATTCAAGCAAAGGATTGAAAATCTAAATATTAGAAAATAATAAAGATTCAAACATATTTATTAACTGTATGAATAAACATGAGAAGCTTACGTCTTACAATTATCACGCTAGTTTAGCACAATGTTTAATTTGACATAATATCATATATAATATTACAAAGACCAATAATTCCAAGTCTAATACGAATATATTTTATATATCGTTCTATTAAGCAATTAACATATTCAAATGAATTTCTAGATGTGCTTTTAAAACAGATTTATGAAACTTGCTTGCGTCAACAATGCTTAAGCTGAAGCCGATTTTATTGAATATTCACGAATTGAAAATCTGGATATTTGAAAATAATATGGATTCAATCATATTTATTAAATGTATGAATAAACATGTGAAGCTAAGTATGAGAGAGCGAGTGAGAGAGAAAAAATATAAATATGATTTCAAATAACGAATCAAATGTAACGTTTTTTTTCTCCAGTATAATTGTAGGTTTACCCAGACAATTACTGCTATGTTCTGCTTCAATGTTCTGAATATAAAAAACAGCGAAAAAAGGCTGAATATCATAATTCAATTCCGTCTGGCATTTCTCATCTCGAAAACGAGATATATTCAATGTGTACACCAACATGTACACACTCGCACAGAGGGAATTACTCACGTCCACATGCCTGCTCGTATTGGCTGTCGATGGCAACAGCAACGACAATAGTTCGATCAACTTATCTAATGTCTTTAAAGGCCAGAAATGATTGAATCGGTCGGTGATGTCATCAGCACCCACATATCGCTCAAAGATATTGATCAATGAGACGTCAAAAGTTGGCAGTAGATATTCCAAATGAGACGGATGCATTTGGACGATTATTTTTCCGCGTTCACTTTCATTCTCTGAAGTATATTGCAGAACGACAAAAAAAAATCAGCAAAATGACAATCCCATCAGCTAGCTTTATGATTCAAGTGTTGATTGGTCTATATTTTAAGCTAAAAACGTGGACACAAATGGAAAAAAAAAAGATTATTTTTTCTGATGCTATTTTTAACCTCTTCTCCGGCGTAAACGTGTATATACGTTTTATACTGAAATCGCCTTTTTCAGAAACCGACGAATAAACCCGTCCTAAAACATAACGATAAAAAAAAAAATAAAAAAAAGACTTGTTTATACGTCAATATTTATTCTTTTTTATGCCCTTCCGGGTTTGAAACGAGTTCAGTTGTCAGCTCATACGTCTCGTAGAGGCCTTAGCCACCACTCGGTTCCTTTAAGGTGCCTCAGTTTCTTACTTACTATATTAAAAACAGATACAGAATTCGTCTCAAAATGTAACGTTTTTCCCAAAATAATTGGCGTGGAAGCGGTTAAAGAATGAGAATAAACACTGAAGAACTTCCTAAAAGAAATATGTAGGATAATCCTTTGCGTAAGCTTACTCTGTAACTTCTCCGCAATTGTCTCCCAATTTCACTCTCTATTATCTCTATATGTAGAACCAATCTCCGTTTCTTTCCATTTTTCTATACGTCAGTCTTGTCTTACCTCTCTATGGGTCCGTTTCTCCCAATCACTCTATATGTCAATGCCTTCCTATCTCTCTATATCTTTGTCTCTTATTGTCTCCCTGTATTCCATCTCTCTATATGCTCGTCCTTTCTTATCTCTCTATATGTCCTTGTCTCCCTATCACTCTATATATCCACCCCTTCCTATCTTTATATATGTCCGTCTCCTCCTATCTCACTATTGTCGCCCCTTCCTATCCCTCTAAATGTCCGCCCCTTCCTATCTTAGTATATGTCCGTCTCTTCCTACCTCTATATATTCGGCCCTTGTCTCTCTCTATATCTGTTTCTTTCTAATTCTCTATGTATTCGTCTTTTCTTGTTTCAGTATATGTCCAGCTGTTCCCCCCACTCTGTATGGCTGACCCTTTCTATTGTTCTATATATTCCTCTCTTCTTATGTTTCTGTATATTCGTCTCTTCTCATCTCTCTTTGTATCCGTTTCTTTCCCTCACTGTATTTCTTCCCATCACATATTTCCACATTTTCCACTGTCTGTCTGTCTGTCTGTCTCTCTCTCTCTCTCTCTCTCTCTGCGTAAATACACACACTCACACACAGACAGACACAGACACAGGCACACACACACACACACACACACACACACACACACACACACACACACACACATATATATATATATATATATATATATATATGAAATATGTGGTGCAGTTCAATTTATATTACAATGAATAATTCATACAAAAAATAGATTAGAAAAGTTAATGATATAAAATGGCGAAATCTGTTCGCTAACAAAAATTTTAAAGGTGGAATAACCTACAAATCACTGTATCAATGTTATGATCCTTGTTTTTAAAAATTATAAGCTGTATAAAGTCTTTCTTTAATACGCAAGTACTTTCAACTGTACATTCAGTCATCTTCAGGCTTGGAAATTATTTTGTTTATGGTAAAATCCAGGTAGCATCCCAGACGAAAAAATTAAATGCGAATCGAAATCTGTTTTTTTAAACAAGGATCATAACATTCATCGAGTGATTTGTAGGTTAATGCACTTTTAAAATTTTGTTTGCGAAGGGATTTCGCCATTTTATATCATTAACTAATTAATTAATCTAATTTTTGTATGAATGATTCACTGTAATATATATATATATATATATATATATATATATATATATATATATATATATATATATGTCTTTCAATTATTCCATATCTGCTTCATTATGTTCATATATTTCTATTCAGCTTCCTATGCAACTATCTCATTCTAGTGAAATAAATCCATCTGTCACATACTCTCATTATGAAATGCATTTAGTAACTACAGTGTAACCCGGATATAAGAGACCCGGATATAAGAGAACCCCGGATATAAGAGAGATTTTCTCTGCTCTCAAATTAGAGCCTGTGTTAATGTATATATAATAGATCAAACCCGGATATAAGATAAACCCGCATATAAGAGAATTCTTCTCCGGTCCCGACAACTCTCTTATATACGGGTTACACTGTATTAAATATAATTTATTAATGTCAAAGTCAACTTGAATATCTCCTGATAACTTAAGCGTAATTCACTGAATAATATTTTATTGTATGGACGGGAAATTATCACTTTTCACAAATTATCATTTATTTATATAATAGATATAATAATTCAGCTTATTTTCTTTGATGGGGAAATATTGAACGAAAAATTTCGTATCTTATACTTCGACCGATTTGTTTCTAACTCAGATATTTACCGTGACACAGAGCCCGATTTCTGTTTATTGTAATTGATTTTCTGAGAAATAATAATGAACACTGTCACATATCATGTTTCTCATTTAATGATCTAAACAAGTTCCATCTCCAGCGTTCGTTTATTTTGATATTAATATTAAAACGCCATTACACAACGTACGCAAAGATAACTGCAGGAATTAAATAAAATGGCTACACTTAATGATTCTGCTTATATCCTGATTTATATAAATTTCTCTTCTTTTTTTAGATTTTTGTATCCTAGTTTTAGAATTTCTTTTAAAGATCAAGAAGCAATATGAGTGATTTATGTTCAAATTCTCAGGATAGAACGTAAAATTGTCTTCGTCTCCAATGAATATTGATTTGCTTTGCACCGCTGATCGTAAAGAATAGAAAGAATTGATTTTTATCTGTCTGTTTTCTCCCCATTCTTTTGACTATCTTTTCCTCTTTCGATATCGACCTCTCTCTCGCTGGCAAGTCTCTGCAGTGCAGGCAACTTTTGAAAGCTGTTGTCATTTTTTTTGTAAAAGTAAAAAAAAAAATAAGCATTATTTGATGACAGTTTTTCTTCTAAAGAAAAGGGAAGACGGCCATAACGAAATAAGTCAAACGCTGTAACTTTGCCTGAAACTAAAAATGGCCCTAACTATGGGGCAAAAGTCTCTGACATGGTAACATTCGATGCAGTTAGAATTCTTAATGTATTTTTGGAACGCGTAAAGACAAGGGTTACAGGGGTAAAGAGAGAGACGAGAAAAAATGGGGACGTGATGATGGAAGTTGGAGAAATTCGAGATGAATGTGTATAAACCGAGAAATATTGAAGCTAGTAAAAGAAAAGTATTGCGAAATAATTGTGTTCATGTCAGTAAAGGAAAGTTTGCGAAGAATTCCGAAGACCAAAACCTTGGTGAAAATTTTGGAAAGTATCACAAAGAGAAACGGCAAGTTACAAGAAAGAGAATACTGAGGAGAAACAAAGAAGACATATTTGACGATTTTTATATTTTTTATCCTGTTGAGAAAGAGGAGTAGAAATCTCCGAAGGGGACGAAAAAGATGCACAGAAATTAGTAAAAGAATAACAGAAGAAAACTGCGAACATAAAGATCACGATTACTTCTAAAAACAAGGGGTTAAATAATCGAGCAGAAATATTGTATAAACAGTAGGAAATAGAAGGAAAAGATGATCTAGTGAGAGTTATGGAATTTACTTTCTTAAATATCATGGCATAAGCGATAATAGGTTTTCACGTATTCTGTTTCTATATTATCTGTGAAATCCCATTGTTTCATGGTTACAGTATAGTAATGGATTTTGTTGATTTTCAACGGATTAGAATTCAGAATAATAATTCCATTAGACTGTGCCATCCAAGAATAGAGATACCATTCTATTCTGCAATTTAACTCATGTTTGGAGGTTGAAGATATGCGAGTTGTGTAATAGAGAGCAGATTTAAAGAAGAAATCGGCAAGCCGGGTTCGATTTCCAGACTTCAGTTTCCAGCAGCGGTATAAGGCCACCACTTTTCCCCATCGGGTATGGGTTAGATATTAGGGCAGACTGGGTTCATCAGCTTTATTTGGTAATCAACTTAGAAGGAAAACTCTGAATTATCAAACATTGGTAGATGGAACACGAAAAGGAAAACGCATGTTAAATAATAGTTTAGCGGACTATTATTTTTTAGAGAATTGTATCGCTGCTCCGACTTCCTGAGGATGACCTTTGAGGGCAGATACAAGACAAAACAAGGGAAGACGATTTTGATTAGCTGAGCCAGTGTGAGAACGATACATAGAAAAAGGTTTTCGGGCAGTTTTTTTTCTGAACGGTCGAGCAATCTAGACGTGGTCTTTCTTGTCTGGAAATTGCTTCCCTCTGGAGGTGGAGCAACATCACTGGCTAGTTAGAAGATGTCTAAAATAATTATGTTAAAATTCCATGTATTGAAGTTCTCTTTATCTCTGAACAAAAAAAAAAACAGCTAGCGATCGCTGGACGCGAGAGAATGCAACATACGAGTGAAGTGTCCCCTCACCAAAGAGATCCCCACAAGAGAAAGTATACAAAACGCCTTGAAGTGATTGGGCGTAGGGCCGGTGACCTCAAACCGGGAAATAATTCGATTACATGGACATCACTAGCGGTAATATTTTCAACGAAGTAGTGAGTAGATATCAGCATGAGGCTAGAAGTGATAGAATCCTGTCTTTTCTTAGGTCATGTGTGTAACATTAAGCGCAACAATGTAGAAGGAAATTTAAACATGGCAAGTCGATTCATTGTCCGCCCCGATAGGTCTTATGGTGGCCACACATTTAAAATATTTAGAAGAATATTTCGGCGAAAGTAGATTTTTTGTAAGATAATGTTGGGACAAATACTAACTTCGATAGACACTGAAATAAATAGACATAAAACACATTTGATTCTTACAAGCCAAGGAAATATATAACAATATATAATATATCGTCGTTCGTCAGATTACATAAGGATACGATGAAAAATGGGAATAAAAAAGGAGATAATATAAACATACATCGGTTAATCAGTTATGAACAATGTGATAGACGCTTAGACACTCATGTATCTTTCGATACATGACTGACGAGGCTTTTTTTTCGCAGTAGGTTGCCATTTCTTTCTGTGGTAGACCACTTACCATCCAAGACTACAGAACCCGGTCTGTCCTGCTAGTTAACAATAGCTGGGGATCGAACAGGAGGATTCAGACCTTTCCTAAGGGTATTAGCATGTAAGTGAATGTAATTGACTGGAATTCGAACTCGGCTCTCCGAGTCCGCAATCCGAGCCGCTATCCATTACTCCAAGATGCCGCCTAAACATAGTTACTGCAGTGATTTGAATGCTTCTGATATTGTTTAAAGTCTGGAAGAATTCAAAATGTAAAGATAAACTGGAACGATCCAAACAGTCGTATTTCTGCGATTATATTGAAGAAAGTGCTACAGTTCTTTCGAACTGGCGTAGCTATATAAATAAACGATATTAGAGCAAAGCAGAGGCTATCCTTAAAGATTAAAACAAAATGCCAGGGGATTTTGTAATGCAAAATCTACTATCTATATTTCTCATGTTGTCTGTCAGTGTGTCTGTCGTGGGCGTTGTTACCCCGTCCAGGCCGCATTTCTCACCCGATTTCGATTCGGTTTTCAACACAAGTTTGCAAATGGCTGCCGTAAGGACATGACGGAGCCCGATTTTTGAGGTCGGACTCAGGTTCCGCAAAATCGATAATCGAAAAAATCTGCTTTCAGAAGGAATGATCGCATTTCAACCAAATTTGACACCTTCTTAGAGTCTACCATTAGAAGTGTTGTCCAGAGGTTTCATGACCACAGACCCCTAAACAGCACGGAAAATCGATAAAACCCACAAACCGATACGCCCAGATTGCGCCTGAACCGCATGTCGGTTTTTAGCTAAAACCGACCGGATTTATGAGGAGGCCACTGGGAGTCACCATGTGAAGTTTCAACTCTGAGCGCCCCCCAAACAGAGTGCAAATCAACAATCGGTCAACCCTTAAAAATGTTTTTTTCCGGTTGGGTATTTCCTAAATGCAGATTAATTTAAGGTCACGCTATACGCGGGAAGAAACAGTGCGTGCAGTGGAGTGGAAGAAGAAATTTGACCTCAAATTCTGGAATGGGTGCAGGGCCATTGAAATTCGGCTTTTTTATCCCTGCTACCAGGTCTGACTTTGAGCCACAAATGACATGTTCGACTTTGTCAACACTTTTGCTTTAATCGTCGCATCTTACCAAAATAAGCACTTCCTTTATTCGCGTCTTTACTGAAAAAAAAAATCCGCATACCTGCTGAGTGAAAATGGTTCCGCCCGCAACAGTCCGTTTTCTAATTCTTTAAACCTTTTCCCCTAGTCCAGACCGCATTCCAGACCTGACGAGGAGTTTTTTGCGCTAAAACAGTAGGGCTTCCTCCCAATCCATTTCAAAGCTAATGCCGGCAAACGGTTAGCAGTTTTTCGTTGTCGCACAAACCAAACGAGCAAACGCTTCATTGCAGCTCCTTGCATTTTCATCACCGGCATCACGTGCGTTAGAGCCAAGCAGCATATGCAGCAGGCAGCTTGACACCGTTTACGGCCAAGCCTTGCGCTTGCCAAATCATGCGCGCGTGCGTGAATGCGCACTAGCATCTCCCATTTTGCGTGAGCTCATTCATTGGTCTAAGTCATGGACATTGTCCAGGCTACACCAATTAATGACAAGTCACGCTCCCTTTAAATACCATCAGCGTGGCTGCATCCGCACTCACGTCTTGATTTGATCGCCATTAACGCATCTGTCCTTGGATTCATTGACAGCTTCCTGCTACCGCAAGTTACCTATTTGCTGAAACGTTTGCATTACCCATTTTATCTCCGCGTGCTGCCTCTACTACGCAGACCAGTCCATCTTAGCGTTCCATACCTTCTTCTACCTTTTCGTAGTTCAGTTTTGCTATTAGACAGTTAACTGCTGTCGCAAGTTACTTCACTTCTGCATTTACTACGCGGCCCAGTACACCTCAGTGTTTCACTACTTTTTAACCTTCAACGCTTCAACGTTTTGGTTGCGTAACCTCTTCCTACAGCGACGTTTTCGTGCTGCACGGCCCATAGGTAGGAGAAGCTTTTTCCATAGCAATCCACTGCATTTTTAGTTTTCTAATACAACGATGTTGCACCGCTTCAGCTTCGGCATCAACTTCTATTCGCATTCTTACACAGCATTTCTACACCCCTTCATATGGCTCCTACACGACGAACATCCGCACGTCAGCAACTGAAGACCCCTAACACCGTTAACGTTACACATGCCGAACAGGCGACTGTGGAGGAGCACATAATTCGAGTTACAGATGATCATATAGCGTCTACTTCAACATTTTCTTTGCACTCTTCTGCGTGCCGTGGTGATGACCAACCCGACAGCTCTGCAAAAGCTGCAAAAACACCCAGGCGAGGCAACCTTACCAGGCGTTCTAAAAAGGCCTCACCAGCTAAGGGGAAACGGGAGCCGGATTCCATTGAGTGAGCCTCCTTGGGGGAGAAGCGGCTGGCGTCTACTTCAACCTCTGCTTTGCACACTTCTGATTGTCGTGGCGATGACCGACCCGGCAGCTTTGCTAAACGTGCCAAAATACCATGGCGAGGCAACCTTAGCAGGCTTTCTAAAAGAGAAAGCGGGAGGAGGAAACCGAGGTAGAGGCCTCTTTAAGGCTTTTCAGTCAATCTCAACGGAGGCAGTATGTTTTGTCACATGAAACGCATGGTGAGCGTAACTACCGTTTGTACTGCAAATCAGTTTACACATATTCGTTGAAAAGTAAGAGGAAACTACCTAAACGTACGATTTTTTAATCAAGCACGGGCAACGCCGGGCCATGCTGCTAGTAATTTATATATCAAATTTTGATATCATCTTATTGTCATACTGTTGTGAATTCCGAGAATAGAATCCTGCACAAACAAATAAACAACGCCAATAATTTAGATAGAAAAATAAGTGTAAGAATACAGACTTGAAGTGAAGATTAGTAGTCCTGGAATGCGGGTTAGTAGAAAGTATATATACAAGTCTCTGTAAGTGTAACTGTAATTATCTCTCTCTGGTCTCTCGTATAACTCTCAGTGAACACTCTATGTACTGTCTCCGTATCTCTCACCCTGACTCAACGTATCTCCCTTGCAGGCATTCTCTCTGTCAGTATAAGAATACTTTGGACGAGTCCATCTTGTGTAAAAAGGGGTCTTCCCCACAACGCATACACAAAGAGAAGGGAGCATGGCTATGATGTTTTTTCATCCATCTCAGATTGAACGCAGGCGTTATTATACTGTCAATGGCAACTCCATTATCCTTTAGTTGACTGAATAGTTTGTGCCAAACCAGGGTTACATATGTTTTCGAATTCAGAGTTTCCTTCTCGTAAATGTCTTGCCAACTATGGCTCTAGAACTCAGTCGGTTCTACTCTTTATCCGATAACCATAGCGGCCAACCAGTATGTGTAGATGAAAATAGTAAAGATTTCCAATGAATACCTTGTATTAGCACTGACAACACTGGAGAATATGAAGATGAGACCCATGTCGAAAATATCGTAATTAATGACGTGACCAAAACAGTATTTAATAACTCTTTTGATTGAACGGGAACAAATTTTATGGGAAATTTAAGAGACGTGGCCTCTTTAAATTTTTAGCAATAACCTCCAGTCACCTGAAGCCTTCAGTTAAATTCATAAAATGTAAATAATAACCGCAATAATAATAATAATAATAATAATAATAATAATAATAATAATATTTATAACAATATTAATAATAATAATAATAATAATATATATATATATATATATATATATATATATATATATATATATATATATATATATATACATAAAATATGGCACATGGGAACATCAACAATCCCTGTTGTAGTTGGAACCCTACGAATGGTGGGAAAAGATACCAGTAGACTAATAAAAGGGATTCCTGGAAGTGCAGGCCTCAAAGAGATACAAAAAATTGTTCTGACAAGTACAGACCACACTTTACGAAGAGCTTTATCTATGTATTTTTTTTTCAGTGGAAAGTGTCATGATGCCATTTCTAACCATAGGTCCCTGGGCGGGACCCGAAAAGAAATGTGTAAACGCCAGAAACCAAAAAAAAATAAAAATAACAATAATAATATAAATAATAATAATATTAATAATAATAATTATATTAATGATAATAATATAAATAATAATAATATTAATAATAATAATAATATTAATAATAATATTTATAATAATAATAATATTAATACTAATACTAATACTACTACTACTAATAATAATAATAATAATAACAATATTATTAATAATAATAGATGATATCAAACTCTTTGCCAAGGACGACAGTGGGTTGAAGGGTATCTGCAATAGAGCAAAATGTTTCAGTGATGACATCGGTATAAATTTCGGATGAGATAAATGTTCAAAAGTAATATTTAAGAAGGAGGAATTACAGAAACACATTCAATAGATCTGGATGCTGTCACAAAGATTAGAGAACTGGAACAATAAGACGTCTACAAATGCCTAGGATTTAGAGAAGGATAATGAATACAGCATACCCATATGAAGGAGAATTTTTTTTTAAAATCATACTACCGGCATGTGAGTCTAATGTTAAATACCGAGGTGAATTCACAAAACAGAATATCAGCCATAAACATTTTAGCCGTCGCTGTGATACAATACATTTTCAGCATCCTTAATTGTACCATAGCTGAGATTAAGCTAATGGATGTAAAAATGAGAAAGTTTCTCGCCATCGCGTGCATCATCCTAAAGCTGATGTTAATCGTCTGTATGTAACCAGATCGGGAGGAGGAAGAGGATTAGTTCAACTATAACTGGCTTATAAAAGCACGACAATCGGTCTTCACAGAAAACTGGGAACTACAGAAGACCTTATATTCTTCTGTGTCAAAGAACATGGAAGAAATAAGAAACTTTATTCAGTAATAAATGCAGCCAACATATTCAAAATGGAATTTCAAGTGGGTGAAGAAATGCAAATAAACCATAATAAACCTACTGCAACGGCAAAGAAGCTAAACATGAACGTAGAAGCAAATGCAATGTAGGAAATGAAGAAACGATGGCAAGATAAGCCTCTTCACGGTCAATGCCCTGTACGTATCAAACAGGTTTATGTACAGAAACCCAATACCCATTACTGATTACGTTGTGTAGCTTTAAAAGCTGAAAGCGAAGGTTCTATTCTTGCGGCACAGGACCAATATCTGCTGACTAGGAATTACCAAGAAGACATACTGAAAAATTGTGTTGACCCGAAATGCAGATTATGTTATAAATATCCAGAAACAATTGAACATCTTGTATCAGGTTGCAGTGTTAAAACCCACTGAATATAAAACTTGGTATAACAGAGTCGGTCAATATCTGTACTGAAATATAGTCAACTTTTACGGGAAGGAATTTGCAAGAAACTGGAATGAACATCACCGAGACCCGGTTACAGAAATAAGACCTTTAACAATTTTATGGGGCTTTTCTATACGCGCAGACAGAAAACTCAAAGCTAATCGCTCAAATATCGTAATCAAAAGTCATAAAAGCAAAATACGATTTCTAATTGATATGGTAGTTCCTGCAGATTGTAATGTATCTTTGAAGTTCTTCAAAATCTCTCAAAACCCAAGGAACTGGAAATCTAGAAATTGTGGCACACGAGGACATCAATAGTTCCAGTTACGTTTGGAGGCTTCCGAATGATTGGGAAAGGTTCCGATAGACTCACTGAAGATATTCCTGGTAGAGCATGCCTTAATAAGATAAAAAATTTATTCCCAAGTACAGCTCACATTCCGAAGAGCTTTATCCTACCTGTCTCTTCCCGGTGTTAATATAAGTGTTCCTTTTGTTGCCATTGACTCTAGGACTTCTTTGTTGCACACATATGGTCCTTAGTATCCTCAGCATCTTTATGTAGAACATCATTTCTGTTACTTTTAGTTTGTTCTATATGTATGATGAGATTATCCAGTACAAAGAAGGACTGACATTACATAATATTTCAGTAGTATTTGCCTTTTTTTATAACGATATTTTTTCTGTTTCTTAATACTTTTCTTAGCTTTAGGCTTATATTCAAACAAGTCAGTAAACTGAGCTAATTTATGTCTTTATACCAAAAACAAACCTTGTATTTGTCCTACTGACGGTTTCTATTCTTTATATGTTTTCTTTATAGTTGTGTTTTGCATATACTGCATTATCCGATTTAAATATTATAAGAAATACATTCTCCTTCCCATCACTAGTAATGGCTGATTTTACTCTCAATCCAGATTTACAACAAGTTTCCTCGATATCCAAGCATTCTTCTTATTCTATTTTTAGTTATTTTGTTCAGATTTTTAAGTCTTGAATTAATAGATTAATCGAGACAGTTTCCTACATGTTATCTTCTAATTTCTCTCATTCCAATCCCAATTACTGATAACTCGATGACGAAAAATATTAACATTATTATTGTACCTCTCATTGAAGGTTAACATCAATAGTAATGGTTGATTTTACTCTCAATCCAGATTTACAACAAGTTTCCTCGATATCCAAGCATTCTTCTTATTCTATTTTTAGTTATTTTATTCAGATTTTTTTAGGATGATCTCAATAATTCTTCGTAATGTTAGATTTTTTTTCCAGTTTCGTATTTCTGTTCCTTGCGACCGTCCCAGCAAATCGAACAATCTGAGTTCAAATGTCATGTTCATGTTCCACAATATTTTTTTCTCTAGCAATGTCAGCATTTTCCTCCAATATATTCATACCGTCAGAAGTGACAGAAATATTCCAATATTTTCGGAGTTTTATTGGATATATCTTCTTCATGATTTATGCAGAATTCTACCTATTCTGTACATTCTTCAGTCGCGTGTATACAACAGAAACCTTTTGAATTATTAATAATAAAAAAATACCAAAAAAAAATAGCGCAAAAGAAAAGAAAATGAATAAAAAGTAATATATTAGCCATCTTTTCTTTCTTTTTTACAAAGGATTGTTTTCTTTTCTATGCTTAATCATTTTTGTTACCATAACAACCAAATATCTAATGAGTTCGCAAGTAGATACTAGTTTTCCTGGCCGCCATTTTGTGTTATTTTATATATAGATAACTGACACGGATAAACTAAGAAATCGTAAAACTTTATAGGCAATCATTTATATTAGAAATGGATGCGGTATTTATCCCTTCGGATAATAAATAGAGCCCCCCTCCCATTAAATCCTGTCATTGGAAGAGACTGAACACAGTGTTTAATGTCGTAGATAAACATTTCAAAGATACATTGAAGCCATTTCCAACATTCTCTCTGATCGTCTTTAGGATTTTTTGTTTCAATAAATGTGAATAGGTGGAGGGTTAATATAGTAAAAAAAAATCTTATTAATTACATGTATTAGGTTGGTGCAAAAATAATGTCGTTTTCTCACATGAAGATGAACGTCAAAAAACGACATTATTTTTGCACCAACCTAATATTAATATTGTGTTTATATAATTATTTCAGGTAGAAACTAATCCTCTATTATTCGTAAGCTGTAATATAAATACTAGAGACAAGTACTTTTTATTTCCTGTTGAACAGTTAAAATTAATTAAGTTTCACTCCCCGTCGTCCATTATGGAATGCCTGGAAGTTAATGATAAGGCTTGATTGATGACCGGATCTTAAAAAAACAAACAAAAGGAAATTATTTCTCAAGAATCAGGATTAATTTTGAAATTGATGCGTAAAACGCGTACACTTCGTCATTTATAGCTGGCAGTCTGCTTAATTTCGTGTTTTCGTGAATTAACCTTATATTTTTCGTTAGAAATGCGTGATATATATTATACAGAGCTTGTAACAAACTAAAAACAAAAAGCTGACAGCCACATGGATCGAATGTCTTTCCGCGGTATATTTCGAACAAAGCCAGCTTTGAAAAAAGTAATATTTGCTAACTCATTGGCAAAAATCGGGATAATTGAGAAAATTGCAAGCTAACGTTTTTCTTTTTTCAAAATCGTGCACGTTTTTAACAAGATCAGCTTTGACAGAATCTTCATTAATCTCCAATCGATCTTCGAAGAGGATCAAGTTTCTTTTTTCGGAAGTCATCTAAATATCACGTTAATTTTTGTCATTAAAACTGATCCACCTTACTAGCAAAGCGAAACAGAATTGGTTCAAATGCAAGAAACGACAGCTCTGCTGATGATCGTATTTTAAACAAGCCTATGAAAAGATAATAAATTAATATTGATAACAACTGCTATTTTCAGGAGGTATTGAATCTAATTTTACTCATTTTTAAGTTATTTTTTAACACTGGTAATTTTATGACGTCATCATACCAGATTTTATTTTCGCTACTTAAAGGAAATACTTTTGATCATCAGCGAAGCTTTAAAAAATACTTTACTCTTATACTGATCCATAATAATGAGTCATCCAATGAAGATTGCATTTATAACACGACAAAATATTAGTGATGCTGTATAAAATGTATTTCGCAAGAGCTGGTGACCACTTTTGTCAGACGGTCTCAGTTTTCATTAAAAAAAACTATTCGTCAGGGGATTGATTTAAAATTGACTTTTGATTAATCGGTGGAATCATTTTCACTCATTTATATTTTCCTAATTTCCAAAGAGATTGAAACAATATAAAAGCTATATAATAAATATTCCATTTAATCAATGGAGTTAAAACAATTACCGTATAACGTAAGTCCGTTCTTATTTTTATTTACTGTTACACTACTATGCTATTAGCCTATATCATGCCGGCGTTAGTTTAAACTAACACCTTCTGTTGTGTATATATTTTCATCATTTTGTTAAATGTTTTTATGTTATTTTTTTATTTCTGATAAAAACTTGTAAATTTTCCAACACAATTCAATGAAATGTTCACTTATCTAACGTATAACGTATATATGAATGCCATTTTTCCATGTAACTAAAATGTAATTTTATAGCTTAGTTACATGAAAAAAAGGCAGTATCAGTTTAAACCAGTGTTTCCCAACGTGGGTGCTAGCGCCCACTTGTGGGCTCTGTTATGTTTAAAGACGGCATTGGGAGTTTTTATTTCATTTTGGGGCAGTGGACATATTCAGGAGGGCGGTTCGCATGTATCCATTCTATTTTTAAATTTTCAGAAATTATTTAATATTGGTTACAAAAAGACATTTCTGAAATGTATCTAAAGCTGTGGGAAGCTATGAAAAGTTTTTCGTTGTTTTTCCAACTACCTATATAGCTAAATGGGGTTTCAACCTAGTTACACGTCTTATTACTAAAGAAAGAAACCACCTGCAAACAACAAAGGGAGGAGCCATACGATAAATTCTAACCACAATGGAACCTAAAGTGCCTTAGTCAGTAAGCACCAAAGTCAACCATCGAATTGAAAACATTGAGAAAATCTAACAATAAATTGTTGGCATTTATAAAAGAATTGAGAACAATATTAAAAGTATTTCCGCACTAATACCTAAGTGTTATCTTGCTATGAAAGAGGTATGATTCTACAGAAGGATGCTGAGGATAACATGGACCTAGCGGTTGAGCAACGATGAGGTTTTGGAGAGGATGCAAACGAGGAGGAAGCTTATACATAACATCAGGAAGAGGCAGATGAAACTTCTGGGATACGTAATGAGAAAGTAGAGCCAGGAGAATTTGATACTCACAGGTCAAAAAGAGGGGAAGTGAAACAAG
>OZ038495.1:30344877-30377377 GCA_964036315.1 Acanthosepion esculentum | reverse complement strand
TCCTCCCGCAAAGCAACACAAGTGAATCTTTTTTGATATTGCTAAATGAAATTAGCGAAACATTATACAAAGAAAAAACAAAAATCAAAATGTGTCGTCTATTTCAAATGCGCATATCCACTATAATATGGTTTGAAGTAAGAAAACCACCAGATTAAATAATAAATCTATTATTTTTTTTTCGAAATTGCCCTCTTTCCGTGTCAGATACGAAACTGAGATACAGGATTTCGAGAATAATAATCTAAATGAATAAATGTGCATTGGTGCAACTTGACGCTTTTCGTAGCGAAAAGGTTAAGAATGCATTATCAAACTTAGTAACTTCTAAAAGGTTCGGTCTATGAGAATAGCACTTATTTTATAAAGAGCTCGATGCACAGCCCGATCGATTTTATATATGCAGTTGGGCGTCGACTTCAAATAGGAGTATTTATTATAATAACGATTGAAATAATAAAATGTCAAATTACAAAATAAACATATTTTATTTTTACTTATATATATATATATATATATATATATATATATATATATATATATATATATTTCATTGAATACGACAGATAAGGTCCTTTTATTTAGTTTTTTATAAAATTTCTCCTGCGATCTAATATTTTTTCTTTTCAGATCATAAATTATATAAAAACCTTTTCTTTTTATCCGAGCGCTTTTGGCTATACATTTAGCCATTTTCTGGATTTAAATATTTTAACTGTTAAATAAGAGATAGTTGCATGTATGTTTTATAAAATGTTTTCATTTTTTCAAAACACGGTCAAGATATTGTGTCTATATTCATAATTTATACAGTGTTTTTTTAATAAGGCTGCCATTATTTTAGCCTTTTTTTGCATGTAGATGATGCTATTATATTAGTGTTTTCAACAAGTATGTTATGAATACTGTCCATGAATATTTAAATGAGATCTAATTGAGCTATAAAAAGAAAAGCTGAAACTAATGGAAGCCTTATTAATAAAAACAAAAAAAAAACAAGACTTAATAATATTAATTATGAACATGGACACAATATCTTGACCGTGTTTTGACAACAATGAAAACATTTTCTAAAATATACATGCAACAAACTATTTCTTATTTAAAAGTCAAGATATTTAATCCTTGAAAAGGCTAAATGTATATCAGAAATCGGTCGGATAAAAAGAATATTTGAACAGTTTTTATATAATTTATCATCTAAAAAGAAAATAAATATTAGATCGCCCGAGAAATTGTATAAAAAAACTAAATAAAAGCACATTGTCGTATTCAGTGAAATGTGCATGAGAGAAGGATTGTTGCGTAAACACACACACACACACACACACACACATATATATATATATATATATATATATATATACGTGCGTGTGTGTGGTGTGTGTGTGTGTGTGGCTTACAAAATTCACAAATGCGGTTAAGATTGATATTTAATTTCATGCCAATATAGACGTATAATAAATTAAATCCTAGAATTCTTGCAAACATTATTATTTCAGTCATCCCATATTGGGGGCCATTTTGATTAAAATTATGATTACTATGTATTGCATATCATTACACCCACCTGCATATATGCAATCTCAGTGTATTCAGTAATTACACCAATGAAATATATTCAGTATATATGGAGGTAGCGTTCGCGTTGCCATCTTTTGCTTATTAGTGTATTTTTATTTCAATCTCAGCTAAAATTAAATTCTGATCATTAAATATAACCTCATTAAGAAAAGAGCTTCTTTTCAAACAATACAAGGTATTTGCAGATTAATTTGAGTGCAAATTAAAAAAAATGCAATTACCAATTTCTCTATACATTCGCATTTTGTCCAGCATTTCATTTATAATTAAAATACATAAAACATATCTTTTAAAGTGAAGTAATAAAATATATGTAATAAATAGCCATGGGCAATGTCCAAATATTTTGCGTCGGCCTTAGACAAACTCTCGCATTCAAATGAGCGCGCGCGCGCACACACAGACACACATAGAGACACAAACATATATATATATATATATATATATATATATATATATATATGTGTGTGTGTGTGTGTGTGTGTGTGTGTGTGTGTGTGTGTGTGTACAAATGATAGAAAGAACTGACGAAGCAATATTCCGCTGTTCGTGGCATTTAACTTTTAAAAAACGTGCTCAATACAAAGTAGAGCAATATATCACAAGTGTTTCTGACACTTTTTTTCGTAATTGTCAATGATGACCTGTCTAAGTTCCGGTTTATCATGTCATGAAAACAATAACTTCCCGACTTCCACGCTGTGGTCATAATTGCCTATTTAACGTAGATCTGGCATTTAATTGGTTGATGAAGACAAACCCACAATTTTATTTTTTATTTTTGACCAGGTGTTTTCTTATCATTCTTTATCTTTGTGAACAGAGGTAACAGTTTGCTTTTGAAAGTTTTGAAAAATTATTTAATCACTAGTCACATACCATTAGCCTGAAGATTTATAACGTAATGCTGAAGCAGGAAAGATAGTGTGTAGCAATTTCTTTCCTGTTTCAAAAATTTCTGATGATTTAAATTCCCCATGGCTTATGCTTATAACTAATATTTTAAACATTAAACTTTACATAAAAGTTACTCATGAAATTTCATAATATTAAATAAGGGAAGAGTAAAGATGTAAAAATATTTTACCAAAATTTTTTAAAAGGAGAAAATGTAAAAAGAAAGTATTTCCATACATTTTTCAATACATCTGGAAAATTACATTAGCATCTGACATTTTTTTGATTTTTGCAAGAATTTCCAAATCAATATGTTTTTCGCAGCAAAAAGATGCTCAAATTTTCCCCTACAATTTTAAGACCCCACGTTTATGCCAGCTTTTTAACCAACATTTCGAAAGTTCTGAAACGGATTAAAAAAAAGTTTTATATAAAATAATCACTTGAACTTTCCACTTAGTAATGACAAAAATATTTTAACAAAAAAAAAACGCTATTTTTGTTAATTCGTCGGTGTTATTTCATCATATATTCTCAATTTTTACGGAAACTTTGGACGTAACTATATAAATGTGCATGTCCGTTGTTATATATCGCTGTCTATATATGAATATAGACTTCAATGCTTGCTGAGAAACAGATAAACCATACATTTACATTCATATACAAACTAATCTGACGTACACGAAAACTAAGCGGAGAAACCTTTTGCGTCTTATATTTTATTTTCTCGCCAAACACATTGTCCTATCTCGTCCTACTATCTCTACACAAGACCTCTCACACTCCCTCTGTTTGAACCCCGTACATTCGCTCGATATCCAATAAGCGGTTATGATCAAGGCTATATCAGCGCCGGAGTCCTCGTCTTGCCGTGATGATCTCGTTTCCATGGTATCCTGGCAGTGAGTGTACACAGCAAGTCAATAGAGTTGGGCGAGCGGCCAGGCGTCCGTCGTCTTTAGACCATTCTCCAAGATAAAGCCAAGTACCACTTTTGATATTTGCCTTGTTTATTGTTAGTTACTCATAGATTCTATGTTTGGCGGTTTGATGCGTCAATGCCAGAAGAGTGTTGACGTTCAACTTTGCGATTGTAAAGAATTTACTGACTCAAGCTCAAACCATTTTCTCTCGGCGTGCATCTGTGTATGGCTGGGTATATACACCCTCGTTTATCTACACATGTATGTGTGTGCTTTTACCTTAAATGGACGGACATGAGAATATGGACGTATAAATGCAGCCATATATGCATATATGTAAGAAGTTGAATATGTAGAAATAATTATTTTCTAGAAAAAAATATAAAGAAAAAATATTTTACACACCCATATATATATAAATATACATATATATATATATATATATATTTAAAGACATTTATATTATGTTTAACGTTCTTTTTATAGATACAAGTATTTAAGCAAATGCTCTGTTTTATAAAATTCTATGAAAATTTCTCGGACATTCAGGCCGGTAAATGTTATTTAATACTGTTTATTATAAAACAGAGCATTTGCTTAAATACTTGTATCTATAAAAAGAACGTTAAACATAATATACATGTCTTTAAATAAATTGTCGGACTATGTCCAATTAAAAATATATATATATATATATGTACAAAAAGTTATTTGTACACAAAGAAATGATATATAGCCTTAAAAAACACAGACGTCATACCTTACGTACCTTTCGGCCAACACTTTTTCGAAGGTATTCGCTGGCGATTGAGAATACAAATGAAAACAAACTCAATAAAATAAGTGAGGAGGGAAAGGTGGAACGTGATTAAGAGAAATCTGAATGACACAAACTTAAAATTGAACAAGGCGGAATGAAAATAAATAATATGAAAATAAATAGTGTGTTTCCTTTTTCTATTTTATACTCTTGTGGAACTGGTTGAAATTGTAATCAGGAGGACAGTAGATAGCGTTCGGAATTACATTTATATTTTTGCAGATTAAAGTTGATTGAAAGCATCGAGCAGGAAGGGAGTTCCACAAGATAAAATACTGAAAATGTTCTTGTAAATTTGTTATTCTTTTTCAGCAGCTTTTACATCTGTTACAAAATTAGAATAAGCAATCGTAAATCGACAGTCGTTAAAGGATTGTGACAAAAAATTCTAAAAAATTAAAATGAGATACTTGTTAAAAATTGCTAATAATAAAATCCTTCATTCACTTCCATGGCAGATGTTCAGATAGTTCGTATATTTTAAAAATTTACAACAGGCAAACTCCATGCAACTTCCTGATCCGAATCACTCCGATATCCACCGTATATGAAATTTAAGGAGACATTTCCATTCAGCATTTTCACTAGAACTGCGACTTTCTGGAATAAACTCCCGCTTGGATGCTTTCTGGACACTAAAATGGTAATCTCTTTAAGTCAAAATCCAATCTCTATCTATCTCCCTTATACACACAAAATTCACTTCTCCACATCTCCACTTGCCCACGTATTACACGCCGCATTCAACATTAACCTTCGACTTTCAGTGGGTCTCGTGTTTGTGCTTGTTGAACTTGAGTATATATAATATATATATATATATATATATATATATATATATATATATATACATTACGCGAATCATTCATACGAAAAGCTTTTCGTATGAATGATTCGCGTAATGTAAATTGAACCTGAACCACATAATTGTTATATATATATATATATATATATATATATATATATATATATATATATATATATATATATGTATATATATATATACATATATAAAAGATCTGCACATACTGTTTACCCGATCCGTTTATAGGCGATTATAAAATAATTAAATTCATTTTTATATTGTTCTCATTATTTTTAGTTATATTTAACAATATTTTTGTGGTTTGAGATATTTTTTTTGACTCCGGCAATGCTTTTTGTTATTAAAGATTGGGATGCGAGGAGACGTTAAAATCCAAAGAAGAATTTGCAATGTCATTGGTTTTAAATCTGGCATCTTGGCTTCACTCACTTTCCCACAACTTTAATGGCGGTTCCTTCTATCCTTTCTATAAATATTTTCATGCTAATTTTTCTGAAGAACTTTCTTTAAGATATCTGGAATTTATGGATTTAATCGCAGTTCTAGGTTGACAGCAAAATCTGAACATTTTGCAATCGACATGGCAAGATGTGAACGTAATTTCTATGCTTCTATCGCACTTCTAGCTTTTGGAAAAGTTTTCTGGCTTCTTGCTTTCCAGTCAACTTTGATCTTCAGAAATTTAATTGCAACGTCAATCGTTATCTTATGTGTTTTTAATTCTTGTTCTTTTATTGTGGTCTTGCGTTAATGGTATTTATCCTCATAAAACTCAGTATTCCCTTACATCTTAGTGGCGTTATCGCCTTGCTTGGAGTTAAGTGAATTAAAAAATTGTTATTATACATAAACCATTGGTTTGTATGATACAAACATCGTCCTTTGGCCAATTCTCAGTGAGTCACTGTTGCCAACTACGCATTACTGTTTGCGTAGTCTTTGTCTAATGTTTTGCAAACTTCCCTCGCCAAAAAGCAGTACCTGCTCCTATTTATAACTGGGAGAGTCCATGCGTGCGTGGGTAAATTACCATAACACATATTCACATCATTTGAGAGTTCATACTAGAGCATCATGAATGTTACCTCAAATCTCCAGAAAATTATTCTATATTATCACAGGTAAAAATACAAGTTCTGAAAATCTGCCAATCACTGATGAGAACATCAACAATCCGTGTTGTAGTTGGAGATCTCGGATTGGTTGGAAATGATCCCAGTAGACTAATTTAAGGGATTCCCGGAAGCCCATGCCTTAAAGAAATGCAAAGATTATTCTCACGAGTACAACCAACACCTTACGAAGGGATTTTTCTATGTAAAATATGTGTGTGTACGTGTTTTTTAAATTGCTCAGTGGAAGATGTCATCATGCCATTTCTGACCTGAGGTCTCTGGGCGGGACACAGAAAGAAATGTATACACACCAGAAATCAAAGGAAATAATAATAATAATAATAATAATAATAATAATAATAATAATAATAATAATAATAATAGATATAGATATATTAGTATATAATATTAGTAGTAGAAAATACAAACATATTAACATCATCAACATTTAAAAAAGATTAAAATTAATGGTAGCCTTAATAATAAAACAACACTTAATAATATTAACTGTAAACACGGCTACAATTCGCTGACGGTGTTCGGAAAATAAATCATCTCTATAAAACGAAAAGCATATAAACAACCCACACACACAATTATATTGAAAAAAATAAAACATCCTTTATAATGGCTAAAATTACAGCCGAAATCCTTCGGAATTAAAGAACATGTGCAGTTTCTACACACTCTGTGTCCAAAAATAAAACTCTTGTTCGAACACAAGAAAATTTAAATAAAAAACTTAATTGCTGTGCCCTTTAATGAAACACACACACACACACACACACACACACACACACACACACACACACACACACACACATATATATATATATATATATATATATATATATATATATATATATATATATATAAGGCAGTAATCTTTATTTCTTTACTTCACATCCGGTATATATGCAGTAGATAACGTTAGTGGAAGTCTACACTCACGGTTGCAATAGTTTATGTGTATCTTGTTTTGTGATCTGTCTCCTGCTTGAATCGTCGTGCCGACGAAAACTGATGATTATACTTCGATGGACGTAAAGACAATAATCAGACAAGAAAACCCTATGGCACAGAACCGGTCCGTTATCGATTCGATCCTACGCTTGGGGATGACATTTTCAGTGACTCAACTCGTTATGAGATCGAAAAGATTGTATTTGATTTTCGTTAACAATATCTCCTTGGATGACTAAAATCCCAAAATAAGATATGTCTCCAGCCCAAGAATATTAAAATTATCGCTGCATATTCACAAAACTTTGAGTTGTCTTGATATTCGTAAGTTTACTGGATAAAAATATGACACCATTCATTATCAGGGGTATTTCTTAATCTTCTCACGGTGACAAGAATTTTAGTAAATAATAACGAAAACTCAAATAAGTATAATCTATGTTTCCCTGCGAGATCAGAAGAAATGTAACGGGAAGATTTTTTTTTTTAATATACACAGACATTCCAAATATTTTTTTTTCAATTTTATCTGTAGCAGGGTTGGGGAAAGTTTCATATGAAATCACAGTACCAAGAGGGAATTCAACCAAGTTGATAAAAAATGGTTTCGTGAAGATTTTGTTAAATTATCGAAGTTTTCCTGGTGAAATAGATGAATATTTTCAAATATATAAGAAGACAAGATTTAAATGCTATACTTCAGTGAAATAAAAAAATAATTCCGTTAGTTTCAAAGATATTATATATTATATATAAATATATAAGTGCGTTTTATGTACAAAATCCAATATCTGACCAAATAAATACACTCACACATAGTGTGTGTATATATATATATATATATATATATATATATATATATATATATATATATATATATATATATATATATATATATATATATGTTTGTGTGTATGTATATCAACAGACGAATACTTCGTCAGTCTTATTCAATCCCGGTATATAGACTGATTTCTTGTCGGAATTAGAAAAATCTAACTTTGACAGCTGTAGAAAAATTATTACAGAATGTATCCATTTCAATGTTTCAGTCTGACGAATGTCACGAGGCAGTGGTCAGGACAGGGTGGAAAGTATTTACCTTAAAGGGAAGGGTTTTTTTATAAAATTAAACCCGGGCATTAAACTTATGGCATTAAATTGTGGTTATATGAAGAATGAATGTTAATTTGAAACTAAGAGAGGAACGAAAAATTTTTTTATTTTATTTTATAAGTACTGTTATGGTTTAAAAATTCTTTCCTCTCTCAGTTTCAAATTAACATTTCATTTTTTACATATATATATATATATATATATATATATATATATATATATATATATATATATATATATACATGTATATATATATATATATAATATATATATATATATATATATATATATATATATATATATATATATATATATATATATATATATATATATGCATATTTGGCCAGAAACCTTTCTTTTAATCATCTTTCGCTAAATATGGCACACAAGGACAATTTAATTAATGTTTTATAATTTTTCCAGCGTTCTTACTTTTTCCCGGATACGGAACAACGTAAGAACGTTGGAAAAAACTAAATAAAAAATTAATTGCATTTACCTTGTCTGCCATACTTGAACATATATATATATATATATATATATATATATATATATATGCGTGTGTGTGTGTGTGTGTGTGTGTGTGTATATGTCTGAATAATCTGTACATATTACGAGTATTCATTTTAAGCTAATCCTCTAAAATTCACGGATCAATTTCTTAATGTCGTTATTAAAGTGATTAATGAAGAAGCCGTAGTTATTTTCATTTCTTAACTATGGCTTCTTCTTTATCCGTGAATTTGAGAGGATCAAAATATAAATTGAAAAAAATGTATTTCCAGAATATTCAACCAAATGTGTTTGAATGAAGATATACAGCATATATATATATATATATATATATATATATGTGTGTATGTGTGTGTGTGTGTGTGTGTGTGTGTGTGTGTGTGTGTGTGTGTGTGTGTGTGTGTGAATTCCCGTGTCCACTTTGGTATATATGTAATCTAGTCGAGAAATATGAAGTGATTACCACGTACTTCATCTGTGTTTCTTTCCACCAAAATCACAGCGTATGTCTTTGCACTGATTACTACTAGTAGATTCTGACGTTCGATTTATTCATTCCGAATAGCAAGAATACTCTTTCGATCGCAACTTTCCTCTACCTATGCAAAAATAATTTTTTTTCTCTACCCATAAATTATATTCAAAAACTTCTTGATTTTCTCCCAGTGCCACAACTTCCTATTTCTTGTTTTATATTACAAAATTCTACTTTCAAAAATGATCATTCTACATTGTTTTGCTTTACTTAGATTAGACTGTTTATCATGAGAAGCAAAACGATTTGATTTAATACAGTCTTGGCACTTGTGTGGAAATCTTCGTAAGAATTCGATTAATCCTTAAACAGAGGATACCATCGGTTCATTGGAGATACACGGTTTTCATCCATTGATGATTTAAAACGTTTCCTACGATGCGGACGTCATTCAATCATGATTCGACTTGAAATGAGTAATCGGCAATTTCAAGATTAATGAAGTTATTTCCTTTTCTAGCTGAATGAACAAACTAAAGACAGCGTCATTTTTTATGCATATTTAACGAGGAGAAAAGTGGTTAGAAATGATGACAAAATGGCGCGCGGAATATCCATTTATGCATCGAATATAGGAAAGGATTTCTAATTTTTTTCTCTTTATTTTTTTTGTAATATAAAGAGTAAAACGTCATTTTTAATAGATTTTGTACATAATGCAAGCGGGATAAAGCATTGAAAAACAGCCTAAATATGTATATGCTCGTTTTTATTCATTTAGCGAGCACATTCGTGCGAAGATATCCCGCCCTTTCAACGATCTCTTGAGTATTTTTCTACCGCTTTATACATAAAGATGGCCAGCTCTCTTATCACATGCCTGTAAAGAGAAAGCATTTACACATAACATTTTACCACATCTTACATTGATTGTTAAGACAAAACGGTTTTACCACATCTTATATTGATTTGTAATACAAAAACGGTTTTACCACATCTTATATTGATTTGTAATACAAAAACGGTTTTACCACATCTTATATTGATTTGTAATACAAAAACGGTTTTACCACATCGTATATTGATTTGTAATACAAAACGGTTTTACCACATCTTATATTGATTTGTAATACAAAAACGGTTTTACCACATCTTATATTGATTTGTAATACAAAAACGGTTTTACCACATCTTATATTGATTTGTAATACAAAAACGGTTTTACCACATCTTATATTGATTTGTAATACAAAAACGGTTTTACCACATCTTATAATGAATTGTAATACAAAACGGTTTTACCACATCTTATATTGATTTGTAATACAAAATGGTTTTACCACATCTTATATTGATTTGTAAGACAAAACGCTTTGAATACACCTTGAAAAATAACATTTAATTTTAATTTTCGATATGACATAGTTGATACTAAGAAAAATGAAAAAAAATAATATGAATGTTAGCAGTTCTATAAAAGTTGCAGATAATTCTCAGTCTAGCATCTGTACTTAAGCATAGTTATTTGTTCAGATTTGGAGTGGTCGGTTTGATCGGCAAATGTTATGTATATTGGTAAAAAATAATTGGAGTTTTGTTCTTCGTATTCTGCTGGTTTCTCCGGTTACATTAGTAAAGTAGCACACACATTACGCGCTACATTGCCTCAGATAAGTAATGGACCATTCCGTTTTGTTTGTGGGAGAAGACGGAGGAATAAATATATTGAACTCTATATTCTTCAAGCCATCATCATTCCCAGATAGTTATAAAAAATGACATGGCTTCTTTTACAAATACTGAAATGTGGTATGATGTACAGTTTCGTTATTAATCTTAAACCATTCCCCATCAATTTTGTTAATGTCTCACTTTGAACTTTTCATCCCATGACCGTTCTCAGATAGTTATAAGGAAAGTTACATAGTCTCTCATTAATACTGAAATTTGGTATGACACACCGCTTCATTAATAATCTGGAACCATTATACCAAAACGTTTTTAATGTTTTACTCTGTACCCTTTCAACCATGACCATTCCAGGATAGTAATATTAAAAGTGATATAGTCTCTTTTACAAATACTAAAATGTCGTGTGATGCACAGCTTCGTTGATAATCTGAAAGCATTTTATCCAGTCCAATGGAATTAAATAAATATAAATTGTAGATATTCTCCCTAGATGAAAGGTATTATTAGAAGAACTTGTCATTTTTCTCAATTGAGAATTATGTCAGGAGATTTATGTTATGTTTGCATTAGAGATAGACGGCAATATAAACGATATTTTGCAATGCATCTAGCTTTCGTCAATTGTTGCATTATTGATTAAAATATTTATAATACTTTGCAATGATGAATATGAGTGAGGTTAAAGAAACGCAAATAAAATATCTCCATTTATAGTGATTTTCCAGGCGAAGCTTAGATTCCGCACAAAACTGAAAGAATGGGGCACCCAGTGAGAATCGAACACACTATTTAATTGTAACTGTTCTAGCTAGACAAGCGTGTTAACCATTACACCAAAACGAAGTGCCTAATTATCTCCATTTATATATGGTTGATAAAAACATGAAATGCAATAAACTAGCTCTCAAATAAATATATTCTAATGTTGTTTCCTAATACATACATATGTACACATGCAAAGATCACATGCGAACATAGGTAAAATAATGAAATTCATAATAGGTTCGTAAGTTGACTGCCTGTGCCGCGCCAGGAAGTTTTTTTCGGCGGAGTCGATCTTTCAAATCTACAAATCAACCATTCGCCTTTGCATAGAATATTGCTGCCATATATGGTCTGGTGCCCCTTATGTTTGTCTCAAGGTTCTTGATAAGATCCAGAGACGGATATGCAACGTAATTGGCCCTGATCTGGCATCTCGTCTGCAGTCGCTCTCTCACAGACGTGCCGTCGCCTCTGTCTGTCTTTTTTACAAATAATTTCATAGTAACTGCTCCGAGGAGCTGCTTTCGCTGGTTCTCAAACTTCATGAATTTAAGCGTTCTACTAGGCTGGCATGTCGCTCACACGCTTTCACTGTCGAAACTGTTAAAAGTAACCGTCTCTGCTACTCCAATAGCTTAATGTCTCGCACTTCTCGCCTGTGGAACTCCCTCCCCTCTTCCTGTTTCCCTGATAGCTATAATTTCCAACTATTCAAATGTAATGTCAATCGACGTCTCCAGATACCCTCATCTATCCCCTATCCTTCTCTTCATCCTTTCCTGTATCACTCTTACTCTCTGCAACCCCTTGCGTGCTAGTGGCTTCCCGCATTGCTTGGGGTGAAACGCTTAAAAAAAATATTTAGGGAGAATCAATAGTAGAATTCGTACACAAAAAGTACAGTTTATTGCGCTAGTGGGATACAACGATAACCACAGTTCCTGCGCCAAGGTCTATGAAATACTCTGCAAATCCAAAACTAAGCAAGATTGATGGTTTCCCTAGAGCGGATACAGAACCAAATAATTGGTATCACTGTACCTCGTTATGTTCTATATGTCTAATGTACAAACAACGTAGATCGATTACGAAGAAAATGTAGGCGGACGTGGGGTCAGAAAAAAAAACTGACTCGCGGTCAAAGTAAACACAGCCTATGTTATGCCGTGCCCTGAAGATATTTAAATTCGAAGAAACGTTGATCTAGATCCTGTATTTCATCAGTTAAAAGTTACACACTCATTGCAATAGAAATTCATTGTAAATCGGACCTCATTATAAAACCAAATCCTCGTGTCTTTTTCTTTTTTTAGAGATTATTTGAAAAAGTTGCCCATACTACTGTCAGTTAAGCACACTTACAGCCTGATAATCAAAAGAAATTGTTCCGTTTTATTAATGATAATTTAAATGAAACCATTTTTTATTCATAATTCATTCATTAATTTTGCCATTATTTATTTAGAAAAAAATAATTCAAAGACGTCGGATTTAAAATAGGAAACCGTAAAAATATTGGTGTATCTGAAATACTTTTTCTAAAGCTAACAATTGCGCATGTTTTAATTTATAAATATGTTCGCTTACTGACTGTCTTTTTTAAAAGCATGTACTACTCAAAGATTTTTATTATTTTCTGTTAATAATGTATCTGTCTTAAGAATTTTTTTATAATAATCAACTAAAACATTGAAAAACTTCCCTACAAATTCTCCTATGATGTCTTTTTTAACAGCATTTAAATTACAAAATTTATTCAAAATAAAATAATATACATAATATACAAAATACAAAATAATATACCCTAGGTTATCACGGATTCAAGAGGTCTAGCCAGAGGGTATTAAGCGTACCTCAACCTTCGGGTTAGAGCAAGGTTAGCTAAACGTTATACGGTATCAAGTTAGGTGTCCGTGTATCTTGTAAGATCCTTGGAAATGGACTTTTTAAAAGTGTTAATGAGTCAAAAGTGGTGGTCTCTTTGCAATAGAAATTAATTGTAAACCGATCACTGATGACGGAACCAAAACAAGAGGTATGGTCACGTGACTTCCCAATGAAGATTAGAATGAACAATAGGAGGCACATTTTTATTCGTTTCATCCACAAAATAGCATCAGGTTACACTTATTTGTGCGCGTAAAATGTGTAAAATAAAAGAAAGATGAATTTTCGCCGAGTAGTGATGTTCTGTCTGCAATAGAAATTCATTGTAAATCGATCCCTGAAGGTAGCATGCGCAGAGTTACTATCCTCAGTCTGTAAAACGTTCTGTAAGATATGATTTAAATGATAACAAAGATGATACTTTCAAAAGGTTACTTGCAATTCAGGGATGACGTGGTCTTCAACAAATCATTAGGTCACGAAACTCACCACTACGCATTTATCTAAAATGACCAACCCCTCGAGCAGTTGCACTCACATTTCCTCTCCCCTTTCTCTCTCTTTCTTTCTGTTTTACTTTCTATACACTTAACTTATCCATTTGTAATTCCCTCTCGCACGCTCAACATAGACTGGGTTTAATAGGATCAGCACATGCAAATAATAAAATATACTAATATTTATAAAATCACTTTAATAATACTAATTTTTATATAACCCATCCATTCTTTGAATCTGCTCATTTCCAGGTTTATAAAATTATTTTTTAATAAATTATTGTAGTTCATGGGTTAAACCCAGACACTTACACACGTAAAACTGTCGTAGTCTTGGGCTGACTACTCCTATCTTATAGACATATTACCCAGAAAATTAAGCTTAACTTAGATTAGAGATATGCGAATAAAATTTGAGATTTATTTTACGATATTCTAATTTTTATTTAATACGTTGATTGCCAGATGTGGACTACGAAATCAGTCTTCAAATGTTATTGTAGTCATCATTGGCAATAACGTTTTTATGAGTTGATTCGTAACTACAACTGATATATTAACATGTTTTCACGGTAAAATAGGTACTTCCATAAAAATTTTACCTAAAGATTAAAATGCATTTACAAAAACTAAAGATATTTTTTCAAGCTTTAATTTTGTATTTAATTCCAAATAAATAGATTAGATTTAATATTCCCAACAAGTAAAATATTTTGGTGTATTTAAAATCGAATTTAATATGATTGGAATTTTTTTTTTCAACTGCTGAATAAAATCAACAAATTCCTCCATATTGCTAAATTTGCAAATACGGCATAAAGATTTTTATAAAAAAAATGTTTAAAAAATAAAGGGTACTTTTATAGAACGTTATTTGAGAAAAAATAGCAGGTTTGAACTTTAATTATTCTGAACTGAAAAAATACGTTTAGGTTAAAATATCGCAGAAAAGTTTCTTTTATATGAAGTCGTAGGAGTTATTGACATGTGGATTGATTTATTAACAAGCCGGATCTTTGGAAAATTTAACTAATGGGGACGATGACGAGGAAAATTATATGACGAATACAACTTAAACGACTACAGTTATCTTAAAAATTAATATATTTTAATCATTTTAATATTTAATTTAATTTGGGGTATTTTAGCTTTATAGCCTTACTTGCGAAGACGCTTGTCGCCAAAATGTTAGAAAATCACCAATAATTTCCATTTAAGACAATAGTGCCCATAATATATTCATAATACTAATTGAAATATTTTTAATTAAATTAAATTAGATTTATTGCATTTTTAATTTACGTTTCAGACTTCCTGTCAAGAAGTATAATTAAATTCTCCGATGACTTGTTCTTATAATGAATATATACACTGAGCGATACAAAATAGAATTTCTTGAATTTTCATAAAATTAAATGTGTATAGGGTAACAAATAGAAACAAAATATAACGTTTCAAAAATAGTTTAATTCATTTTCAAATAGGTTTCATTAACTTCCAACAATTATCTGACTTTTGCATAAATTTACAAATCAATATAGTTTTCCGCACAAAACAAATGTACAAATTGCCCGTATAATGGGCCATAGCTGACGCTAGAAAAACAAGTTTTTTAACCAAAATTTCCCAAGATTTTAAAAGAATTGAAAGAATAAATTTTGCAAAAATAAATCGATCTTCCCTCATAAAATGATCTTCCCTCATAATAACAAAATGATCTTCCCTCATAATAATAACGCAAAATTAATTAAGATTTATTATATTTGTGAATCATTTTTACAATATGTATCTTCTTTTTAAGCGAATTTTTGGTGGAACTTACAGACAAATCATCACAGCGAATAAAATCTCTGTTGACTCGAGATAACTGGGATCCGGAGTCATAATAAAAACTACCAATCCGGATGTATCTCATGGCTGGGAATCAATGCGTTTTATTTTTAAAAAAGTTTATTTTAAAAAATACTTTAAAAAAGAACACAGTAAAATTCAAGACGATCGTAATCATGTGATGAATGCTGAATTTTAGGGAAAGAATAAATTATTCTGTAATAAGAAAAACCATGTAGAAATAAAAAAAAAATCACGAATATAAAATAAAAAAGAAAGAATTTAATTTCAAAACTTTAGTTGCAGTTCAGCGGCATATTTGTACTCTACAGCTGATTAGGTCATGCAACATGATTTAAAATACAAACAACTGCCTTTATCTAGGATGACAAACCTGGTCACTCGTCGCAGCCTCTGTTTGTGTCTGTACACCCTCTCCTTTTCTATTTCACTCTCTATGTCCTTCTTTCTATTGATCTCCTCTATCAGAATCTGTGATACCAAACCTGACATGCAACCTACATAGGTACAATCATATGGTTGCTATCGCAGTATTTTCTTAATATTGTTACGGTCAAATATATAACAATGCAACAAGGTATCTTATAGTCACAGGGCTTGCAATGATTCTATTTAATCATTACAATACGAATCATGTTTCATCTAAAATTCAAATCAGAAAACTTGCCTTTTTCACTGTTTTTAATAGTTTACATTCCTAAACATTATAAAATTATTTTCTAAATGAGAAACCGAGGAACAAAATTTGTCAAAGTTTAGATAGACTTGCTAGAACTTCTGTGTTCAATGTAATCAATTCACTTATATTATTAAATTCTGCGTTCAATGTAATGATTGCCTTTTTAAGCGCCAATCTTACTCTGTTAATTCTAATTCCTGCCTGTGAACGACCTTCATTGATTACGTCGCATGATTACAAAATAATTACGTATTAATAGCATTTTCAAGTTTCAAAGAGTACTATTATATTCTGAAAGAATCATAATATAGGGAGTCTTTGCATTTGATAAACTCTCTTTCTCGAACACACATACGCGTTTAGCGATTATTTTAGAAATAATTAGTGAAGAAAATTGCTATTTCTCTACAGGTATTATCACGGAACTCAATTATATCATTTTAATAATTATTATCAAAAACAACATCTATAATATATATGTTTAATTGGTTCATGCGTAAATTCGAATAATATTTTTTATTTGTAATTGAGGAAAACTAAAATTAAAGAATCGATTGTTGCAACATTATCAACTTGGTATGTCGAATATAACCAGAGATGCAGAATTAGATAACGTTAATGAATGAAGAATAGAGTCCATATATATATATATATATATATATATATATATATATGTGTGTGTGTGTGTGTGTGTGTGTGTGTGTGTGTGTGTGTGTGTGTGTGTGTGTGTAACTAAGGCCTTTATATATATATATATATATATATATATACATATATATATATATATATGTGTGTGTGTGAATGTATGTATGTATGTGTGTGTGTGTATCTATGTGTATGTCTAACTAACGCCTTTATCCATTGTGTCATGTGTCCTTGAAGACACAAGGCACAGTGGATAAAGGAGTTAGATCGAGTGACACGACCCAAAGAGTGTTAGTTCAATACCTGGACCTGGTAACGCCGGTGGAGAACATGTAGAAGGTAATTAACAGGAGATAACTGACATCCATTAGACATGGCACGTGGAACTAGAACAGTATACCCCTGTGAGGAAAATAAAGGGTTCAGTTCGACATTCCAACCACCTGAAGAAAGCCGGAGCACTGAAATAAATATGGTAACAAAGATGGGGACAACAGTCCGAATAATGTAAGTAGTGATATAGCTGAATTATTTAACCAAACTGTTTCAATGAAAATATGCTGCCTAAACATAGAGAATATACATAGAGGAAATACGGTGGAGTAGTGGACAGCGGCTCGTATTCAGGAATCTCTAGGAGATGGCAACTGGTCTCGGAGAAGGACAAGTCTGGATTCAAACCTGCGGACGGTAGTATATATATATATATATATATATATATATATATATATATATAGATAGATAGATAGATAGATAGAGAGAGAGAGAGATAGATATGTGCCTCCAGAGAAGCGTGACACGTAAGGTTTAAAATGAATTCTTAAAAACGAAAAATCTTTCTTGAAGCTTTTATTTTATTTCAAGCTAAATGATTAAATGTAATATTTCCATAAAGCAATATGTTGTATTTCAAAATAATTTATATTGAGTGGAATTTTTTGACGTCTGTTATCACCATCTAATTCCATTTATTAAAAATATTTAAAAAATAAAATATATATTTTTTAAACTTTATTTAAGGAATATTATTAGGATTAAAGTTTGTAATTAATCTGATTTGAAACAAACATAACTTACTTTTAATGTTAAATATTGGAAGAATGCATTTTTTAACACAGAATCAGGTGCTTATTTAATCTGTTGAATATGCAATTTTTACGCAAAGGAAAGTGGAATAAACTGGTATAATAATAATAATAATAATAATAATAATAATAATAATAATAATAATAATAATAATAATAATAATACAACAATCAAAGCTAGCCGCCCAGACATTGTTATTAAAGACCACAAACAAAAAAAATTACCTCCTTATTGATATGGCAGTCCCTGCACACAGCAATATATCTTTGAAGATATTCAAAAAGCTGTCAAAATACAAGGACCTTGAAATCGAAATGACAAAAATGTGGCACATGGACACATCAACAATCCCCGTTGTAATTGAACCCTAGGATTTGTTAGAAAAGATTCCAGTAGACTAATTGAAGGGATTACTGGAAGCCTATGCCTCAAAGAAATACAAAAAATTGTTCTCACGAGTACAGCCCACACTTTACGAAGGGCTTTATCTATGTAAAATATGTTTTTTTTTGTTTTTTCTTTGGTTTATTTGTCAGTGGAAAGTGTCATGATGCCATTTCTAACCTTAGGTCTCTCGGCGGGACCTGGAAAGAAATGTGTGTATGCCAGAAATCAAAGGAAATAAAAATATAATAATAATAACAAACTGACAGGGAAATAGAAGCCAACAGACCTGATATTATCATAAAAGACAAGACATTCTGGAATTGTATGCTTATTGATTTAGCAGTACAATCTAAGAGAAACACTTAAAAAAGTATCGAGAAGTTGTCCAAATGCAAAGACATAGAGATCGAGTTTAACAGGATGTGGGGAATAATGACTGAGTCTGTACCAATAGTAATCCGAGCTCTGGGTCTCATGAGAAAAGGAATGTACATTTTTACTAACAGTGTCGCAGGTAGCATCAACATACAAGTTCCCCAGAAGCTCGCTCTACGAGGAACATCCTATATACTAAGAAAAGTGCAATCACTTAAATGACAATTCTCCTATAGAGTCTATAGACAATAGTTTGGACCCAGCTCTACAAGACAAGAAGCAGGAAATCTAACAAACACAAATAATAATAATAATATTAATAGATTGTTATTAGAGCTCGCACACAAAAAGGTGCCTCCTTATTGATATGGCATTACTTGCAGACTGTAATGTATTTTCGAAGATCTTCAAAAAGCTATCAAAATACAAGGACCTTGAAATCGAAATCTCAAAAATGTGGCATATATCAATATCAACAATCGCCGTTGTAGTTGTAGCCCTCGGATTGGTTGGAAAAAATTTCACTAGACTAATTGAAGGGATCCCTGGAAGCCCATGCCTTAAAGTAATACAATAATAATAATAATAATAATAATAATAATAATAATAATAATAATAATATTAATATTAATATATATATATATATAAAATGTGGCACATTGGAACATCAACAATCCCTGTTGTAGTTGGAGCCCTACGAATGATTGGAAAAGATTCCAGTAGACTAATCGAAGGGATTCCTGGAAGTGCATGCCTCAAAGAGATACAAAAAATTGTTCTGACAAGTACAGCCCACACTTTAGGAAGAGCTTTATCTATGTATTATTTTTCCAGTGGAAAATATCATGATGACATTTCTGACTTAGGTCCCTGGGCGGGACCAGGAAAGAAATGAGTACCCATCAAAAATAAAAGGAAATAAAATAAAGATAATAATAATAATAATAATAATAATAATAATAATAATAATAATAATAATAATAATAATTTAAATTGCCATTTGAATAGGAAACTGAGACAGTAAAACTTATAAGTGAAAATTGTGAGCTGAGTCAAAAAGAATACAAAAATATATACAAGAGAATAAAGACAATGACACACTGGGAATTGAACAAAATATTTCAGAACAGAGAAGAGACAAACTAATGACTGTTCGAGAAAATAAACAAAAGAGAGAATGGGATTTTAACGTCGAAACCGATTACTCCGCAGTAATCTACCATATCAAAGAGCTGTAAACATGGGAACGTGGACTTGCTCGATCGTTGATGTAGCTTTGCCCTCTGACCACAAATGTAAGTTGAATAAAAGTGGAAAATAAAAGAGCAGTACTTTGTCCGTGAATTGAGTAAATCGATAAAAATCTTAAAGGTTAAGGTCATTCCCATAATAGTTGATGCATTTGAAATCGTGCGAAAGCACTAGAGACTAAATTTGATGAATTAGAATTTCGAGAAATAAGTGAGACTGTTCAGACATCATCTAAGTTTCTGGTGTCTGGAATGATCAATATATTGGTGTCGATGATCTGTGGAGACTTTCTCGAGCTCAATCGCCACGGTACCGAACCAGATATCTTGTCTGGACATGCAAATGGATGGAATAATCGTAATAATACATAAAATATAACAGATTACCAAACTTAGAGTTTGGTAAAAAAGATCTTTTCAAGAACCTATTTTAATGTATGCATAGAACCAAAGTGTGGTTTCTATAAACATCACACGCCGAGATGACAATTACGCAAAATTCAAAGTGTTCATAAACCTTCTTCTCATCGGGTTGATTCAAATTTTTACGGCGAGGCAATCTGAAGAGAAATAAAACAAAAGCTCCTTGTTTTTTATACAGGGTTTGACAAAGTGTTAAAACGACGGATTAGTCATTCAGTATATTTCAAAGCTACAGTGTCCAAGTATTCGAATTTATATAAAGAAAACATTAAAATGGGTCTTTTTAATGTGCCCACGAATTAAAAGTAGTGGTCTGTTTGCAAAAGAAATTCATTTTTGAGCGATCTACCATGTCGTCCTGGGTAAAACGTTAAACTACATCCGGGTCCTGGGTAAGACGATAAACTACATCCAGCAGCAAGGCCTCTGATCAGGAGATTTTGAGGAGCTTGGAACCACCTCTTAATTGCTGGTGTTCCCAGGTCCACCCTGACCCAGGCTGGTAGCACATGTTAAGGTCCCAGCTATGAGCAAATAGTTAACTATTACCAGCAATACTTTTTTGAAAAAAATTATTACCAGTAATACAATTTTGAAGGAAAAATATTACCAGAAACAGATTTTTTTCAAAACAAAATATTACCAGCAATAAAAAAAGTTGTCGGCATTAAATACCCCATTGAGGCTGATATGCCGTAAAACAAACCAAACCAAACGATCTACCATGATGAAAAAAAAAAATACGGCTGTCACGTGATCTCCTGACAAAGAAGTGAAGATGGTCTGTCGTAGAGACATTTTCATCCGTAAACTAACTCCGTATTATGCTAATGTATATTGATAAGATGTTTAAAATCGTAGAAAAATCGATTTCGGTCGAGTATTTCACGAATTGAAATGGTTGTTTGTTCCAATAGAAATTCTTTGTAAATCGATTCCCCAAGATGGAATATACTCAGTTATTTCCTAAATCTGTGATAAATTCACGAAGATAAGATTATAAAAAAAAGGAAAGATTTTAATTTCAAAAGGTTTGAAGTTCAGGGATGATGTTATCTTCAACATCATGATTGTTAAGTCACTTGATTCAACCCCTCACGACAAACAATTTTTTTTATTTGATGAGTCCCTAACAAATCTTGCGATATGTCGCACTCTCTTTTTGTCTCACTTATTCTTTCTGTTTTAATCTCTCCCTCCCAATATCTACTTTGACTCTCTCCGTCTCAATCTCATTTTCTGTTTTACTCTCTCCGTCCCTATCATTCTCTGTTTTACTCTCTCCCTTCCTATCTCTCCTTCTGTTTTACTCTCTCCGACCCTAACACTCATTCTGTTTTACACACTCCGTCGACATCTCTCTCTCTGTTTTACATTCTCCGTCCCTATCTCTCCTTCTGTTTTACTCTCTCCGTCCCTATCTCTCCTTCTGTTTTAGTCTCTCCGTCCCTATCGCTCCTTCTGTTTTACATTCTCCGTCCATATCTCTCTGTTTTACATTCTCCGTCCCTATCTCTCCTTCTGTTTTACTCTCTCCGTCCCTATCTCTCCTTCTGTTTTACTCTCTCCGTCCCTATCTCTCCTTCTGTTTTACTCTCTCCGTCCCTATCTCTCCTGTTTTACTCTCTCCGTCCCTATCTCTCCTTCTGTTTTACTCTCTCCGTCCCTATCTCTCCTTCTGTTTTACTCTCTCCGTCCCTATCTCTCCTTCTGTTTTACTCTCTCCGTCCCTATCTCTCCTTCTGTTTTACTCTCTCCGTCCCTATCTCTCCTTCTGTTTTACATTCTCCGTCCATATCTCTCTGTTTTACATTCTCCGTCCCTATCTCTCCTTCTGTTTTACTCTCTCCGTCCCTATCTCTCCTGTTTTACTCTCTCCGTCCCTATCTTTCCTTCTGTTTTACTCTCTCCGTCCCTATCTCTCCTGTTTTACTCTCTCCGTCCCTATCTCTCCTTCTGTTTTACTCTCTCCGTCCCTATCTCTCCTTCTGTTTTACATTCTCCGTCCATATCTCTCTGTTTTACATTCTCCGTCCCTATCTCTCATTCTGTTTTACTCTCTCCGTCCCTATCTCTCCTTCTGTTTTACTCTCTCCGTCCCTATCTCTCCTTCTGTTTTACTCTCTCCGTCCCTATCTCTCCTGTTTTACTCTCTCCGTCCCTATCTCTCCTTCTGTTTTACTCTCTCCGTCGCTATCTCTCCTGTTTTACTCTCTCCGTCCCTATCTCTCCTTCTGTTTTACTCTCTCCGTCCCTATCTCTCCTTCTGTTTTACTCTCTCCGTCCCTATCTCTCCTTCTGTTTTACATTCTCCGTCCATATCTCTCTGTTTTACATTCTCCGTCCCTATCTCTCATTCTGTTTTACTCTCTCCGTCCCTATCTCTCCTGTTTTACTCTCTCCGTCCCTATCTCTCCTTCTGTTTTACTCTCTCCGTCCCTATCTCTCCTGTTTTACTCTCTCCGTCCCTATCTCTCCTTCTGTTTTACATTCTCCGTCCATATCTCTCTGTTTTACATTCTCCGTCCCTATCTCTCATTCTGTTTTACTCTCTCCGTCCCTATCTCTCATTCTGTTTTACTCTCTCCGTCCCTATCTCTCCTTCTGTTTTACTCTCTCCGTCCCTATCTCTTCTGTTTTACTCTCTCCGTCCCTATCTCTCCTTCTGTTTTACTCTCTCCGTCCCTATCTCTCCTTCTGTTTTACTCTCTCCGTCCCTATCTCTCCTTCTGTTTTACTCTCTCCGTCCCTATCTCTCCTTCTGTTTTACATTCTCCGTCCATATCTCTCTGTTTTACATTCTCCGTCCCTATCTCTCATTCTGTTTTACTCTCTCCGTCCCTATCTCTCCTTTTTTACTCTCTCCGTCCCTATCTCTCCTTCTGTTTTACTCTCTCCGTCGCTATCTCTCCTGTTTTACTCTCTCCGTCCCTATCTCTCCTTCTGTTTTACTCTCTCCGTCCCTATCTCTCCTTCTGTTTTACTCTCTCCGTCCCTATCTCTCCTTCTGTTTTACTCTCTCCGTCCCTATCTCGCCTGTTTTACTCTCTCCGTCCCTATCTCTCCTTCTGTTTTAGTCTCTCCGTCCCTATCTCTCCTTCTGTTTTACATTCTCCGTCCATATCTCTCTGTTTTACATTCTCCGTCCCTATCTCTCATTCTGTTTTACTCTCTCCGTCCCTATCTCTCCTGTTTTACTCTCTCCGTCCCTATGTCTCCTTCTGTTTTACTCTCTCCGTCCCTATCTCTCCTGTTTTACTCTCTCCGTCCCTATCTCTCCTTCTGTTTTACTCTCTCCGTCCCTATCTCTCCTGTTTTACTCTCTCCGTCCCTATCTCTCCTTCTGTTTTACTCTCTCCGTCGCTATCTCTCCTGTTTTACTCTCTCCGTCCCTATCTCTCCTTCTGTTTTACTCTCTCCGTCCCTATCTCTCCTTCTGTTTTACTCTCTCCGTCCCTATCTCTCCTTCTGTTTTACTCTCTCCGTCCCTATCTCGCCTGTTTTACTCTCTCCGTCTTTATCTCTCCTTCTGTTTTAGTCTCTCCGTCCCTATCTCTCCTTCTGTTTTACATTCTCCGTCCATATCTCTCTGTTTTACATTCTCCGTCCCTATCTCTCATTCTGTTTTACTCTCTCCGTCCCTATCTCTCCTGTTTTACTCTCTCCGTCCCTATGTCTCCTTCTGTTTTACTCTCTCCGTCCCTATCTCTCCTGTTTTACTCTCTCCGTCCCTATCTCTCCTTCTGTTTTACTCTCTCCGTCCCTATCTCTCCTGTTTTACTCTCTCCGTCCCTATCTCTCCTTCTGTTTTACTCTCTCCGTCGCTATCTCTCCTGTTTTACTCTCTCCGTCCCTATCTCTCCTTCTGTTTTACTCTCTCCGTCCCTATCTCTCCTTCTGTTTTACTCTCTCCGTCCCTATCTCTCCTTCTGTTTTACTCTCTCCGTCCCTATCTCTCCTTCTGTTTTACTCTCTCCGTCCCTATCTCGCCTGTTTTACTCTCCCCGTCACGAACACATATTCTGTTTTACACTCTCCGTCCATATCTCTCTTTCTGTTTTACACTCTCTGTCTCTATCTCTCTTTATGTTTTACACTCTGCGTCCCAATCTCTCTTTCAGTTTTACTCTCTCCGTTCCACTCTCTCTTTCTTTCTTTTTTCTTTTTCAGTCTCACTCTCTCTTTCTCGTTTACTCTTTCCGTCCTACTCACTCCTTCTGTTTTACTCTCCCCGTCGCTAACACTCATTCTGTTTTACACTCGACGTTCCAATCTCTCTTTCTCTTTTACTATCTCCGTTCCAGTTTCTCTTTCTCTTTTACTATCTCCGAGCCTATCTCTCTTAATTATCCCCCTCCTTATCTCACCTTCTTTTCCCCTCCAAACAATAAAATGCACTAATATTTTTATTATTATCTACACTATTTATATAGTTCCGACTGTCCTCGTCTTTATTGTCATATTCCTGACGTTTCGGACGTTGTACGCTCCTGTTTTTTTTTTAGGTGATATACGTTGGCATTTTAAACCAAACCCTTTTTTTACTCCACGAGGGTAGAAATTTCTCGTTCCACGTGCCATGCCTTTTCTGGATATCATAGTTTCAGTTAGTTCCTTTTGGTAACTCCACTCTCCAAGTGTTTGTCCACCTCTGTATTGAAGAGATTAATTACTAAAAAGGAATTAACTGAAACTGAGATAACCAGAAAAAGGCATGGCACGTGGAACTAGAACATTTAACCCTTTATTCGACACTTTAATTCGGCATTATTTTTCTTCCTATATGCAGCCGATTTCCGTAGTTTGTTTACATTTATTTTGCGCGCAATGTTTCTTTTAAAATCACCATTCTTTATGATCATTTCACATAAGGTAACTCTTAAATGACATTGAAGAACCCGAATTATGTAATATTTAAAAGATTCCACAGTTGTACGCGTGCTAGAAAAGAAAAGAAAATCATATGAACAACGCAACGTGCCCCTTTAAGTTTTAATTACGGTTTAATTAGACGATATCATTTGCAACTGCGACTAAAGGAGAAATTAAATTAAACCTTTAATAAAGAACTGTTTTTTTTTTTTAATTTTTACTCTGTTTGATATTTAAATTTAATTTTTAATGAGTTAATTATTTAATTTTTAATCGCGTGTGACTAATTTACTATCTTTTACTCCAGGTTTTTTATGATTCCCGGAGACAGAGAAACGGACGGACGGACGGACGGACGGACAAACGTACACTGCGCTTTATTTCTATAGATATATTTTTTTCTTTAAAATATATTTTAATAATTATTAAGAATTTAAGAGAAAAAAAATCTATTTAAAATAAAAATAAAAGCAAATACACGGTAAAATAAGGGCCATAGTAACCTTGAGTTTAAAGCGGAAATTTAGGGAACTGACAAAATATATCGTAATGTAATAAACATATATGAAATGAAAGAAACATATTAATTTTCAAAAGGTCATTTGGAGTTCTCAATTTGTCATCAAGCGATATTAACTTACGAAATATGGTTTAAGCCTTTACTATTGACAGCCTTTATCTAAGATGATCTCATCTAGCATATCTCTGCTTCCCATTCATTTTTATCTACGTCTCTCCCACGTTTCCCCCCCTCTCTCTATCTTACCTTCTATGTCTGTTTCCTTCTTTGTACCTGAGATACCAAGAGTGACACACATCATAGGTTTAATCTTAATAAATAATATATATAACGTAATATTTCAAATAATTAAGGAATATATTTTTATTCGATATTTTTATTTTTTTAGAAGTTATTTTTATTGAATACTCTCCGTTTTTAATTTTAGTTTTTAAACTGTGTGCATTAAAATCTCTCGACCTGCGAACTCCAGTAGGAAACTGAAAGGGAATTTGCAATTCAGCAGGTTTCGAACCTGCGCCACACTTCATAGGAGAGCTTACCGTTTGATTCGGCGTGTTCGGCCACAATAAGTATCTAATCCAGCAAGGATCTATTTACACTTTTTAATAAATGTGATTTTAACAGAACGAGAAAGTGTACAAATTTTAAGACTTTGAGAACTGACCACCGCTTTACCGGTGGTAGAGAAAAATGACTTAATGCCCAGTTATCGGTCGAACGGTGGGTAAACATTTGTAACTATTTTTCTATCTACCGTGAAAAATTACATAGCAATTATTTGCGTATTTTGACTCTTCCATTGTTAAACGGAACACTTTTCCGTTAACTCACTGCACGAGTTAAACGTTGAAGACAGACGAGCCGCAAATGTACAGAAATGACAACATAACCTATTCTACATCGCAATGGTGCGCCATCTACCGTAAATCTATTTTAAACCCAATAACGCAGAAGCAAAGGATTTACAGACATATATTTATATGGATTCTCGTTCTTGTTTAGGTGTGAGTAATACGCCTCCAATGCTTGTAAAAGTATTTTTGATACACACTGCAAATACACACACACACACACTCTCTCTCTCTCTCTCTCACACACACACACATACATACATATATATATATATATATATATATATATATATATATATATATATATATATATATATATATATATATATATATATATGTATTTAGGCACCAATCCTTCTTTCATGCACATTTCATTAAAAACGACAGACAAGGTGTTTTTATTTCATTTTTTATACAATTTCTCATGCGATCTAATTTTTCTTTTTCTTTTCGGATGATAAATTATATAAAAACTGTCCGAAAGTTTCTTTTTATCCGAGCACTTTCGGCTATACATTTAGCCATTTTCAAGGGTTATATTTTAACTGTTAAAATTAGAAATAGTTTGTTATATGTATGTCTTATAAAATGTTTGGATTTTTTTTTGTTTCAAAACACGGTCAAGATATTATGTCCATATTCAAAGTAAATATTATTAATTGTTGTTTTTTTTGTTTTAACAGTTAAAATATAATCCGTGAAAATGGCTAAATTTATAGCCGAAAGCGCTCGGATAAAAAGAGCATTCGTCAGTTTTTATATAATTTATTATCCGAAAAGAAAAAAAAAATAGATCGCATGAGAAATTGTATAAAAAACTAAATAAAAGCACCTTGTATATATATATATATATATATATATATATATATATATATATATATATATATATATATATATATATATATATATTACAAGCACAGATCAACTTTTAAGCTAGCAAATATTAGATGTTCCACCAAACGTGCTAGTCACATGTGGAACTTAAAAGAAAAAAAGAGAAAAAAACTACACGGATCCGATATTAAGGTGGAAAATTTAAAAAAAAAACACGGAAAAACATATAACAACCATACCAGCATTTGAAAACTATGACAACATTAGAAATTAGCATGACACTTCCGGAATCAAAAATTCTTTTTAACCAAATGTCCGAAATTTTAAGTCCTTGTTTCATATCAGAAAATTTTTATTACGTGAATATAAGGCCGGATAAAAAAGATCTAATTTAAAACCCTACTGTTATTCTTAAGATAAGTTTCTCCATCATTCCTTACATTTAGGTTACATTTGCTTTTATTCTTCTTTTCTGTATACATTTACAAAAAAACTTTCATTCCCGTTCCTTTCTTTTCCTTTCTTTCCTATTTTTCTTCAACATGTTTTTTTCTTTTTCTTTCTTCACCATACCCACTTCCTTTCTGTTATACTCAACGTCATGTTTTTTGACCGTCACGCTCCTGTTTATTTATTTTTGAAAAATAATACTGCAGCGTTCCTAGTGGATCTTTATTTTAAATAAAGCGTTAAGGTTGTCATTTGAAAAATATTGCCTGATCATACCGTTAGGTCGAAACCATGGTCACGTCTACAATTGGCCTATTTAAGTTAAAAACTCTACATGTTATTTTTACTTTTATTTATTTATTTTTCGCACGTGTACTAGGCATATTTTAATACTAGCTTCCTGGTCTGATTCAACTCTGACTATTAACCTGATATATATATATATATATATATATATATATATATATATATATATATATATATATATATATATATATATATGAATTTATTAATGATACACATTATTGACTTGATGTAGCCCCTCAAAGGACGAAACGCGTCGGCTCTGTATAGTCTTACTTTTTCTCTTTTCAGGCATTTTATCTTTTTTACAGATACACTCTATGTGAACATATTTACCCAGACACCAGCGGACAAGTCAAGCACTGACAGGGTTAAAAAAATTTTAATTTTATTTTGCAACATGTAGTCATTAGCAGAAGGAAAATATCATTAGGTCATCATAATATTTAAATATATATATATATATATATATATATATATATATATATATATATAAAGAAATATAGTCTTAAAGTGTGCTATATTTATGGGATAAAGTGCTCAATATCAGAGATAGAGCGTGTGTAAATATAAAAGTGGACATGGAAGTCAGCACTTAGAGGCGACACTCTGTTTCTTGCTAGTGCAATCGTCAGGCGACCTGACGATTGCACTAGCATGAAACAGGCTGTCGCCTCTAAGTGCTGACTTCCATGTCCACTATTATATATATATATATATATATAATTTTTAAACACACACAAACACCAACAAACATATATATATACATACACACACGCGCACGCACGCACACGCACAAACACACACACATAAATATATTTGTATGTGTATGGGCTTATGCTTATGTATGCTTGACTAAAATACTAAATATATATATATATATATATATATATATATATATATATATATATGTATATATATATATATATATATATGTATGTGTGTGTGTGTGTGTGTGTGTGTGTGTGTGTTTTATAGACAAATGATGCATGTATTATAATACATATGTATCCATATGTGTGTGTGTGTGTTTGTGTATGTAATACACTGCCCACAATGGTATATATTCCTATCGGAAGTAGAGAACCAATTATTCACCATCATTTGGTCGTTCGTTGATGACGTGTCTCGAGTGAAGTGAAATGTACGGCGTTGTCTGTGTGTTTTGGAAAGCGAGAGACAGTGTTAACTCATCCTTGATAAATTTACAAGGAGATATCGAACCGGAGCCAGACTATATGGCTGAGTTTTCGACAAGGCTACATGCTAACTGACACCGGGACAGATCAATGGGACCACCAGTCTGAAGCTTCGGGATAGGATTTCAAGTAAGCTGGGGGTCCGCATAGACAGTATCGTATACTGATCAGGCTTACAAAATAGTAGCACCAATTAGTAAGAATAGCTCTTCTAAAATAAGGTTCGGTTGATATAGAGATTGATTTATGCTTTCAGTAAAACATGTAATTAAATAATATCCAACTACTTATCCCCCCCACATATACTTACATGGTTGTAAAACCGATGATGCCCGGGAAAGACATTCCTTTAGCAATGGCATATTCAGAATTTCTTTAATGCCAATATCAAAATTTGCACCAAAATTTAGATATATTTATGTATATCTTATAAAAATTGTTGTGGTAGGATCCACCTAATTTGCATAGTGGAGTACCGACTATATAAATATGGTTGGTACCGGGAAGACAGAGAGGCGAATCAAGAGATTCAACTAGAGACTCTGCCCCATTGCGACTGAGTCAACACATTCTCCAGGAACGGTCTTCCCAGGAATATACAAAAGACTATATGTAAATATTGTGTACATTTTCTTGTTTCAATACATTTTGTTCTAAGTACATTTTGTGTTGCATTATTATTCCATGCATTAGTCAAGTTTCAACAAAAATGAAACCCGGCTGATAATGATTCTCTCTATACTATATGAAAAAATAGTAAAGAAGGGTGAATTACAGAAACGAATCAAGATTTTGCAGGCTGTGCCCGCAGGAAAAAAAATAGCAATAGCAATATACAAAGTCCCTCACGAAGAACGTGCTAAATAAAAGTTCAAGAATTGTGACGAACGGAATACATACGTCCCTCGTCACAAAATGGCAGCCGAGAATTAAAAATGAACAGAAAAAAGGAAAAATGCATAGCAATGATAAAAAGTAAGTAAGAAAGAAATTAGGTTTGAAAAATTTATATTTGGTGACATAAAGCAGAATGGAGGCAGTGTATTTAAATACGAACTTGCGTGAATTTTCATGACAAGCAAATTAGCCCAAAGATACTAAACGTATAATTGCTGTAGGTTGGTATGGTATTTATATATTTTTTTAAAGATAAGCATTCTTAGTATTACTATTACCCTAATCGTAACAGATTTAATTGAGTGAGGATTTCATATATATATATATATATATATATATATATATATATATATATGTGTGTGTGTGTGTGTGTATATATATATGTGTGTGTGTGTGTGTGTGTGTGTGTGTATATATATATGTGTGTGTGTGTGTGTGTGTGTGTGTGTGTGTGTGTGTGTGTGTGTGTGTACATATATATGTGTGTGCGTGCGTATGTGTGCTTATACTATATGAAATAGCTTAAATCCGATATTTTAATATAAATTCTGTTTAGACGTTATATTGGGGTTACACTAATTTGTATAATTATCTGCAGATGAACGGTCATCGCACACCAGACTAAATGACGATTGTGTATTGAATACAGTTCCGTAATGTAAGAAATACTGTTCAATTTTTTAAAAAAAAACGGAGTATTTACCCACGCAAGTTTATCCATAAAAAAAACGTATTCAGACTCGTCTCTATGATTCCACAGTCCAAACCACTATCCATTACTCCTTTCATATATATATATATATATATATATATATATATATATATATATATATATATATATATATATATATATATATATGTATAGTAGAGACAAAATTCTTGTATCGTTTATTTGTGCATACACGAGTACTTAAGTGCATTGTATTGCCTTAAAAACGCGGCACATTCGACCAATGACGAATCTCCAGGGCATCATTGCAGATTGCATCCGCGCGCGGTTTTTATCCTTGAAGTAGGCAAAGTAACGTCGTTATCATCTATTTTCAGGATAACATTCAGATGGAAATTCGATTCATTTTGGTAGATATTGAGCGTAATCGAACAAAAATAATACGATGATCAATCGATATTAATAAAGTTTCAGGTTAATCAAATAAAAATTAATGTTTCCGTTGGTCGACTGTCTGTCGTCTAAGAAAAACAGACCTCGAGAGAGCGCCAATCGATAATAAATACCCTGAAAACTATTTGGAAATTTTAATTAAATCACAACTCGAATTACGAGTGTGCGCTTGACAATCCTCCGTCTGAATAGAATGAGAATGACCGAGAGCGATGAAATAGACCTGCTACTCCATATAGTCATCCCGACACTTGGCACAACTTTGCTCAACGTTCGTTAACACTTTCAAAAATGATTGCCGTTCGTTCTAACTCTGCTTCTGCTATCAAGTTATAAATATTCAAATATCTACGGTGCTTGAAAGAGCATTTAAAGTTTGCAAACACGAAATTGTGTCATGAAATAAGCTCTGATGAGTAAGTTATATAGTCTATAAAGTTCTTCTTCTATGTGCCGCGTCCTTTCAAGACATAGACGTTCATGTCTCTCCATAACTTTCTTTCTTGAGATTCGTCATTGGTCGAACCTACCGCGTTTTTAAGGCAATACAATGCACTTAAGTACTCGTGTATGCACAAATAAACGATACAAGAAGCGCTCAACTAGGCTGACATCTCGCTCTCACCCTTTCACTGTCGAAACTGTTAAATGTAGTCTTCTCTTCTACTCCAATAGC
>OZ038495.1:30274877-30342377 GCA_964036315.1 Acanthosepion esculentum | reverse complement strand
ATATATATATATATATATATATATATATATATATATATATATATATATATATGGCATAACTTAAAACTATACGTGTATCACAAACACGCACACGCACACATACATATGTGTGTTTGTGTGTGTGATTTTCTATGTATTCGATTCAAATTTCATTTTATATTTTTTTACTGATTTAATATATATTTTACTTATTTACTTAAACTAATAATTTTTTAAGACACTTTGTGTATATTATCAAAAATAATTATATTCAAATTAATTCTTGCCGAAAAGAAAAGCTTAAGGTTATAATGACAGATTTTATCTATCTATCTATCTATCTATCTATCTATCTATCTTATTTACCTAGGTGCGATTTTTTTATTGTATATAAAATATAATATATATATATACATATGCATATATATATATATATATATATATATATATATATGAAGAAATATAGTCCTAAAGTGTGCTATATTTATGGGATATAGTGCTCGATATCAGAGATAGAGCATGTGTAAATATAAAATTGAACATAGAAGTCAACACTTAGAGGCGACAGTCTGTTTCATGCTAGATGCAATCGTCAGACCACACACACACACACACACACACACATATATGTATATATATATATATATATATATATATATATATATATATATATATATGTATGTATGTATTCTTTATTATATTGAACTAGCACTTTCTGGTAACTAGTGTATTATATAAAATTTTTAACAAGCATACTATAAAAATGAGTTATATCACCATGAACAGTATGGAGAAAATCTTTAGGGGACATAACCAAAAAGTGCTGAAGGGTAAGGCCAGGAATGATATAAAAATGTGTTATTGTCTAAAATGTGATAATTAAGCGGGTAGGGTTTGGGTGCCAATATTGTGTACCGTACTGAAGCCGATGTAGAGACGATTAATTACGTTGCTTCGACCGAGGGCGCGTTGAAAAGCAAGGCCGAATAAACACGTAACATCATTCAAATTGAGAAGTAATAAAACTACCCTGTCAAAATACGTTTGGAAAATTAAAGATGAAACGAACGCTCAAACAAATATAACATGGAGTGTAGTAAGGGAGAGTAATTGCTACACGGTCGGGGGTGGGGGTCGGGGAGAAATGTTGTAAATTATGCCAGGTGGAGAAGTTGGTGTTATTGATCGTTCCATATCCAGGTTCACTATTAAATAAGAGTGCTGAAAATATGACAAGATGTTTCCACGAAAAAAATCATTAATATCTCTAGCGGAAAACAGAAAAAAATGTGTTCTCGATATATAAGTTTTGTGCCATTATAAGACAATGATTGAATCTGATCCGAGAACCATTCAATCTGCGCCTGAATCTCGAGGAACTCTGACTTTATTTTTCATATTTTTTTTCGATGTACATTTTATAGGCTGTTTACTTCATATTCAGAACTTTGAATTACCACTTTCAATATAATTGAATCTTACCAACTACAATTGTATGTCGTTATATATATATATATATATATATATATATATATATATATATATATATATATATATATATGTATGTGTGTATGTGTGTGTGCGTGTGTCATTCATAGACATACTGTTTCGCTGTATCACACCTCCTGGCCACGACTAGACATCCGAATGCCTCAGGCCAGAAACGGAACCCGACCGATTTGGTGTGAGTCAGAGTTTCCAGCACCGAGTTATCTTCATTCGGCAGAGAGAAACAGCTAAGCGTATTGTAATCAAATGCCAATCAGTCAGAGTGCTCCAAATTTATTTTACTAAAGAGCTTTACATTAGCGCAAGTGGCTGAATAAGCCTATCTTTCAACAGCGCTCAACTGAAATATATTTTGAAATACACACACACACACACACACACACACACACATATATATATATATATATATATATATACTTATATGTTGCGTTTATTTTGGCAGTATGTATTCATTGAGACAATTTTCATTGAAAATCTTCAACCAACTTATAACACAATACATTCTCAGTTAAATTCAGCATAAATTCATCTCTTGAAATAATTCAATTTAAAAAAATAACAAAAATATAAAATTAATTTTATAGTAATACAAGTATATATAATTCGTAAAGAGTATTCCCCACCAACTAACATATAGCAGAAAACCAATATTGTATATAAATTTAAATGTTCTCTGGGAGATTGCATCGCCAACGAAAAAAATATATATTTGTCATAGCCACACAACGACCACGTTGTCTCTGCGGCTGAGTTTTTACTTGAATGATGACACCAACATTTCTAAACATTTAAAACAGCAAACTTTTCCACTTTCGCATTTCAAAAAAATTCTGGTTGAAAATACATTTTTACGTTTTCATGAAATAATGAGAATAAATTAAAATTTCTTGAAGCTATCCATATTAAGATTTGAAACCAAACCTTAATAAAATGAATTATGTATAATGCACAGATGATTTAAAACATTTACAGTAGATAGATTAGGATATTGAGGTTTGTAGTAATACTTTTAATACTTATCTTTTGACAAAACTCTCGACAGAACCATAATTAAGTTAACTTCCGCGAATCCTTACTCAAACCAATCACGCAGTACACAACTCAGCGTTCTTCATTTCACAAGTAAAATGTTTAACTTTCAAATGAACACGGCAAATTTGTCGCTGAAAATGATGAATAGTATAATATTTGCCTTGAAAGAAACAACATCCTGATGATGACATTGCGCTAATGTCGAAAGAACTGGAATAAAATAATATGTATCAACAGGGTAATTTTCTCTCTTCATTAATAATGGCAAGAAAAATATTCGCTCTGAATATGAAAGGATACAACTGAAAATAAGTAAACAAAACATGTCTAAATTATTCAATGAAGCATATCTCAATATACACACGCACCCCCCCATACACACATATATATATATATATATATGTATATATATATGATATGGTCTGAAATTGCGTTCAAGAATGAAACAATCTCCTCTCGATGTTGACACGACTGTCCGCTTTTATAGTTACACATGGTCCGCCTTTGATTTTCAGAGCTTTTACCGATAAGTATAGCATATCTACATTTATCACACACACACGCACACACACACCACACAAAAACACACACACACATACACACACACTTTTATAGTTACACATGGTCCGCCTTTGATTTTCAGAGCATTTACCGATAAGTATAGCATATCTACATTTATCACACACACGCGCACACACACACAAACACACACACACACACATACACACGCACACACTTTTATAGTTACACATGGTCCGCCTTTGATTTTCAGAGCTTTTACCGATAAGTATAGCATATCTAGATTTATCACACACACACACGCACACACACACACACACACAAACACACACACACATACACACACACACACACTTTTATAGTTACACATGGTCCGCCTTTGATTTTCAGAGCTTTTACCGATAAGTATAGCATAACTACATTTATCACACACACACACACACACACACACACACACACACACACACACACACACACACACACACACACACACACACACACACATATATATATATATATATATATATATATATATATATATATATATATATATATATAGATATATATATATATATATATATCGACGTCAGCAGCTGGAAATCAAGTGCAATGGACTGGAATCTTTGAAGATTTATTGTCAGAGACGGAACAGTCATCCGCGAAACCAAAAGATTACCCGAACTAGAGGAAAAAAGAAGACGCTTAAAAAAAAGACAACAATCAAGGCCTAATCTACCATCAGGAAGAACCTGTCCTGAATGTCGAAAGACCTTACAAATCCATCTCATTAATCATCTCAGAATCCACATACCCAACTGATTCAGACAAACATTCTACACTAATAGCCAAAGGAGGATATATATATATATATATATATATATATATATATATATATATATATATATATATATATATATATATATATATCGAACGGCGCTATATCGTGTCTGATTCGCTACCTCTTCGTCACCGACTTTTGTCTGATAGCGTAACTCTCCGGGTTTTAATTCACGATAGTGGATGCGTACTGCTGATGAGTCCCAAATATAGGACGAAACGGCCATCCATTGCTTTCTGCATTCTGTTGAGGTTTTTCTAGACTCGATGAATTACGTAATTCTCTCTCTCTCTCTCTCTCTCTCTCTCTCTCTCTCTCTCTCTATATATATATATATATATATATATATATATATATATATATATATATATATATACAACTGGAAATGAGTGCAGTAGTCTAATGCATATTCATATCTATATGTGCATGTACAATGAAGTGGAGTGCCGTTTAAATGCTAACGAGTCACTTGGATGTTCAGTAATTAATGTTACTTTTTATTCTCACTAATATTTCAGTTATTCTCGATCAGAAATCCGTCGACACCATTTAATATGTATGATGTGTGAGAGACTGTCCGATACTTTTAGCATCATTTGTTTGTATAACGGGTCGAGTAGTAGACAATACTCTCACGCCTGCAAATCGGTTGTCGCTTTGCGATCCCGTGCTTATCAACTCAGTGTCTTCCCGAAAAGACACTGTGGCGAAATCTCCGCGAACATGCTAGTGTACAATCTTCACTAATGAGTAATAACCACTTACAAAGTGTCTAACTTGTTTTTTTATGAAAACACCATATTAAATTTTATTTATACGTATAAACATACAGACAGACAAATACCGGCGTTATTGTACACAATGGAAACCATATTTTATCGGAAAAATATTGAAAACGCGAATAATCTCTTAAAATATTTACAATACGGTGCAGAACAGAAATTTTTATCAAATAATATAGCAAGGAAAAAAATGTTATAAAAATATTGTTTAGCAATACAAAAAATGGTAAAATTTAATTTTATTAATTTTACCGTCTCTCCGTGTTAAAAAATTATTTTATATTTGGTCGTTTTTTGTTTGTTTGTTTTTTTTTTCATCTCAGAATCTAATATTTGATTGGCGCAGCGCCTGTCAGATCAGCGAAGAGAAGACACGTAAAATTGAAGGGGGAAATAGAAATAAAGTGAGAAAAAGAATTGGGAATATAATTCTGAAATTAAAACTGAGAAAACCGAAGAAAAAAATGAATACTGAGGGGAAAGTGAACAAGAAAAGTTCAAACAGAATTACGAGAAATGAGATGTAAAGGAAAGAAAACACTATACAAAGTGAAACTTTGACGATTTTTGAGAGAAGGCAAGAAAAAGAAACGGAATATCTGTAAAGAAACGATGAAAGTATTATGAATGGAGAACAATATTACAGTGAGAGAAAGAAGAATAAACTACAAGTGATGGATGAACATGTTGAAATAATGCGGAAAGTTTAAGAAAAGTAATTAAGAGAAGTGCAGAAAAAAAAAACGGGTGGCGAAGACAAAGTTACTTCATGAAGTTAGAGATTCATCTTAAGGAAACAGAGATATAAAACCGTGCACCATATGTAGTAGCGAATAGCTCCCAGTCATATGCAGACAATGGGTAAAATTTAAAACATAGCGAAGCCTAGAACAATGCAAAAATTTTGCAGTGATTTAATTTGGAGAAAAAAAAACATCTGCTCTCAAAGCGTAGAACAAATATGAAACTTTTTAACGGGTCAGAATGCCAATCTACTGCAAGGGAAAAACGAATGACAACAGCAAAACAAGTCATCTCAAAGGAAGAAAAATACGAAAAAGATAAACTGCAGTAGAAGCGAAATTGTAGAAATTCGTGAAAAAAAACGAAAATATATCTAATTAAAAAATATAAAAATACAAGGATAACGTGAAAAGGATCAGGGTGGGTAAAAGAATATATATATATATATATATATATATATATATATATATATATATATATATATATATATATATATATATATATATATATATATATTATGAAATGAACAAAGTCCGACAATTATTTTAAGACATTTTTATGTTTAACATTCTTTTTATAGATACAAATATTTAAGTAAATGCTCTGTTTATAATAAACAGTACTAAACAACATTTACCGGCCTGAATGTCCGAGCAATTTTCATAGAAAATATTCGTCCTCCGAAAGTAAATGTTGTTTAATAGTGTTTATTATAAACAGAGCATTTACTTAAATATTTGTATCTATAAAAAGAATGTTAAACATAAAACTGTCTTAAAATAATTGTCGGATTTTGTCCATTTCATAATGCGTGACGGCATTGGTTTACATTTGATACGCCATGAGCAGTTAGGAATGTACGTGAAAGATTCATGGAAGATTGAAGTTATGAGCAGTAAATTCTACCTTGCTAAGCGAACGATCCTCTGTGGCCGAATCGATTAAAAGGCACGTCAGGCTATATAACGGTTCCGTATAGGATACAGGTTCGAATCCTTTCGGAGGACGACTATTTTCTATGAAAATATCTCGGATATTCAGGCCGGTAAATGCTGTTTAATACTGTTTATTATAAACAGAGCATTGACTTAAATATTTGTATTCATAATAAAGAATATTAAACATAAAAAATGTCCTTCTATATATATAACTATAAACATAAAGCGCCAGACAAAACTACCTAGGTTTCACCTACGCGGATCATCAGTCTAAACTGGCCAAAGAGGTAAAATTAGAACAGGATATAAATAGGCTACAACATAAAAACAACCATGATCACGTGTCTAAAAAAAGAACAAAACAAAATCATATAAAACAGTAACTCAACAACAACAGTGGTTTAATACATATTCATTCAATAATAAAGAAAACATTTTATGTTGTAGACTACTTATATTCTGTACCAATTTTACCTCTTTCGCCAGTGTACCATGACGATCCGCGTAGGTCAAACCTGGGTAGGTTTACCTGGCTCTTTAGATTCATAGTTAGATTTGCTCTACTTAGTGTATCGAGCACTTAGTTTCTTTTGCTTTACTCGTTTTGGTGGGGTTTTTTTTTCTTCAGACTCCGAGCTGGGATTCTGGACGATTGTTATCGCCTCAATTACACATTCTTAGTTCTTACTTTTTATTCCTTATTTTTCCTTGGGTATTGGTTTGTTCATTTACAAGCCGAAACACCTAAGGTTTTTACAGTTCCAGACGAGTATAATTACTTATATATATATATATATATATATATATATATATATATATATATATATATATATATATATATATATGTGTGTGTGTGTGTGTGTGTGTGTGTTTATATATATCTATGTGTGTGTGTGTGTGTGTGTGTGTGTATATATATATATATATGTTTATATATATATGTTTGTGTGTGTGTGTCTATATATATATATATATATATATATATATATATATATATATATATATATATATATATATATATTGCGTGTGGGTGCGTGTGTGTGAAACAGACAATGGGCTGGCATTGCTCAGGTATTAAAAACGTGTATCAACATCCTACGGACTATTTGTAATATGTGAGCTGCATTTGTGAGTACATTTTTTTTGTATTTCCTTAAAACTTGGGCTAGAGAAATCACTTCAAGGGCTCTATCTATAGTATTATTGATGTCGTCATGTGCAGCATTTTTGAGATTTCCATTTCAAGATACTTGTATTTTGATTGTTTTCCGAAGACAATCGTAGAGACTACCTTTTGAAAAATGAAGGCACATTCTGTTCTTGTGGGCTTTAATCACCATACCTCGAGTATTAGCTTTGATTTTTCTGTCTACATTTTGTAAGTCTTATACAAATGTTATATGTCCTATCAATGTAGCCGGGTCTGGTTGACGTTCATACCAGTTTATAGCAGTTTCTTTCCCGTAAAAGTTTTATATTTTCCAATGAAAATATTGGCATACTCCATCATGCAGAGTTTTATATTCGGTGGGTGCTAACACTGGGCAACATGATGCTCAATTGTTTCTGGGTATTTATCACAGAATCTGCATTTTGGACTAACACAATTTACCATTATGTGTGCTTGGTAATTTCTCCTTAGAAACCATTGGCTCTGGGCAACAAGAATAAAATATTCGATTTCATCTTTTAACCCTGCTCTACGTAAACACCGAGATGTATAAGGTTGTCTACATCAGCTTGTTTGGTACGAGCATTGAGCATAAAGAGGATTATCTTGCAATCGATTCTGCATTTCGTACATTGCATTTGCTTTTTATTTATGTTGTAAGTTCTTTGCCGGTGAAGTATCTGTATTATGGTTTATTTTCAATTCTTCACCCACTAGAAATTCCTTTTTGCATTTGTTGGCTTTCTTCTTTACTGAATAAACTTCCTTATTTCTTTAATGTTCTTTGACACAGAACATCACCCAGTCTTCTCTAGTTTCCAGGTATCTTTGCAGACCGATAGTTGAGGTTTTGTATGCCAGTTATAGTTGAACTAATCCTCTGCCGCCTTCAGATCTGGGCACATACAGACGGCCTTAGTGTGGTGCATTCGGTGTCTAGTGAGAAGATTTGTTTTTATGCCATCCATTCGCTTAATGTCAGTCATAGTCAAGTTAAGTATGCTGATAAAGTGTTGCACTTTATTATTATTACCATTTTATTTAATTTAATTTCTGGCGTGCACTAATTTCTTTCCGGGTCCTGCCCAGAGACCTAAGCTTAGAAATGGCAACATGACATTTTCCCCTGAACAAAAAAAAATAATCAAAAACACATATTTTATATAGATAAAGGTTTTCGTATTTTGTGGGCTATGCTCGTGAGAAAAGTTTTTGTATCTCTTTAAGGTATGGGCTACCAGGTATCCCTTCGATGCGTCTATTGGAATGTTTTCCAATCAATTCGATGACTCCAACTACAACAGGAATTATGCGCCATATTACTGAGTGTTCGATTTCAAGGTTCTTGCATTTTGATAGCTTTTTAAGATCTTCATTATTATTATTATTATTATTATTATTATTATTATTATTATTATTAATAATAATATTATGTCAGATTTATCTTGTATACCCATTTTAATCCGTATCCCAACGAGAAACCACAAATCAGAAATGGCTTCATGACATTTTCATTGAACCTTTTTCTAAAAAGGAATTAAAATAAAAAATAAACACCTTAAAGATTACACATGTTAACACAAATAAAGCCCTTCGTCGGATGTGAGTTGTGCTTGTGAGAACAATATTTTTGCATATCCTCAAGGCATAGGCTGCCAAGGAACACTTCAATGATTCTATCCGAAACGTTTCTGTTCTGGTTTGATTTGGTTTGTTTTGTTTCACGGCATTTCAGCCTCAATGGGTTTATTTAATGTCGACAAAATTTTATTGCTGGTAATATTTTTTTGAAAACATGTATTGTTGGTAATATATTTTTCTTTCAAAAATTTATTTCTGGTAATATTTTTTCTTCACAACTGTATTGCTGGTAATATTTTTTCAAAATATGTATTGCTGGTAAATTTTTTACAAAGTATTTCTGTTATTAAAACCTATTTTTACACTTTCGTAGTGGTTACTATTTGCACGTAGTTGGAACCCTAACAGGTGCTACCACCCCTGGGAAGGGTGGACCTGAGAACACCAGCAATTAAGAGGTGGTTCCACGCTCCTCAAAACCTCCAGAGCAGAGGCCTTGCTGTTGGACGTAGTTTATCGTCTTACCCAGGACGCGGATGTAATTTATCGTTTTACCCAGGAAGGGAAACTTTTCTAATCTAACCAAGGGCCCCAATCAGAACTGTAATTTTTGTTTGATATCTTTATATGCTGCATTTTTTAGATTTCCACTTCAAGGTCCTTGCATTTAGAGAGTTGTTTTGAACTTCAAAGCTACATTACATTCTGCAGGAATTACCATGTCAATAAGAAATCACGTGCTGCTTCTATGGTCTTTGATCATTATGTCTAGGCGATTAGCTCAGATCATTTTGCCTGTGCATATTTTACAGTCTCATAAAATTGTTACAGGACCTGTGGCTGGAGAGTGTTCATACCAATTTCCTTGCCATAAATGCTGCATTTTTTCCAGCACAGATACTGGCCGACCCCAAATACCGAATTTTATGGTTGGTAGATGCTAATACATTGCAACCTGATACATGATGATCAATTGTTCCTAAATCTTAGTATTAAAACAACAGCAGCAATTACAATAATAATAATAAGAATAATAGTAATAATAATAATAATAATAATAATAATAATAATAATAATAATAATAATAATAATAATAATATTGGAAACATTACGTCAAGCATTTTGTATCCTATGGTTATTAATATTATAATTACAAAAACTACTTCTTGTTTTTATTTTATTTGTTGTGTAATACAAACCTTTACTCAGCCTTATCTGAGACCTGATGTAAAGTAAAATTTTTTCTTAGAAAGTTTTTGGCAATATTACATTGATAGATGTTACATGGCACACATGTACACAATATTTCAGTTAGTTTCTTGCGATTTCTTTAATAAAATGATTATCTGTATTATTTTTAATCGTAACTACGGTTTTTTACTATTATCATTATTATTTTATTTTATTTGATTTCTGGTGTGTGCACATTTTTTTCGGGTCCCTCCCATAGATCTATTGTCAGAAATGGTGTCCATTTTCCACTGACCAATTTAAAAAAAAAACAAAAACAAAACAAAACAGATACATATTTTACATACATAAAGCCATTCGTAAGGTGTGTGCTGTACTCGTGAGAATGTTTTTTTATTTCTTTCAGGCATGGGCTTCCAGAAATCCCTTCAATGAGTTTATTGGAATCTTTTCCAACCAATCCTAGGGCTCCAACTACAACAGGGATTGTTGTTTTTCCCATATGTCACATTATTATTATTATCATTATTATTATTATTATTATTATTATTATTATTATTATTATTATTATTATTTCCTTTGAATTTTTTGTATACACATTTCCTTCCAGGTCCCAACCAGTGACCTGAGGTCAGAAATTCGTCATGATATTTTAAAGTTATCAGTTTTGTTAAAATGCCTAAGATCCCACACATTTTACATAAATAAATCTCTCTGAAATGTGTGTTCTTTATTTCTGAGTAAGATATTACTTTAAGGCATGAGCTACCAAGAATCCCTTCAATGTGTCTATCGGAAAATTTTCAATCAAGCCGAGTGCTCCAACTACAACTGGAATTACTGATGTCCACATGTGACACATATTTTAGACTTATACTTCAAGATCCTTGCATTGTGATAGTTTTTTCAAAGATACATTACAATCTAGAAGGACTAACATGTCAATTATTATTATTTTTGCTGTGGTGTCCTCCCTCTAAAGAGTACATGTTAGTATCTTCCGCCTACTATAACATTAGTAGGACAGAAGGCGTTGGGGAACGGTGATATAAACCGTTCATTGCAGTCAAACTCTCCGCCTCGGCGGAGAGGAACTCGGAGTAAGATTTGCTGAAGGGTAAAGTTTCGTTCGGGCAGGTAGACAGATACCGAACCCGCTTATGCGGGTTCAAAGTGAATATTTTTGGCCGAGCCTACAGGCTCGGAGGACCTACGACAAACCAGCCTGGTGCCACAGAGGGCCCACGTGTGGGGGGCGTTAAATATAACAGTGATATATACTGTTCATTACTGTCGACATTTCTGTCACGACAGAGAGGAACACGGACGGAGCTTTGCCGAAGGGCAAACGTTCGTCCGGGAGGTAGACAGGCCCTGAACCTGTTTACGCGGGTTCTAAGGGAAAATTTTTGGCCAAGCCTACGAACTCGGAGGTCACACTGTAAACATACATTTCACGTGGTGTGGGGGCGCTGTTAAATATAACAGTGAACAGTGAATATATTGAGCGCTAGTTCATTCGATACACTCTCACTAGTCGTGTAATACTTTTTTGGTGTACTTACTGTTTAATATACGATATATCTGAAAACCTGGTTTTTATTATTACTTAACCATTTACTTGGTCAAAAAAGTTATTATTATTATTATTTTTAGTTTCTTTGATATCTGGCGTTTACACATTTCTTTCCGGGTCCCGCCCAGGGACCTAAGGTTAGAAATGGCATCATGACACTTTCGACTGAAAAAAATATAAATAATATTAATAATAATAATTACATAGATAAAGCCATTCGTAAAGTGTCGGCTGTACTTGTCAGAACAATTTTTTGTATCTCTTTGAGGCATGAACTTCCAGGGATCCCTTCAATTAGTCTACTGGAATCTTTTCCAACCAGTCCAAGAGCTCCAACTACAACAGGGATTGTTGATGTTTCCATGTGCCACATTTTTGAAATTTCTATTTCAAGGTCCTTGTATTTTGAAAGCTTTTCGGATATATTCAAAGACACATTGCAGTCTGCAGGGACTGCCATATCAATAAGGTAGCACTTATTTTGTTTGTGGTCTTTAATAACAATGTCTGGGGGGTTGGCTTTGATTGTTCTGCCAGTGTGTATTGTGTAGTCCCATAGAATTGTAACAGGTCCTATCTCCGTAACCGGGTCAGGGTGGTGTTCGCACCAGTTTCTTTCTTTTTATTATTATTATTATTATTATTATTATTATTATTATTATTATTATTATTATTATTATTATTCATGCATTTTCAAATTAACAACAAATACCTGATGATTATTGCTGACGACTGTAAGACCGTACGTCTTTTTATATGTTAGCTTCTTTCTCAGTGTTTTCTATTAGCCCCAACAACTTGTTTTACAAAATATCAAACTTTTCTCCAACTTTCCAATGCTTTTGCTATGATTGTCAATGTTCAGGTAGAATGTCATTCTCAGCTCCTGGGAAAGGTGTCGCTATTTCCCTACTTTCTCACATACTTTCAAAATGACTCTTTACTCTGCCGTCATAGAAACGTTAACGATCAGGTAGGGTTTTGTTCCGCATTGCCACTGGGAACTGCTGGTTATCAGTGTAAATTAAATTAAAGAAAATCCTCTTCCTACTTCCCAATTTTCCTCAGTATTATGACTTTCAAAATGTCATCTTCAAGACAGTATTTTATCTTATACAGATTACCGATTCTTCCTAAGCAAGGCGATTGGATTGTGTTTGCTATTCAGCTCTAACTTCGTATTCCTCAATTCTAGTAATTCTACTTCCAGATATAAATAATATATATATATATATATATATATATATATATATATATATATATATATATATATATATATATTTGTGGTTGTGGGTGTATGTATGTATACATATATATTTATATGTGTATACATATATATATTTATGCATGTATATACATACATACATATATATATACATATATATATATATATATATATATATATATATATATATATATATATGTATGTATATATATATATATACAGCCTGTTAATATCTATCCATCTCAGTTTGTTAATATCTATCTCAGTCTGTCAATATCTATCTATCTATCTATCTATCTATCTATCTATCTATCTATCAGTCTGGCTGTCTGTTTGACTGCCTATCTCAGTCTGTTGATATCTGTCTATTTCAGTATGTTAATATCTATCTGTCTGCCTATCTCAGTCTACTAATATCTATCTGTCTATCTTTCTATTTATTTATCTCGGTCTGTTCATATATCGTTCGTTTTAATCATATATATATATATATATATATATATATATATATATATAGATATATATATATATATATATATATATATATATATATATATATATATAAATTATATATATATATATAAATTATATATATATATAAATTATATATATATATATATATATATATATATATATATATATATATATATATATATATATATATATATATATACACTCTCTTATTGCCAAGTATACGATATCTACAGTGAGATATATTTTCGTCTCTTTGTTTACTGTAACTAGATCTAGTCTTCTGGCCAGGTTTCGATGATTCTCTTAAGTTTCAAAGTCCCGGATAATATTATATTTTATCTACTCGAACGGATTCTGGCTTATGTAACTACCATTAATTCGCGTGAAGAAAACCCAGTCCTATGCACAATAAGTGGATCTGATTTCTCGATAGCTTTATAAAACGCCTTTCTGATTAACTACGACTTACTGCCATATCACGTTGAAACACCCACTTGTCGTACGATCACAGAAATGAAGCAACATCGAGCCTGGCCAGTACCTAGATGGGTGACAGCTTAGGAATATCAGGTGCCGTAATTTTGGATGTGAAGGTGGTGTAATGGATAATGGCTCTGAATTTTAAATCGGTGAGTCTAGCTCCGTTTGTGTTACACTTGGGAATGGTAAGAATCTATATTTTCTCCCCAGCTATGGATTAATAAGTAGTTATTATTTCAGTAAAATCATTCATATCTAACAATATTTTCTGGATATTTTCACAGATTATCAAACTTTTGCAGGTTTAAATCACCTGCAAAATGCTGATAATCCTTTAGAAATCATACCAATAAAAAATCTGTGCAACCTGCCTACCGAGCTTACAATAATGACACACACACGCACACATGTATATATATATATATATATATATATATATATATATATATATATTCTTCTTCTTCTTCTTTTTATTTTCTTATTATTATTATTATTATTATTATTATTATTAAGTAACAGACAAATTTAAGGTTTCACGACAATTATAATTTCTTTTCGATCAATTTCAATCCTATGAAATTCCATCCTAATTCTTCAGATCGACTAATTTTATACAATGAAGCGGTGACAAATATTCCAGGCATAAAAAGTATTATGCATTATTATTTTTAGTTTACGCACACATTTGTTTGTAGAGGCAGGTTTAAGTCTGTGACAGCAGGGGTTGAAGGAGACATATGTCTCGAAAGGTATAAGGTGACTGAGAGAGTGGAAGACGAAAGATAGGCACACAAAATTAGGAAAGGAAGAAAGAAAGAAATAAGAAAAGAAATATATTCACATCCATCTTAATAAACAGACATATAATTAAAGGTTGTTAGACATTCTGACCTATTTATCGAATTTTGATCTTAAAGAAATAATTTATAATTATAAAACCTTTAAATTGTCTGTTTTTTAATAATTATTATTATTTTCTCTGTTTTTACATTTAGCTCTCGGATTAACAAGCACACCATTAACAATATATATATATATATATATATATATATATATATATATATATATATATAGAGAGAGAGAGAGAGAGAGAGAGAGAGAGAGGGGTGCTTTGATTGAGTTTTTTATAATATTTGTCATGTGATTAATTTTTTTTTTCTTTTCGGATGATAAATTATATAAAAACCGTCCCAATGTTCTTTTTGTCTGAGCGCTTTCGGCTATACATTTAGCCATTTTAAATTTTAATATATTTCAACCTTGAAAATGGCTAAAAAGTATAGCCGAAAGCACCTGGATAAAAATGACATTCGGACAGTTATTATATAATTTATCATCTGAAAAGAAAAACATTGTAGATCACATGAGAAATTGTAGAAAAACTAAATCAAAGCACCAAGTCTGTCGTATTCAATGAAATATGCATGAAAGAAGGATTGCTACCTAAATGCGCGCGCGCACACACACACACACACACGCACACACACACACACACACACACACACACACATATATATATATATATATATATATATATATATATATATATATCAGCAGCATGAATCCATCCAGGTCTTATCTCTAATAACATCTTTAAAGTGACACTGTTTGACCAACACAAGGGCTGACCAAAATTCATGTTAAAAAATAAATTTAAAAAATTAAACAAAACAAATGAAAACTACAGACAAAAGATCATTTTCTCCTTGAAGTCATTCATTTCTGTAGTTCGCTCCTACTAACAAGCAGATTTTTTTTCTCCTTATGATGGCTATGTTGGCCGAAACAAGTCGGGGAATCTAACTGAAATAATAAAAACAAAAAAATATTAATATACAACACAGTGTGTCTGATGATTTAATTTTTTTAATATTTTTATTGTTCAAATAATACACACACACACATATATATATATATATATATATATATATATATATATATATATATATATATATATATATATATATATATATTGTTCATAGTACTTTGGTTTGCTTTATACTATCTTGTTACAGTAACTTGTTATGTAAAAATAAATGAGTTCCAATTAATATTTTCTGTCTCCTTGTCAACTAATTTGTAATGGCGCATGTTTATTTCTTGAAATTTCCATGGATTTGTTTTACGTTCAATTTTTTCTTCACGTTTAAACAATCATTATCCGAGTTTCGATTTCCTGGAAATTTGATTGTCATCACTAGTACAGCCGTAAGGCGAATGGAATCTGAATTCAAAATATTCAAATGAAAATTTCTTCCATCCCTCCCTTCATTTTTACATGCAATTCAACAGGAAATAACTGAGTCATCTGGAAGAGGCTTGGCATGTGGAACTAGAAAAATCAACCCCGGTGGACGAAGTAAATGGTTTGATTCGTAATTCCAATCAACTGAAGAAGACAGGAGCGTACTACGGCCGAAACGTTTTGAATATGGTAATCACGATGAGGATAACAGTCCGAACAATTTAAATAATCAAATTAAGAGAAACCTTTCTAAATGCATGTGTCTAAGAAATAATCATCTAAAGACATTGGTCTGTGGAATACTTTGTTTATAATAATATTTTTTTAATAAATTAACACTTTATTGGTTTATAAAAGACTGAATTTTATTGATATTCACTATATAACAATAATATTTAAGATACTTATAGCAACATTAATTACCGATTATATATGTCGTTTTCAGGCATTTATTGGCATGCCTTATTTGTATACTAATACAAAGACCATAAGGCGAATATTTTTCAGACATATTCTTTAGACGAGTGTTCCTTAGAGCAATATTCCAAGACCAATATTCGTAGACCAATATTCCTTAGAGCAACAATCCTTAGACCAGTGTTCCTTAGAGGAATGTTCCTTAGACGAATGTTCTGGATCCCAATCCAACAATATTATCCCAAGGATCAAAGGGTATTGTAGTATGATATCCAGTCACTCCTTCATCCATATTTATTAGGTCTTTTCTTTTGATTTTAAGAAGTGACACGAATATGTCTTCATGAGGAATTTATTCCTTTATATTTTCGGAAGTATTAACTTTTGTTAATTTTTTAATTCTTTCTTTTTTGCTATATCTTTTCCCATTAGATTTAAGACCTTGTAATTCTCTTGATTTTTTGGCAGCTTGTTAATTTCATTTAATGTCGTACTTCCTCCTGTTTATTTTTTTTTAGCCTCTTCATGCTATAAATCTATTCTATGTTTTCATTTTCTGAATGCTTACACTTATAATAATTGGCTCCGCACATAGTGGAGATCAAGAGGCAATGAGATTCCTGAACATTCTGACCTTTTTAATAGTCTCAGCATTTCTTCTTATGCTGTTGCGTAGATAATCACGAGTTCTTTCGGTAAGTTTCTTACTTTTTTGGACCGTTCCCAGCTTTCTAATATCGAGTGGCGTGGGTGTCGACCTTATTTACCACAATATCGTTAGGATTTTATGTTTCATTCTCTGTGACGTGATCTGTTCTGTGAATACACAAATCATCTGTATAGTCAAAATGAAATCACAAGGTGATTTCCCAGTGGAAGCATTTGCTTAGACAATATTACGTATTCATATCTTGTATACAGATTGATGTGCCAGAATGGCTTATGATATGATTGATTGTCATTCCACAGTTTACATTTGATATTCTGTTATCTTTATCCCGGCCCTAACAGATTTGGTATTTATGACCAAGTTTTTGCTGTTATTAATAGAAAATCATTTTCTATCCTTAGGTTTCCTGTACGTAGTCATTTCCCTGACAATTTATCTGTCATACAACCGATTTCTTCTTCTTCTTCTTCTTCTTCTTCTTCTTCTTCTTCTTCTTCTTCTTCTTCTTCTTCTTCTTCTTCTTATTATTATTATTATTATTATTATTATTATTAGTATTATTATTATTTTTATTTCCTTTGATATCTGGCGTTTACACATTTCTTTCCGGGTCCCGCCCAAGGACCTAAGGTTAGAAATGGCGTCATGACACGTTCCACTGCAAAAAAATAAAAGAAAAAAAAAGAAATACAATAAAATAAAAAAATAATTACATAGATAAAGCCATTCGTAAAGTGTGGGCTGTACTTGTCAGAACAATTTTTTGTATCTCTTTGAGGCATGGACTTCCAGGGATCCCTTCAATCAGCCTACTGGAATCTTTTCCAACCAGTCCAAGGGCTCCAACTACAACAGGAATTGTTGATGTTCCCATGTGCCACATTTTTGAGATTTCTATTTCAAGGTCCTTGTATTTTGACAGTTTTTCGCATATCTTCAAAGATACATTGCAGTCTGCAGGGACTGCCATATCAATAAGGAGGAACTTATTTTGTTTGTGGTCTTTAATAACAATGTCTGGGCTGTTGGCTTTGATTGTTCTGTCAGTGTGTATTGTGTAGTCCCATAGAATTGTAACAGGTCCTATCTCCGTAACCGGGTCAGGGTGGTGTTCGTACCAGTTTCTTTCAGTTTCCTTCCCATAGGAGTTGCAAATTTATTATTATTATTATTATTATTATTATTATTATTATTATTATTATTATTTAGTGAGAGACCTGCACAAGTCAAAAAATTGATACTGGCGTACAATTATATGAAATCTAATATATCTGTCACGGCATCAGGTCTAATAAGTGTATACTAGCCATCTGCGTCACAGACAGGGTACGATAAAATCATCGCATAATCCTGCAGTTGGGGAGCCAGTTAAACGTATCTACATGTCGGGTAGCCCGGTACGTTCATAATGACTGAGGATGTTTCCAAATATTTTCGGGTGAAGCATATTTGGTTGCCACATCCTTCAAACTAAAAAAAAAATCAAACCTCTCGACATTCAAGACGATCCTTGCCTACATACATCAATGAACATGGATTTGATCCCACCCATCTGTAAGGTAGGATGATATGGGGGACAATATGTTGCCCATGCAGCATGTCCTCCTCTCCACGTCGCTGATGGACCCGAACGAACAGCAGTCGCATTACCGTTTGGCACTAGCGCCGTCCCAGGGGCTGCCAGAAAGCGACTTAATTTTTAGCTGTATAGTATGTGTTACGTCAGGGCTAAGACACTTTTGAATTCAGAGTTACATTCTCCTAGACCGCTTGGCAACCAAGGCTATAGAACCCAGCCTGTCCTTAAGCATGGCCGGAGAAGATTATCACGTAAGTGAATGTAATGGATCCGACTAAAATTTGAACTCGGCTCTCCGATTCGTCAATCCATGCTTCATTAGCTACTTCCGCCCTTAAACTGATATGCAGTGTATCAGTCTCTAATGAACTGGTGATGTTCAGTCAACTGAGAAGCAAATCACAATTCAACGGTTTATTAAAATTAAATCGTAAATAATCTAGACAAAACCATTATATTTAACGGCTTCAATCAATTAAGATCAGATGTTTCTGGTGTATATTCATATATTTCCGGCTGTCGACCAGAGATCTAAAGTCAGAAATGGAATCATGGCATTTTCTTCTGAGCTGTTTTAAAAAATCTCACATATTTCACATAGATAAAGCCCTTCGTAACTTGTGGGCTGTACTTGTGAGTACAATTTTTGTATTTCTTTAAGGCACGGGCTATCAGGGATTCCATCAATGAGTTTATCGGAATCTTTTCCAAGGGCTCCAACTACAACTGGAATTGTTAATTTCCTCATGCACAACTTTTTTGAGATTTCGATTACAAAGTCCTTGTATTTTTATAGTTTTTTTTTTTCTGACGATCTTCAAAGATGTATTGCAGTCTGCAGTGGCTGCCATGTCAATATGGAGGTAGACTTTGAATTTGCGGTCTCTAATCACAATGACAGGTCGATTAGCTTTGATTGTTATGTCTCAATGTATTCTGTAGTTCCAAAATCTTGTTACAGGTCCGATCTCTGTAACAATTTCTTGCAGTTTTCTTTCCGTAAACGTTGTGTTTTCCAGTGCAGATATTGGCCCACTCTGCTGTGTCGGGTTTTATATTCAGTGGGTGCCAATACAGGGCAACCTGATACAAGATGTTCAGTTGTTTCTGAATTTTTATCTCAGAATCTGCATTTCGGACTGACACAGTTTTTAAGTATGTGTATTTCGTAATTTTTAGTTAGTAAGCATTGGTCCTCGGCAGCAAGAATAATACCTTCATTTTCAGATTTAACCCTGCACTACGTAGCCACTGATGGGTACGTTTTTTTTCTACCTCAGCTTGTTTGGTACAGGCAGAGTATTGACCGTGAAGCTGTTTATCTTGCCATCGATTCGCTATCTAGAATGTTACATTTGCCTTTGCTTTCTTTTTAAGTATTTTGCAGCTTCAGTCGGCGTATTATGTTTATTTGTATTGCTTCTTCCACTGGAAACTCCATTTTGAACTTGTTGGCTTCTTTTATTACTGAATACAGTCGCTTACAATTGTCATCGTCTCTGACACATTATCATCCAGCCTTCTAGGTATTTTTGAAGACAATTTGTTGTAGTTTTGTAAGACAGTTCAAGTTGAACTAATCGTCTGCTTCCTTTGGATCTAGTCACATACAAACGATCAACATCCGCCTTGGGAGGATGCATGCAGTGGCATGTAGGTTGCTTTCTCGTTTTGGCGTCCATTCTCTTAATGTCAGCTATGGTCCAGTTCAGAATGTGGGAGATCTATTGCACTTCAGAGACAGACAAGGTGTTTATGGCTGATATTCTGCTTTCTAAATTCAGCTTTGAAAGACAAATGTTGAAGTTATTATTATTATTATTATTATTGTTGTTATTATTGTTATTATTGTTATTATTATTCATTTATTTCCTTTGATATCTGCCGTTTACACATTTCTTTGCGGGTCCCGCCCAGGGACCTAAGGTTAGAAATTTTATCATGACACTTTCCACTGCGAAAAAACAAATAATACATAGAAAAGGCCCTTCAAACGTGTGGGCTGTACTTGTCAGAATATTTTTTGTATCTCTTTAAGGCATGAACTTCCAGGGATCCCTTCAATTAGTCTACTGGAATCTTTTCCATCCAATAGTAAGGTTCCAACTACAAGAGGGATTGTTGATGTTCCCATGTGCCACATTTTTGAGATTTCTATTTATTATTATTATTATTATTATTTTTGTTGGTGTTACTTCTAATTTTGAGCGCAGAAGAGCCCATTTGTTTTTACTTTCTTTTTATTATTGTTATTCGGCTTCGTCTACCATCTTAATTATTTGAACGAGTGTTCAAAGTAAAACTATGTATTTTGCATCAATATGCAGAGGAAGTTTATCTCCAGATCTCTTTGCACGAATCACGCCTTTTTTCATATCTGTTTTATTCAGCATCGACACAACTAGATTAAATATTCTCTATATTAATTTAGTAATTAAAATCCGGCGAAAAATGAATGGGAAAATCGAAACGGATTGAGTTAGTTCAAAACTAACCTTCTAAAATCATTTTAGCGCACGCTGCTTAGAGATCTTCAATTGATCTTCATTGGATCAATATTCGCAATGTGAAAGATTATTAATTTCGAAAAGCCCAATTGCTCCTCCCTCTTTCGTTCGCCCTCTCTCCCTCTTGCCCTCTCTCCCTATCTCCCTCATCATCGCGCTATAACTGCTTATATTCGCATACTTAGTGGTACGCAAAAATTCCAATAAACTAGAATATAAATCTCACTTAGTTCTTGATAATGACTACGATGATCGAAATACTTGAACAAAAATAATAAAATATGATCTTCGGAAGGTTTATCAACCTTCTCGAGTACAATACACAAAGGCTTATACGGAAATTGGGAAAATATAATAAAAAACAGACATATACATCATGTAAGTTCTTTTTCATCAAACGACATTATATATATATATATATATATATATATATATATATATATATATATATATATATATATATATAGTTTACGAAAAAATAGGTAATCCGTATGGGTAGACCCAAGGAGGATAAAATCCAGAGAGCTCAATGTAAATCAGAGCTAATAATTTAAATAAAATCAGACGACTTTAAGGTTCCAAATAATAAATTATTTCATCACAGCCCTTCTAAAGGACAGCGGATCATCAGTTTTATTCCCAAAGATTGAAACCTATATATATATATATATATATATATATATATATATATATATATATATATATATATATATATATATATTATCCGTTGATAATTGGTAGGGATAATTCCAAGGAGGACATGCATCTGAAGAGAGTTCTATGTAAGAAAAGGAGCAATAGATATATATAATCATAATTATAGACCATCCTTAAAAGTCGATTAGGCGGTTATAATTTATTTCATGAATACAATTATATTGATCTTTTCAGTTAGAAATATTTTTAATAAATTAAATTAATTTTTTTTATTTAAATAATTCGGTCTGCAGATATGAATATATTTAAATCCTGGAAAATAAATTATAACTGAATGGATTTTAAGGATCGTCTGTAATTATGATTATATATATATATATATATATATATATATATATATATATATATATATATATATATATATATATTGAATGTTACAAACATTGGAATTGGAATGTATTCGTTCTCATCGTACATACATACGTACATACATACATATATATATATATATATGTATATATATATATGTGTATATATATATATATCTATATATATATATATATATATATATATATATATATATATATATATATATATATATATGTATGTATGTATGTATGTAAAATAAGAACGAATACAATCCAATTCTATTGTTTGTAACATTTAATTATATATATATATATATATATATATATATATATATATATATATATATATATATATATAGATATAGATATATATGTCTGTGTGTGTGTATATATATATATATACACGTATATATATATACACACGTGTATATATTCAATTGTGTGTATATATATGCATATCTATATATATATCTATATATATATATATATATATATATATATATATATATATATATATATATATATATATGCAAATATATATATGCGTGTCTGTGTATGTGTGTTTGTGTGTACGTGTCTATGCGTGTGTGTTCTTGTGTATAATTGATTAGCGACTGCGGTCCATTCCATTTATAATAGCGAAATTACGTAATAGCTCTGATAGGCGTACGGCATTTTATTGTCATTTCTGATTGTCATCTTCCAGCTCTGATTGTGCACATGATTTCTTTTCTCCATCATTGTCCTAATGCTTCTTTGTTCGGAATTATCACATGATGATTATTAACAAAACGTACATATACATTCAAATTGATGTACTTATAAAAAATTATTTCTTTGGCTCATGAATTTGTATAAAATTAGAAAGAAAAATTTGAACCCAAAAGTGTGGCGACAACTGCAGTACGCAGCAAAATTGTCTTGGTTTGTGTTCTGATTCTGTGTTTGAATCAATAAAAGTGAAAACTATATATACAAAAAATAAAGCTTCTTATTACACTGTTATCATTTCTTCCTTAGAACCGACATCCATATAAAATATTTTTCATGCTTTTTTTTGGTGATTTTAACAACAGTAGAAAAGATGGTAAAACTTGTGCAAAACACCATAAACAGATACCGATGTCCGTGCACCTTGACGTGGTGTAATATACACACACATATATATATATATATAATTTTGTATGGAAGTAGGAGAAATGAACCAGAATAAAAACGGTTTATTTGCTGACATCAAACATCTTTGTCGTTAATTTGGAAAACACAAATATGGAGAAATGAATGCAAAAATTTGAAGTCAAAAATCAAACATTAAATATTATGGTTCTGCAAACAACAAAATTTCATTGAAATCTTGATTAACTATCATGCATCTAAAGAATTCTTGAAAATTATATTAGGTGCTTTGCAGGTAGACATTTTACAAATCCTTTAACAATGGGATATAGTGATATTAAGAACATACAATAATTTATCTATTTTACATCGTATAATAATTATGCCTTTACAGTGCGTAGTTCATTGTTTTGGTTATAAATTGATTTCAATACTTTATGAAACCTGTGAAAAACATTTCATCTGTATTTTCAGTACTGAATGTGAGTTTTGTATGATGCGAACTTTTGAGTCAATAGAATATTTTCGAAATGACTGCTATATTTGACTCAAGCGGAGCTTATTTTTGTTTTTAGATTAGTATCAAGATTACTACGTATTGCTTACATTGACATTCTCTATGCTTTAAACGATTTCCTGTGTTCAAGTAGATGTGTCCTTTACAAGCTGTGTATTAGAATTATTGTAGTTTATAATGTCAAGTCTTTTTACTGTAGTTTATTCATACAAATATTCGGGTGTTGTTTTTGTAGAAAAGAAACAAATAGTACATATATCTAAAATACACACACACACACACACACATACATATATATATATATATATATATATATATATATATATATATATAAGAAGAAACGTATTTGGATAAACACTTAGTTCTGATTAACAGCTGAATTAAATGAAAGACATATACCGAGTCATAAGTTTTATTTAGATATCTACAAAGGAAAGCGATAGCTAAGCTTTAAAATGCATTTTTTAAACGGAATGTCGTTCTTGAACCTTTTATTTTAGTTTTAATTCAAAGCCGATCGATAAAAATTTAACATTCAAAATATTTCTTGCATTTCAAACTGAATTTAAATTGGTTTCAATAAAACATTTTCATCAGTAAAAACGCTAAAATCGTCCATATTGACAAATCTTTTAGCACAATGTAATTCTCTATTAAAAATAATTCAGAAATAAAACTTAATTTTCTGAATTTTTATTTTAGGAAGATGAGCTTATTTAAAGGTTAATTTATCTGATTCAACATTTATTTAAAATATCGCTGTTGAGTGTTTTTATGAGGTGTTGACAACACTCTTTATAGATTTATGTTTAGATTTTTTTTCTAATGGTGCATAACTGTAACAATAAATTGGACATAATCTGAGTGGCTTATATATATATATATATATATATATATATATATATATATATATATATATAATATCTGGATAAAATAAATGAAACAAAATTGGATGTTTTTTTATGAAAGTATTTATTTCTGTTTTTTTGTATATATTTATTTATTTAATAGTGGATATATTGGCGAATCTGGAACTTACTTTAGGTTTCGTTTCAACAACCATAAACAAGACATACGACAAAATAATTCATATTCCCCAGTAGCAGAACACTTCAATAGACCACGACATTCGATAGATAATTGCAAATGTATATTGATAGACTGAAATTTTAGCACTACATACATACGAAGAAAAAAGAGAAATACTGGATTTGAAAATTAAACACATATAAACTAGGGTTAAACAAAGACTTGGGTATTCTAAATCAGTATAAATATTTCAATAGTTAAAATATTTCTTCAAAAAATTTCTTTAGATATGGTAAAACATCCTTTTTAAACAATAACCAAAACACCAGATGTCCGTTAAAGAATCAAACACAATCGCGTTCCACACCACGTGTCGTCCGAGTCTAAAAACAAACACACAAACACAGTAATTTAAGTACAACACACATACGAAGAAGAAAAAAGAAAAATACTGAATTCTAAAATTAGACACATATAAACTAGGGGTAAACAAACACGTGGATATTTTAAATCTACATAAATATTTCAACAGTTAAAAATATTTTAAGAAATATTTCTTGAGTTATGGTCAAAAAACCTTTTAAACAACATTTAAGACACTATCATCAGTCTTCCGCCAAAAATTCAAACAAAGTCGCATTGCACATCACGTGACATGCACGCTTCACGACAAACGCTGTAAACAAACACTGTAAACAAACACACAAACACAGTATCTCATTTGATTTCTGAGGAAAGACCTAGGTGGTCTGAAATATTAAATAAATAAATATATACAAAAACACAGAAATAAATACTTTCATAAAAAAAACACCCAATTTTGTTTAATTTATTTTATCCAGATATTATATACATATCAAGAAAGTATACTTGGCCTCTCATTATGCTATATATATATATATATATATATATATATATATATATATATATATATATATATATATATATATATATATATATATTTGTAACTATGGTGTAATCTTAAACATTTAAGAAAACATTCTAAGCAATTGATTTCTAAATACGGACGGCCAAAAGCGACATTATCAAAAAATATAGTAAATTTAAAAGGTATTGGTAATTATCTAATATTTCCACGACAATTATCTTCGTAAGTTATACTACAAGGTAACCAAAAAAGTTTTGTCCGTTTTTAAAGGAAAAAATGAAAACGCTTCACAGTATGTGTAACTTATATTTAGTCTTCGAAGTAATCGCCATCGGCATCCAGCACCTTCTGCCAACGTGTCTCCAGCTGTTCAATGTTCTTGCGGTAGAACCCAAAGGTGGGGTGTGGTGACGCAAAGAAGTCCGTGAGGGTTTTACGCGAGCCTGCTTCATTGGTGAAGGATTTCCCACGAAGATGATTATCCAGGGAGTGGAAGAGGTGGTAATCGGATGCCGCAAGGTCAGGTGCATAAGGTGGATGGCACAAAGACTCCCACCCAAGTTTCTGTATGGTATCCCTGACCACACACGCGACATGCGGCCTGGCGTTGTCATGGGGGAAAAGCACACCTTTGCGATTCACCAGTGCTGGCTCCTTCTGGCGCAATGCCTATGGGACACGTTTCAATTGCTGAGAGTATAGGTCTCAAGTGACCCTCTGGCCCGTTGGTAGTAGTTCATAATGAACCACTTGACGACCTGTCCACCAGACACAAAGCATAATCTTGCGTGGGTGCATAGGCGGTCTTGCGTTGTGAGGGCCAGCATCCTGAGGAGACAACCAATGTCTGGAACGCTTGGGAGTTTCGTACAGAACCCACTTTTCATCACTGGTAAGCACGCGATTGAATAAGGATGAAGTACGGTGGCGAGAAAACAGCGGACCTCCAACAGCGTTTGCGGAACCCACTTGCTAAGTTTGTCAGTCTTACCTAGGCGGTGCAGGTGACGTCTAACTGTTTCATCAGAAACGTTGATCTGTCTTGCAAGTTCACCACACTTTAGACTATTGTCCTCTTCAATGGCCGCCTTCAGGACTCCGTCATTCAAGACCTGTGGTCATCCACTGCGAGGCTCATCATGGAGAGACAAATCTCCCGACTTGAATTTTCGAAACCAACGCCTTGCTGTACGTTCATCCACAGCACTATCCCCAAACACTTGACATATGCGGCTGATAAGCCCACTTTAAAGTCGTAAAGCAAACAGCCCCGACAGAGATCTCTAGACACTTCCATCCTTCTCACAGCTGTCCGGCTTATAACTGATGGCCGGGCACGGTGCGCGTGTTTTTTATAACGTCTGATGTTCCTGCTTCCGGCTGTCCGAATTTGAAAACAATTGCTACACGCATTTCGTATATATTTCAACTTCGTTCAATTACTAATCAAAAAACGGACAGAACTGTTTTGGTTACCTTGTATTAATCCAAAGAACCAAAATTTCGAAACATATGTCTATCGAGAGAGTTGTCAACATTTAATATTATAACAAAAAAAACGTATAAATATAAAACATATATATGAAATATGTTATATTTATTTATATAAGTAGAGTCTATTTTTATATTACAGAACATTTTTCTCGTTAATGTAAACAGCCAAGTTCTTAGTTTTTTTTATCAGAATACTTTGTCATAACAGGCTTTTTTATCTTTCATCTGAAAAATATGTGTTAATAAGTATTTTCAGGTAATTTAAACATCTGTGAAATTGTTTAATGAACAAAATAATGATTTCAGCTTAATGTTACTTTCTCTACGAAAGTGTTTTGAAATAATTTTATTTTGTTTCATTCTGCGATGAAGTATTTTTTTCTTTTGAAAACAGGTGTAAAATTTAAATCAATTATTTAGCTATGTTGTTAAAGAAATACCGCATACAGTTTATTAGATTAGAGCGATTCTATGAAAAAACTAAAAAAAAAAAGTTTCTGATATTCACTAAAACCGACTGATCTGACAGGAACTTGTTTAGCGCTCAAGGCAACACATTCTGTTCAGTACAATGTTTGCATATGAAATCTAATGTAAAGTTGGTCTACTGTGAAATAGAAATATTAGTTTATTTTGTTTCATTTTTGACTAATCTATTTTGTTTTCCGTTTTGTGCAACGAGAATTTTTAATCTTTCTTTATATCGATTCGTAGTGATCATATTAAAGGCGACATTAGAATTTTCAGTTAACATTCAAACATAACTGAAGGTATCTCCCGCCAAATCGAATAAAATACAGTTCGAGATATTATTTCTGTGGTTAACATCGTAAATCGACCGTTAAATTTTAAAAACAAATATAATTCCTTTTAATCGGGCTGATGTAATGAGTTGATAAGCAAGATAATCTTGAACACAGCTAGAAACATTCCATTAATTGCATTCTCTTTTCATATTAATATAACATTCAGCGATTTTCCTAATCGTGTTCTCGTATACAAGGAAAAGATGCTAGGCTAGAGTTTACAACAACCGATATTCGAATTTTTATTTCTAGTCGTTTCATGTCAAGCAAGGCAATGAAGCCACTAAGACGCAATGATTTACAGATTGTGAAAGAATATGAGGACATTACTTTGAGAGAAAGAACAATAAAAGAAAACGAAATAACGAGACAGATGTTAACGTGTAACACTGCATTAAAATCTTTGAGGATCAAAATTCACAGGAAATTAAGTGGCTGCAAGGCATTGTACTATTGAAGGAGAGAAAAAAAAGAAAAAAGAATACAGATGGATTTGGTTAGTATGAAAAAACATTGTTTCAAAAATTTTGAAACTACCAGCGTCTCTTGTTTCGTGTACAGGTGTATACGTGGCAACATCAACAAAGCCCAGATGAAACGAGTCACAAAAACGACTTTTCCAGTTCATCCTACTGTTTTCTAAACACTATTTGTTGTTATACAAAAATTACTGAATTGTGTGTTGATTTCTATGTTCACCTTTATATTTACACACGCTCTATCTCTGATATTGAGCACTTAATCCCATAAATATAGCACACTTTAAGACTATATTTCTTCATATATATGTATGTATATATATATATATATATAGACATATATATTTATATATATATATATATATATATATATATATATATATATATATATATATATATATATATATATATATATATATATATATATATAGCAGGTATGCCCACATACGTTGATTTTCTTAATTTGACTCTCCAAATTTTTATCTCCAAATATATATATGTATATATGTTCCTTCAAAACGCTAAGTCCATCTCTTACTTCTTACTTTTTTTCTCCCCATTTTTTTCGCTTTCTATCGTTTCCGGTGATTTGACCTATTAAATAGGTCAATGTCTGATCCTTACCCCATGCCTGACTATTAGGTATTGTAATAAAATTAAATTAAAAAGCATTGCTATCTCTCTCTTTTCACCCTAATTTCGACCATGTCTGTCACACAATCACCCACCACTCTCTATATCCCCTTACATCAGCGTAATTCCATCCTCCAAAAGTGTAATTTTAAATTCAATTTTTTTCATCCTTGGAAGTGAGGTTTGATGATGCAGGGAAAAAGAAAATCTCTGAGGAAATAAATTATAACCATGGAAACATAAGGTTGTCTGTTTTTCTTTAAATTAAATTATTCGCTCTGATTCAACATTGGGCTCATTGGATTTCATCCTCCTTGAGATTATTCATACGGATTACCAAGATTTCATTACTTTATATATATATATATATATATATATATATATATATATATATATATATATATATATATATATATTAATTTTATAAGTATATTACATTATTTATGAATATATTTCCAAGCATTTCTACATGATACATGTTGGCATATAAAGCAATAAATATTGGGTTCTTAAATATAATTCAAATACACCACGTAAAATCTATGCTGATTTAAACGACACACACGCATGTATGCCTGTATGTATGTATGTATGTGTGTGTGTGTGTAAGAGGTATGATCTAAAAGTATTGGGACTGAATCTATCGTAACACACTTAAATTACGCAGTGAAACCGCTTGACACAATTTGATGTCTGTCGTGCATACACTCTACATCATAACATACTCGTTCCGTTCTGTTTAATATAACATTGCTTGGAAAGAATGTGTGCAGTATTTGGTCGTCGCACCACCCAACCGAGGGTCTCTCATTGACCATGGCTTGTAAACGATTGTTTGCTCAAGCACATCATTCCCCAAGTCTGATAAACACCACACTTTCCAGATCCCTGTGGGACCTACTCCAAATAGGACGTTTCCCGATCACTACAATCTTAACCTGTACAAGGATAGGGTTAACCGTTATATTACACTCCTATTTACATAAAATAACATCGAAATGTAACCCTCTACCTCGAGTAGCCCACGGGCCTTGCAATCCTTGCTGGAAAAAAAAAGAAACTCGCCTCTTGCGTGATTCCACTTCAGTTATCAAATCCCAAAAAGGACCAAGATTTCAAAACGTCGAAGAAATGCAAAAGAATGCGATGAGGAAACTGCATGCTATTATCAAAAAATTAATGCTTCAATCAATGGAAACGTCGTTGGATGAAGGGTGTGGCTTCAGAAAAGGACTACTTCGAAGGAGGTTAAATGCCGAATTGATAGGTGTTGTAGTTTTCTTTTTATAGTGTCAGTCTTCCTACATCTACTTCAGTACTTGTCGCTTAACTGAAAACAACAAATCTAAATTGCTTTTTCGTTTAAAATATGCTTATACTAAAAATATATATACAGTTTAAATTTTAATGATATTCAAATGTAGAATGATGAACCAAAAGAATTCAAATAACCCTCGCCATGCAACAACCCATTTCAGCTTCATTCAAATTGTGTATATATATTGTCGCCCGTGTGCTTGCATATTTTATTTCAACAGCAAAATTTCTATAAAGTGTTTTTTTTTAATTCTTTTTAAAATAATTATATTTATTACTAAAAAATTTCTGAAAATTTCCCTGAAATCTTATATCTTTTAGAGTTAAAAAAATTAACGTCTTTTTTTTTCTTATCTCGGAAGTCATGATTTTATTGGTGAATATCAGTGGAGAACTGTACAGACTGAGTGGGAGGGGTGTGTATTATTCCAGTGCTATATTCCCAAATCAGTCAAATTGTGCGAACATGTATGTTTGTGCATCTGTGAACACTAAATGACGCAAACACATGCAAATCACTCACGTACAACACAGACACACGCCTATACATTCAGCCCGTGCATGAAAAATCACACGTACACAGAGTGTCATGGACAGATAATAAACCTTCTTTTATAATATAGATTTACGCAGATGATTTTAAAACAACAGGTTCATAGTTTAATTACGAAAAAAGCATTTATTTGACACATATATAAGTAGGTACGTTCAATGATTAACAGTATGTTAGGTTTAAAATATTTTTTAAAAAAATGTCATTCTTGAAGATTTTTTTTTTCATTTCAATTTACACTTAATAAAAATAAAAAAATACATTACTGTATTTCGAAACTAATTTAAATTGACTGGAAGAAATATTCATTTTGATATCACTAAAAATATCTGATTTTAGTCCCATTTTTACTTATCTGTTATTATGATGCTCTTAATTAAAAATATCTTACAAAAATATAATATACTTTTCTGAACCTTTATTTAAGGAATATTAGCTGATTTAAAGGTTAATTTAATTTGAAACAAATATTACTTATTTTCATTTTTAAAATATTGCAGAAATGCATAATTTAATAAGGTGATAGATGTTTTTTTAAAGTGCTGACAGGTTGACAGCGTGAATGAAAGACCGAAGTTTTTCTAAATTTTTCTACGGGTGACATATTTGTAAAAATTACTTGAATAATATAACGTGAACACCTTTTTATATAATTTTGAACTACCCAGGAACTTTAAAACTTAGGTAAATATTCTCAGTAATCTAATATTTTATTGAATTTTATGCACTTTGGCTTTAAATTTACTACAGTTATCGCTCTTATTTTTTGATAATTTCGTGTATGGTCGTCTGCACATTCAAATAAAAACTATTCTTATAAATATTCATTGTTCATCGATTTTTTTCTTAAATCAAAAATGTCTATAATATATATTATTCATAAAAGCAATTAAAAGTTGATTTTTTTTTCTTCTAATTGAATATCTTAGTTTTACTGCATTTTTATTTTACAATTCAAAGCAGATTTGTGGGTCCTGTTTTACAAAAAAGAAAATGAATTCTCTAATCAGTTATGTGTATAACAAATATAAACATTCAGCGACACAAAAATTAATTAGTAGACATTTCATAAAATTAAAGAAGGGGTGGGTGCCGGAGGTAATAAATGTAAAAATATTTTACTTAGACTTTCTAAAAAATTAACAGTTCTAAAATAATTTCATTAATTTGTGAGTAAGTCATGAAAGTTTCATTTATCCAACAATTATTAGAGTTTTATATATATATATATATATATATATATATATATATATATATATATATATATATAAAAGACACGTTGTATTCCTTTAGCAATTTTATCAAAATGTGGACGTGGACGTGGACGTTTTTGTTCGTAATTTTTATCTCTACACAGAACCTAAAATGTGGACCTAAAATATCATTAATATTTCAAATTGAGAAATTCAAGATACTTTTTAAGTGCAAAGTTAAAGAAAGGTAAACTATGGCGGAATAAACGAAATTGAATAAATGTTGATTTTTTATTTTGTTTTTCTAATATAATTACTAATTTAGGCCTATACATATATAGATATAGGTGTCTGTGTGTCTGTGCGTGTGAGTTTGTTGAGCGGCATATTAACCTATGTTGGTTATTTAATGCAAAACTTTAAGTATAAATATTTTTTTTTACGCAAATCTATTTGTACGTAAGTGAATATAACGATCACAACTGGAATTTGAACTCAGCTCTTCCATTAACAATTCCGAGCCATTATCCATTACACCACCAGCACATCCAAACACCTGGTATTCCTAAGCGCTCGCCCATCTTGGTACTGACCAGGCTCGACGTTGCTTAACCTCCGTGATCTTACGGGAAGCGGTGTTTCAACGCGATGAGACCTTAATACTGTGTGTTTGTGCGTGCGTGCATTGTGTGTGAAAATTTTCGTATATTTATCTGCACACGGATACAAAATGTACAATATTAGTAATATATGCATATATGTCAATATAGACAGGTAGATGATGTATGTAAGAATATCTATGTATTGAAACGTAGACCTATTTAATGCGCTGATGGAATGGTTTCTCCAGTGATTAAGAAACAGTATAAATAGTTTCTGGATAAGTAGCTATAAACGCGCAAGTAATCGATGCACAATATGGATTCCAAAAAAAGATTGTGATAGATAAACAGAGCGACAGAGATGAGGTACGTTATCATGGTGATTTTCTTTTCATTCCAAATTAAAATACTGATTCCGCATTGGCAGGGTTTCAATCATTTACAGAAACCCGCGCTCATTCATTCCGTTTCCTCTTTTCTCACACAGACACAATTCAGAATTCACGCCCATATAAATTCATAGATCTTCTAATGGTGAATCTATTCTTTGAAGTGAGAGAGAATGCTGTCAATCAATATATTAGCTAATCAATGAAATGTCGTTCGTTTTTTGAGACATCTAACGCTGTAAGAAATATTAAAATGTCTGAATATTCCTTGGCATACGTAAAATCCCAAATCTTAATAGATAACTGTCAATTCATGTCTCCCAATAACAGGTTAGTTTAATCTGATCTTTTTATCTCGATTTTTTGATGTTTGGACAAAGCCTTTGTTGCGTTCATTTCGTACCACTTTAAATCTGTTATATATTTTTCTTGCAGATTTTCCGTTCCCTTCATTTTCAATTATCTTGCTAACAATGACATTAAAGAAACAATTTTCAGTTTATCTAGGATAATTTCCGCTTGGAGTTATCTCCGTAAAGATTTATTACGATCTTCTTTTTTTTCAGCCTGGACAATTCTGCTTCGGGTAAATGACATTCATTGTTCCAATCAGTGTCAATATCTAGGGAATGATTGCAATCTTTTCCCTCGTTTCTATCTTACTAGACATTTGTTACAGGTGAATGGATTCCTACCCAATATCCACCTTTACCAATTGCACAGAGACGCAAATAATCTCAGTTGTAAACGAAACTCTCACTCTGTTCATTTTTAGATAAGCCCTGAATAAAGACAAACTCATCCATATAAATTATCGACACATGTTTGAAGAGCAAATGCAAGCGTAGCGCTTTTTGGAAATGATTTTCAGCCATTTTCATAAACATGTTATTGAATTTGATTTGGATTTAGACGTTTATCGATACAATTCACTTATACGTATAAAATTAACTCAAAATTAGAATCTCTCTTTTTCTGACATAACTTTGTGAGCCATAACAAAGAGAGTTATTTCTCATAGTATTAACCGAGATATTCTAATAAGTAATTTAAAGTAAGATTGATATTTAAGAGTAATCATATAAAAGTTGTTTTGCAGGTAGGCAGACGTTAATTTTCAAAAAGTGAGTAAATTTTAACATCAACTCAAAATTTTAAAATATGTATACTAACATTGTCTAATTCTTTACGAGTTTTAATTTATATCCCATTGACTTGATTATGTAAAAAATAAATTTCGTATTTGTTGTAGAGTAACTTTCCGCAGTGGAAACTGTATTTGGACTAAAGTCGGCCCTAAATACGTTCAACTTACAAAACGTTAGGAACTTGTTATAATAAGTATTACGCAGAGTAATCAAGTTGCGGTAGCTGACTACTTTAGTATTCGACTCCCAGTCAATCCTCACTGACTCCTACTTATATTAGGTGGGAGAGTCTATTATCTATAGACTAGGTGTGTTCAACCCATAACAATATTAAAAAATTAAAACATAAATGCCTCCAGAATAGGGGTGGTTAATTGGTTACCTTTTAAGGGCTGTCCTCATTTCTTATCTCCACTTTAGAAGAGGGAAAAGTCATTACCCCAAAAGAGGTGACCCCAAAAGCAGAAGTAAAAAGGGGGCTTGAGAACTTTCTGCACTTAGCCCATGGCCTGTCACCTTCTCACAGACCTCATGTGGCTTCCCCGTGCCTTCTCTACAAATATTTTCATGGCAACATACGCTGCCGTCAAGAAAGTCAGGTGTCACGTAACAGCTCAGTGTTTTTTTTTTCTTTGTTAACAAAGAAATCCTGCTGTTGCGCAATACTTTGTCCAGCTTCTGGAATGTGTCCTTGGCCATATCAATACGTCTACGGATCTCAGTGTCGCATTTAACATCCTATGTCAGAACGCTTCTCAGATATTTAAACTTCGCGTCTGTTTAATTCTAGTGTTCCATACCTGCAAATCTCCAGCCTAGATATGGAAGCAAATAGCCCAATGATGGTCTGACCTATCTCTTGTATATTTAGACTATATCATGAATCAGCGGTACAAAGAAAATACCATTTTTCTGGCATCTTTAGCGATGTAACATATATATATGTGTCCCACCTGAGGTCTGAGGTGAAAATAAGTCACAGTAGACGTGTAAAGCCAGGGACCCTTTGAAAAAGTTAACTTTAATGCTTCCAAAAGGAAAATGCACTTATTTACCCACCATAGAGAAACCGCCCTGCTTCCTATCAGAATGCCCGACTGTACGACAGCGTCTCCCTGCGACTGCTTGGTCTAACGATTTCCACTGATCTGAGGTGGAACAACTATATTGAATCACTAGCTTCATCTACCATAAGGGAAGTTGGTTCTCTCGCCTGAGTCTATCCTTCAAATCTACAAATCTACTATTCATCCTTGCATTGAATACTGTTAAGGCCTGCTCCCGCCTTGTTCATCTCGAGGACCTTGAGAAAATCCAGAGACGGATATGCAATGTAATACGTCCCGATCTGACATCTCATCTACAGTCACTTTATCACGAAAGTGATGTGTCTTTCCTCTGTCTTTTCTCAAAATATTTTCATGAAAACTGCTTTGATGAGCTATTGTCACTGGTGCCCCAACTGCATAAATTTAAGCGTGTTAATAGATTGGCATCTCGGTGTCAACGCTTTCACTATCGAAACAGTTAAATGTAACAGCCTCTGATATTTCAACAGCTTCTCTCACACTTCCCGACAGTTGAACTTCCTTCCTTTTACTTCCTTCAGTGATGACTATAATCTTCAAATATTAAAATGTAATGTCAATCGACATCTTCTGATGCCTTGATCCTGATTCCCGTCCTTCTCTTTATCCTTTCCTCAAACACGCCTCTTTACTCTTGCTCTCACTCTCTGTAACCCCTTACCTGCTAGTGGTAATCCCGCCGCCTTACTTCATGTGATATGCTTAAAAAAATTATTGTTCGCGTGGGCTACAAACCTACTTTATACTCGACCTTGTGTGGGCGTGTATTTAACACTCACTCAAGTTCTGGAGGCCGGGGATTATGAGGCGTCAGATCACAAACAGGATTGGCGGTCCACCTGCGATTTTACGGAATGATGTTGCTACGGTTTTGAATTCAAAGTTGTCCTTCTCCTGGACTGGTTGCTAACGAAGGGCCCAGACTATTCTACTATTTTACCTAAAGCGGGAGGAGAAGGAATTTGTTCATTTTGTGTGAAAGGGAATGAAATGAACACGACAGTAATTCGAAATTTGCTCGCCGATTTCTCATTCCGAGACGCTAAACATTACACCACATGCACCTCCACATAATACCGTTTACTTATATTTACGCTGTATCCCAACGTGGTTGTGTTATTTCGTGAGCAATCTGCTTGACTTAACTACATAGTTATACAGTTTAAATGTTCGCGTCGCTACCTTAAAAAAGCGTCCATACACTTGAATCATCTCCAAATATTTCCATCATCGCAAACAAAAGCAAAAGCCTGACGGCTACAACCGTTCCCAATATAATTTAGCTTAGATCAACAGGAACGAAATTTTTGATAAAAATATATAGATTCAACTTCGATCAGTAATCCACGCATTCAGTTAGGCAGGTGAAGTCAATGTTCCGCCTCAAGTAATCTTATTTCATCTTATGTGCTTATAAGAAAGTTTCATGGTTATCGGCTGAACGTTTTCTATTTCTCGCTTATTAAACCAACACATGTTGGAATCTTTTACGCCTCGTTTCCAACAAACATAGCCAAGTTTATCTTCTTCATAAGAAAAGTCATATATTTGTCTTCCTCTTCAATGCATTTCCATTATAGGCGATGATGGTTAAACCGCCATTGTCGGCTTGCATTTTTGGTGATATCAGTTGCATATTGTTTATCAGAAGGATTTTACAGACATTTATCGCCCACTTTCGTATTAATGACCTTGAAAAAAGGCATGAATCCTTCTGAATGCCTAAAGCCAAATAGCAGTGTAGACTGAGCTCTCTGGATTTGACTGGCAACCCGTCTATTCCAAACTGCATAGAAGACAAGGAGATGCATGAAACAATTATTCACCTACTAGACTTTTCAAAAGGTTAAAGGAATGAAGATTAGAAGGTCGGCTGTTTTAAAGAAAGCTGAAGCTGGAATACTACGAACGGTAATCGTGCGCCGTTCTCCACAAAAATAAAGGCTTTTATAAGTGTTACAGCGTTTTCAGTTTTACTGTAGGTATGAGAAGAAGCTACTTTTAAGAAAATACATTAGATATGAAATGTTTTACCCCCACCTTTTTCAATTCTGCACAATTTAGAAATGTATACCATTCGTCCGTGCATTGAATATATCTGCCGTATCAAGTCTAGTGTTTCGATTATATATCTCAAGATTCTCAACAAAAGGGTATGCAATGTTAATGTTTTTGACCTGGCATCTCGACGACAATCCCTTTTGAACCGCCATGAAGTGGCTTCCCTGTGTCTTTTCTACAAATATTTTCATGGGAGTTGTTCTAATGATCTCTCCTCCTTGGTACCTCAAATGCATACCTTTAAGTGTACTACTAGACTGGAAACTAGGTCTCATCGTTTTACTGTTGCAAAAAAGATAGATGCAACCGTAAGTTCTATTCTAATAGTTTCTTCTGTCGCAATTTCCACCCGTGGAACACTATTCTGGTTTACTGCTTCTTTACCACATACAATCTTCAAACATTTAAATGCAACGTCAATCACGATCATTTGTCTTCCTGAAAATTGTTCTTTTATTGTCATATCTCCTAACGAAAGTCTTCTCATTCTCTTCCACTCTAAGTAAGCCTCTGTGTCGTAGTGGCATTATCGCCTTTCTTGACGGCAAATGATGAAAAGCAAGAAACAGTAGGATAAGAATAGAGAGTTAATGAATAAACAATTGTACCATTCTTATCGCTTACGATCTGCTCAAAGTATTCTGTTTTGTCTTTACTAGTTAGAACGGACGAGTTCTTACGAATTTTAGAGTCAAACTCTTGTCATCATTTTATCGTCACGTTAGCGCTATATTTCCATAAACACGCTACTACCCTTCTCCGAAAACTAAACTTTCAAAGTGTAAATAAATCAAACTATCTGGCGAACTTAACACCTCATATATTGTACCTGTTTCATGATGAAATAAATTGTTAAACATTGACGCTATTTATTAAACATTGGACACCCGTTCAACAGGTGTGTTTACACTTCTGAATCTGGATGGTTATGTCGTAAACATGTTGCTTGAAATAGCATTAACATCTATGGTAAAAACAAAATGAGATGAAATAATGATATTAGAATATTTAAAGTTCAGTAATTACATTAACAAAATTTTTAATGAAAAACTTCCATTCAGTTATCCGTGTATATCGGTCTCTCTCTCTCTCTCTCTCATGCTCTCTCTCATTCTCTCTCTCTCACACACACACACATACAATTACATCATATACTCAAACAAATCTCTCTGTCGGTTCGATGTCTTTTTCAAAATTCATGTCAAGAGGCTAAATATACCGTTACTGTAACCATTGACGTTCTTTGATTACTCTGACAGCGTCTTCTATCACAAAACACTTTAAACATAAACAAAAGACCATTATAACGTCAAGTTTAGTTTGTCCTCTCACCTTCCAACAAACAACACCAATATCTTGTTCCTAATGATAACGAAATAATGGACGAAAGCTCTAGTAGCCACTGTAAAATCCATCTCAAATCCATATATATTCTTGAATTAATAATTTGTTCCCTTGTGCGAAAATAAGTGAAACTACATTAAAATTTAAAGAAATAATCCTTGTCTGCCATATTTATTAATACATGTAAAGAGTGACCCATTAACTTGGACTGATTTTAAATGTGAATTAAGTTTAAGCCTCTAATATTTTTTTTCTATTTCTTTCAGCTTTAACAACTTATGTCTTTGGTAATTTCAACCATGGAAAGATTAACAATCAAACAACGTGTTAAAGTTATCGAAGCCTATTACGAGCATGGACGTTCAAACAGAAATGTAATGAGAAGTTCCCCGGTTGCATCATTCTCTCGAAACAGTGAAATCAATTGACAACTACGATTGTGCGACTTGGCGCTTTTGGATTTCTTCCTTTGGGATGTCTACGCCAACAAGCCAAAAACAATTGAACAGCTGAAGAATGAGATAATAAGGCATATTGGGGAGATCGAATAGTAACTATGCAGGGACGTCATCAAGAATTTTGAACATCGAGTGAAGGTCTGCTCCCGAAGCCTTGGCGGACATTTGGCCGATATTATTTTTTATACATAATTGCCATGACTTCAATAACATGATGAAATAGAGAATTAAATAAAATGTTCAACAGTAACACTGATTTATTTACTGCTGTCTTTGATCTATCTTAATGAAACAGCCTCAATAAAATCTATGTTCATACCAAGCTTTCAAACATTACGAGTATAGGCAAATTTTAATATAAATTTAATTACTCTTACTTACATAACGATGCCGATAACTGTCTAGTTATGTGTAATTAGTGTAGCCATCGCCTAGCTTTAATATATGCAGGTCGTAGTCTTAATTGTGGTACTCTTATTGACGTAACAATATGTATGCAGTTAGGCGCTAACAAATGTTTACATTGCAATCTTTTGCATTCCTCCAGGGAATTGATATTTTTTTTAAAGTGGCGCAATACCTGTTTAATTATTTCACTTGTCCGAAGACCTCTGTTTTTGAACGACATTGTACATTTTTTTCACTTTTTTCGACTGTCATAAAATAGAATATTTTTTTAGTATATTTTAATAGCGAACAACCCTATATAGGAGTAGTAATATTGTTACCTTCAATTCTGTGGAAACCAAATGACAAAGAGACTAACACAAAAAAATTGAGGCCAATTATTTTCCACGCTCAATTTAGATATTGTGAGTATTTTGACTTTCTCTTGCGTCATATATATATATATAGTTGATTATTCTCACTATATCTTGATCTTGATTGCCTTTAACAATAACTGGTGAGCTGTGCTTGGAGCGTCGTTGAATCTAAAGCCACCACTATTTAACACAGCTGCACAATATGATATTCACTGGTTTAATTCTTATCATTTCTTTTTAAATGAAAATAGCATAATATACCATAAGTGTTGCTTATTTGCTTCCATCTTTTTATACATACACCGATTTTGATAATTATCATATCAAAATGATATAATCGAATGCAATCTTCATGCATGAAGCGAAAATTATACTCTAAGAATTCCATAGGATTTCCAAACTGAGAAGAAAAATGTTGGTCAGTCCAATATTTTGAAGACGCTTCCAAAGTAATTATGTTGCGATGAATAAAAATCCGTTGACAAAAATTTAATGCTGTCAACCCTCGTTATCCGCGTGCGCTTGGATTCTGCCATCGCCTCGACTCCAAGGTGTTCATTTTATTTATATTTATCGTTACGTATTTATATATGACTACTCACCTACTCACGTATATTCTTCTTCTTCTCTGTTTCTTTTCACTTCAGAACGTTGGCGATCATAGCCCGTCACAATTATCTGTCCTTTGTAGCTATTAATAATTTTTGTCTTTTTTATGCCTAATTATATTTAATACAGTGTCAACATTTATTATACTGTACACGCAGGCAAAACACTTTAAGCTAGAAATCGATGCAAAGGGAACGTGGATTATATATTTGTATAAATATGATGAAAATGTTTATGACATTACAGAGAAATTGAGATTATGTAAAATTTAAAGGAAAAAATTTAAACAAAAAATTAAACTAATTAGAAATATTTTAGACGGAAAAAAGTATTCAGTTTTAAAACTATGCCAAACGTCAACTAATATTGGGTACTTAATGAATGTGAAAATTTGAAACCTTTTGAAAATTATTTCACTAAAATATGGTTTCCATTCGAAATGTCATAGAAAATAAAGTAGTATACAGTGCAGATATGAAACAAAGAATGGAAATAAGGAATCTCAAAGAGTGCTGGGAGAAAGCCGGTGGGAAATGCATGTGGACAGATTCCATGTATGTTGATTCAACATCGTGCTTAGCGCACGGATAACAAATTTCCTCTTTTGAAACACTTACATTATTTTCTATTACTTTTTTATATTCATAGTTGGTTGAATTCGCGATACGAAATCCATGGATAAAGATTGTCTTCTTTTATGTATCGTGTCCCTTCAGGACGTAGGTGATCATGGCCCTCCACTTCTCCCTATCCGTTGTAGCTCACAATATGTTTTGTTCTTTTGCCACCTCTTCCAAACTCAGTTCTGCCATCCACTTGGTCAAGCTCGCCAGGTATGTCAGACGCTGCTTTCCCTTGTCCCTCTTCCCCTTTATTCAACCTGTGAGTATCAGATTCTCCTAGCCCTCCTTTCTTATTACGGGTTCAAGAAGCTTCAGATGCCTCTTGTTGATGTTACTTATAAGCTTTCTCATTGTTTGCATCCTCTCCAAAACCTCATCGTTGCTAACATGTTCGCTCCATGGTATCCTTATCATCCTTCAGTAGAACCATACCTCCGATGCCTCGAGTCTCTTCATTATCTTTGAGGAAGTCGTCCAACATTCTCTGCCGCAGACAGATGTCACGTAGCAATTTAGTACCCTATGTTACGAACGGAATCCACCTGTCACATAATACTCTGGCTAGATTTTGGAATGAGTCTTTGGCCATCGCAAGACGTCTTCGGATTTCAGCGTTGCACTTACCCTCCTCTGTCAAAATACTTCGCAGATATTAAAATTTCTGCACCTGCTTTTTTAGTGTCTCCGACCTGTAAATCGCATTTCGCGCTCATCTTTTTTACTGATGACCATGCATTGTGTCTTCTTGTAGTTTATGCCAGTTCCATCTTCTCGCCCTCCTTCGCTACCCTCTCTAGCAGGTTTTGTAATTTCCTTTCCGTGTCTGCAATCAGCATTGTGTCATCTGCGTATCTTATGTTGTTAAGATTGTGGCCACCAACGATGAATTGGCGGACACAGATTGCGAGCGCTTCCGTCTGGGAATTAGAACTTCCGGAACTGCGAACAGAATATCAGTAGCATAAATGAAAATTTTATGGTAGAAAAGAAATATATTTGACGACGAATGTTATGTAAAATCAGAAACTTACTCAAGAATGATACATATATATTGCCTGAGCATTTCGGGTTCGTTTTCTACACCTATACTCGTTTATGGAACTAAAAAGCGTAAGTTAAATGCCTTGATAATTAAAAAGAAATTGAAAACTACCTATAACTGGTTATTTTGTGATGAGATATTGTAAATTCAAAAACCTGACATATAATTATTTTTAATCTGTGGACATAAAAATTAATATCAGTAAAATTCGATTACCTTAATATGTGTAAATACTGCTAATATAAAATCGTTAAATAGAAGAATTATTATACGACGGTGCTATAATTAAACCCACTACATGAATAATAGAATTGTGTATATTTTCGGTTTCGATGCAGTGTGAAAATTTAATCAGAAAATTCTGAATTGAAATGTAATTACAATTTGCAGGTTTGTTATTGTGGATCTATTTTTTTAATGTTCAGACATCTTCCCATCTGATATAAAATATTCACAAATTATTTTCTTTGTCTTTTTTTTTCCATATTTCTTATTTATTTTTCCTAATGTGATTCTTAATTATTCGATCCCCAAACCATTCATTATCACTTTCTCCTCTCTAAAATAATAATAATAATAAAATTTTTCCTAATAATTTTCTTAACAAATTCGAAAGCGTTTCCTCCTGAAATATATTTCTCCAACCTTAAGCACATTTAAGTCTTCTTTTTCTGTCGAAATGCATATCAAATAAGCAAATATATAACTTTATCGCAGCTGTGTTCACAATGTGCTGTGGTTAGCACGATATGCTATAATTAACCGTTAACGTTTTCGATTATCGTAAACGGAATTTGGCATTGTTTACATTGCATGTCAAAAACAATTCCTTAAAATGTTTCTGTTTGCAGAAGACGAGCCCGGGAAATATGAGAAATTGCAAATATCAGACTGTTTCTCTTAGAGACAAAATGAAAACAAATCCGTGTGACCGGTTTCGACCTTCAGAAGGACTTTTTTCGAAATAAATTATGTTTTTATTGATGGAATATGGAGTAGCAGTAAAAAATATAGACAAACGTCAGTCATAATTATCTTTTATTTTAAACGTTGAAGATGAAGTTACACTAAACATTTAAATTAAAATCTATACATATCAGAAGTGAGAAAGTTAAACTGAACTAAATCATCCATATGTAGTCAGCGTTTCTCTCGCAACATACCACAAATCATTTTACACTAATATTAACATTAATACAACAAACGGACACAATATACAGTATGTGTTTGATGAATTTTCGTCTAAATTACGCAAAAATGAAAGCAATACTGACATCTCATTTAACAGATATATTTACCAAAATTACACAGAAATCGAACGTGTATCCTATATGGAACCGTCACATAACGTGACGTACCATAACCGTTTCGGCCAAAGAGGAGCGTTGGTAAGGTCAATTATGTATAATATAACAAAAATATCTTAAAATAACTGTCGGACATTGTCCGTTTCATGTGTGACGTCATTTGTTTACATTTGATAAGTTTTGATCAGATATGAATGTACGTGAGAGATTCATGGAAGATTAAAGTTTAAAGACAGTGAAATCGACCTGGCTAACCGAAATGCTCCTCTGTGGCCGAAACGGTTAAGGCACGTCAAGCTATATGACGGTTCCGTATAGGATACAGGTTCGATTCCTAGCGGAGGACGAAAATTTTCTATGAAAATTTCTCGGACATTCAGGCAGGTAAATGTTGTTTAATACTGTTTATTATAAAACAGAGCATTTACTTAAATATTTGTATCGATAAAAATATATAAATACATATATATATATATATATATATATATATATAAATAAATACATATATATATATATATATATATATATATATATATATATATATATATATATATATATATATATATATATATATATATATATATACACGCGTACTCATTTATATATATAAAAACTTACCATGTGTTTATTACGTTGCCTTATCTTGATTTATGCAGTCTTTCAAGACAGAAAAGTTTATATGTTTCCGGTTTTGGCAATATTTAATGTTTTACTTCCTGTCGAGGAATATGCATAATTAGGACGTCATTCACCATATATTCTTTCAATTTTTTTCGTATAATTTAGACAGATCCATATTTTATTAATTCCTCATTTTATGGTAACTTCCGAACAACATATGTTTATCTTTTTCAAAAGCAAAAGTTTTCTTTTCTCTTTTTTAGCCAAAATATTTTTGTATATTGCAATAGAATGATTTTCTGAGCAATAATTTTAGATAATGTTTTAAATAGAGTAGCATAATATTCACAATTAATGCGTATTTTTCATTTGTGTCTCATCATACATACACACACACACACACACACACACACACATATATATATATATATATATATATATATATATATATATATATATATATATATATATATATATATATACATATATATATATACGTATATGTATGTATATATGAATCTGATGTATTTCACAATATCTGTAACTATAAAAGTAAACATTAAGAGGGGACAGTTTTTTCATGTTTCAACGCAATTTCCATGGCCTGAATATATTTACACACACATTATATATATATATATATATATATATATATATATATATATATATATATATATATATATATATATATATATATATGTATGTATATCGAGAGAGAGACAGGCAGACACAGAGTAGAGTCTTTCTGTGGATGTGTGTGATTTTGTGCTTACATTGAGATGGATATGCTGTGGTCCAATTCTGGACACTCTCTTTGATTACAATATATATATATATATATATATATATATATATATATATATATATATATATATATCTACAGCAGCTTTTAATTTATGCAGATTTGCTTGAATGCCAATGTATACTCTTTTAAATTTTTAATTTAATTTTTGTGCCCTTCGGAACATGTCCTGTTTTCCGGGAAAAGGTTTACCACAATTTGTCCACTGTGTTCGGACCGTTTCAGCATTGATAAGTCATTATTAAATATTTTTATTTATATACAGATATGATTTTGTCTATGTGCATGCATTGTTTTAGGGACACTTTTAAGTATCAGTGCCATCCAGTGTCATTTAACGCGTCTTCTTGCCACAGTTTATGGTTCCACATCAATAAAATCCATCCCATTTAGGAATAAGCATAAGAATCATATTTCATAACAAAAAAAAAGCAACCAAAAAGTGACGCGCCAACACAAGCAGAACGTGAAAAGAATTTATTTTTTTTAATTTCCTTTAATATGGGACTTGCCTCAGATGATAGAAAAATCGATTTTTCATTTAGTGTTGCATCGAAGCCTCAAATAATTCAGGTGCATCCGATTGGTAACCTAAAGACTATCTCCTCTCTACCAGGTGCAGAGCCTGCACATGTGAAAAAGCTGGTTGACCCAGTTGTACTTGGGATATGTATTTGTGGGGAAAAAAAGGAGTAAAATAGATAGCATTGTCTTATAGCAGATAAGGAAATGAGGAGCGTCCTCGCGAAAATGTAGAGTCTATATTCGAAAAAAACTCCAAAGTCCCTCACCAGCATCTGTTAGTAATTAACGACAGCCAGAGGTGAATAATCAATAATAGTAACTTTTGAGATATTTAGTCTTATGTTTTCATTAGTCGCTCATAGATAATGTTACATTACTTCTGATAACCTAACCCAAATTATAAAGATATAATAATATCATCGTAAAACGTATTTAATATCCTTAATACTTGTCAAAAGATAAATTACGTGTATCATCCGTCCTTATTTCTCTTTTCCTAGCTAAACAAATACTACTAATCCAGTGACGCTCATTTCCAATACATATAATAAGTACAATTACTATCTTATCGTTAACTCAATAACGACATTTTTTTACAGACGAGTTCAAATTTATTTATTCAAATATTTATGTCTGCCCTACACCTGAGAATATTAGTAATGAAAAGAATAATTATTTTTAAAATATTCATAGGTCTGTCTATTTCATCTATTCTGGTTATTTTATATTGATACGAATTATTACGACAATATAATTACGACCTAAAACGCCACTGTTTAGATCCTGTAATAATCCGGAAATAATCGGAACTCAGTTTTCATCATTTGAAATCCATAAACAATGAAAGACTTGTTTTATAACCGCTTAGAAATGTAATTTAAAATTTCTGCCAAGTCGTAATAAAAAATAGGTTGAATTAACGTCGTATATACTTATTAAACAAATTTAAAAGAAAAAAATAAATATAGAAAAATGGTGAAATCTATTAACACACAGATATATATATATATATATATATATATATATATATATATATATATATATATATATATATATATATATATATATATATATATATATATTAGCAGCATGGCCCGGTGTTGCCCGTGCTTGATTAAAAATCGTATGACTCATACAGCAATCGCTATCACTTGACTTAAAATATTTTTGCCCTTCCATGCCTTTAAAGGAGTGCTCTTTGGCGTACTGATGTTGCTACATGCCTTACTTCTTGTCTATCTCACACTGCGAATTTTTCTAAGCTCTATACTAAACATTAAATCTGTTACGAAAAAAGAACTAAACAAATGAACACAAAACGATCAGCTTTAAAAAAGGACTCGTAACTGGAAAAACCAAATGAAAAAAGAATGTTAACAACAAATAACTTTCACATCCAAACCAGTTCTGCGGAATCAGGATCAACGTTGAGTTTAATCAAGCGAATGAGCCAATTAAATTAAAGTGCCATGCAGATTTAAATTTTTCCCACTTGTGACGAATGCTGCTATCGATTTTTTTGCATGCTAGCATGCTACTTAACATTCGTGTCAGTCAGCTGTTGGCTCTCACGCTGGCCAATAGAATATTCCTGCCTATTCGTGGCAGCCAGCTATAGGCTCTCACTCCGGCCAGTATAAAATGGCCGCAGACTACATGAAAACTGCCGTAGAAGCATGAAAAATTCGATTATTTCCACTATCGATGGGAGTTTGGAAATGCAATGTCGGTCTTGGCCTTCCCACAAACTTGGAGCATATGCAAGTCAATTTTGGTGCAAATCCGTCGAAGATTGCGGCTGTGCATTCGTTTCACACACACACATACATACACACATCCAGCCTTTTATAGATAGAGATATGGAGAGAGACAGGCAGATAGTCTAATGAAATGATATGGAGATTAAGAAATGGAAGAGAAAAACGGCATGTGAGTGAAAAATAGGCTTAATACAGAGCTTGGTATTAACGCTTTGCCTGTTATGCGTTTCACAGGTGATGCACAGGACATATGACTTTCACGTCTGTGCATCATATATGATGCACACGAGCCACGAATTTAAAAGAGTGGTAAAACTAAGGAGGCTTAAATAAAGATTCTACTCTTGAGCATGGACGTCTGAGGAATGGCCTAGTCTAAAATTTGTACATCATATATAACCACGGGATGCATGACTGATTATGGCAAGGTCTCAAATGAAAGGCATAAATTTTTCCAATTTATTTAAATGACTATAAACTTTGCTTCACATGTGATGCACAGAGTGTAGTGTAAATAATGGATTTGTAAGTTTTTATTAAGTGAAACACTATATATCAGTCCATTCTATTCGTCAAATAACTTGCAATATTTACAAATCTGAAAACAACCATGAAAGTTCGAATAGTACAAACAAAAATGCTGTGGAAAGGCATAGGGTTAATGATAGATCTTGGCGGTAACGAAGGTCACTGAGAAACAAAAGAAGGTAGAAATTATATCTATCTATCTATATATATATATATATATATATATATACATATATATATATATATATATATATATATATATATATATATATATATGTATTGAGCGTTTCACCCCAAGCAAGGCGGGAAGCCACTAGCACGCAAGGTGTTACAGAGAGTTGGAGCGAGAGCAAAGAGGAGTGATAGAGGAAAGTATGAAGAGAAGGATAGGCGATAGATCAAGGCATCTGGTGACGAGGATTGGCATTACATTTGAATAGTTGGAGATTATAGGTATCAGGGTCACAAAAAAGGTGATGGAGTTCCACATGCGAGAAGTGCGACACATGAAGACACACACACACAGAGACTCATATATATATATATATATATATATATATATATATATATATATATATATATATATATCAATATATATATATATATATATATATATATATATATATATATATATATATATATATATATATATATATATATATATATATATATATATCACTATGAACATCCAGGGATAGTTATATGCGAAACAATTTAGATAGATAGATAGATAAATAGATAGATAGATATGTATTTATATCGATTAGCGAATTCTAAATTGAAAAATAATAGGTAGAAAAGAGAATTGGACAATAAAAAGTGTTCGGGATAAATATTCGGACTTCTTTGAAGATTCTGAACAAGTCAGACATGAAAATTCGGACAAATGACCCAACTTCATACCACACCTCTTAATCTTTGCCGGATGAGTGGGTAGTTTTCACAGCGTTTGGACATTTGAAGTGCGCACATTTGGAGCATAGTGGAGTAATGGATAGCTGTTCGGATTGGGGAATCGCAGAGACGAGTTTGAATTCCTGTCATGATAATTGCATTCGTTCACGTGTTAATACTCTTGAGTAAGAATGAATCCATCTCGTCCGACGAGCTCTGTGTAAAAAGCAGAACAGACTAGGAGATGGAAACCGCTGCATTCATCTCATCTGCTGCCTTGTAGGAGAGGAGGAAACGGAGTCACATCAACATTCCCGGTCCGAAAGGAACCAGCAGGCTCTTGCTCTATTCTAACTTGTGTGTCATCGTGAACCACAAATATGTTATTTAGGGAAGTGGTGCCCATAGCGGCGCAAATTTCGCCGAGTAAACGATGATGAAATTTGAATGCAAGCATCAGACGCTATTTAGCTGACTGGATTGATTTTTCGTATTTCCACCGACCATGTTTGTTCACCATATTCGGCTTACGTGTGCGATTCTGTTCAGGTGCAGAAATATGGTGAAATTTGCGACCTAATGGAAGTTAATATTTGTACATTAAGGAGGTATTCTTGTTGAATTTGACGATAAAGGAACAAGGATATGATCTTTGATTTCCTGATGTCTCGTGCAAAACGATCGTTAAGAAGATTATTTTTCCGTAATCATTTACCAGACGAATTATAATCCCGTCTCGTAGGCCAATTCGATTGCATGCGTTTGAGTCTCATGCGTGAGCATTTAATTTTGCCTTGTGTCACGCTAAGTTCAGTAATTAATGAATTACTCTTCTCCTGTTGGTTTGGAGACAAGCCAATTTAAGCTTTGTAAATATCTCTTCAAAGACTGAATACAGCGGAATTAACTCGCTGTTAATGGTTTTATAAAGCAACAGTGGCCACTCTTGTTGTCCTCATTTAAGTGTGGACATCTATTTAGTTATCAATGTCTAAATGGATATTAGCCCAACCAAATTTATATATTTGGTAGGGGGTAAAATAAATGGGAAAATTCTTCTGTAAAGGAATGTTGTACGATACGTATGGCACAGACCCTGAAAATTTCCTGCCTCTTCTTTCTTTAATTCAATATGCAGTGAGCATTTCGAATGTCTGAATATTTTTCGAAAATGCTTATTACAAAGAATGTATTTGCGTATGATTTTCTAAGTTCTTGAAAACATTCATGTCACTATATACAAAGGCAATATACACGGATACACCTCTCCTACTCTCGCTCTTTATTCACCCTCTCTCTCTCCCTATATATATATATATATATATATATATATATATATATATATATGTGTGTGTGTGTGTGTGTGTGTGTGTGTGTGTATGTGTGTAGATAGAGAGATAGATAGACACACACATATTGTTATGGGATCTTACCTGTAACGACAATGAACTCTTCCTGATACGATAAAGACTGCGACTCTCAAGAGAGACGGAGGAGAACGGAAGTGTAACGAGCCGAGACAATAGTAGTTCACTCTAAACCAGACTGACAGGCATACTAACACCTTCAACTTCTTGTATTATTATTATTCTGTTTTATATATCTTTGTTATTCCCACTTTTGTGTTCGTGTTGTTCTTCCTTGGTCCTAACCTTGGACCATAACAGTGGTGCGAGGATATTGGACCATAACACATATGCATAAGAATATAGATATGTGCACACAGCATGCATATTTTTACATAGGCATAAATACTTGCCCATATGCAGACACATACAAGTATGTATGTATGTATATATATATATATATATATATATATATATATATATATATATATATATATATATATATTTTGAACGATAAAAATTATTAAAAAAATCAATTAAAATCTTCAGACATACTGGCTTGTAGATTAATATTCTTATGCTTTTATTATTATTATTTCATATATATTCCTCGACTAGTTTCGACCAACATGGCCATCATCGGGAGAGAAAAAATGTCTCTGCTTGCTGTAGCAGTAAACTACAGAAATGAATGTCTTGATGAAGAAAGTGAACGTTTGTCTGTAGTTTTCATTTGTTTTTTTATTATTTATTTATTTATCTTTTTAATATATGCTTATCTAATTATCTTTTGAATATATATATATATATATATATATATATATATATATATATATATATATATATATATGGGTGTGTGTGTGTATTTTGTACTACATATATATATTTATATATGTATACATATGTGCATGTTCTTATGAATGTATAAATATATTCATCTATATATATATACATATGTATATCTATATATCTGTATGTCATACAAACACACACACACACACACACACACACACACACATATATATATATATATATATATATATATATATATATATATATATATATATATATATATATATATATATATATCAGTGTCACACACACACGCATATATATATATATATAATTCGTGTGGTTATCGATCATCACATCACTAACAAACAATGTATAAGCCTAATAAAATCCTACAAATATTAGATGATACACAATCATTACATTGCACTTACCCAACAGAAAGACAGACGATAGTTGAAACAATTAGTATACAAAAAGGTAAACACATTTTAAAAATGTATCTCTCCACAGATCACGGAGTTTTGTGAAGACATAGAAAACGAATAAATCATCAAAGACACAAGATGGCATTTTAAAATGTGTATAAAATATTTAACCTGTGCATAAAAGAATAATATGTACAAATATTTGTTCATTTCTTACAGATGCAATCGAACATTTTGAAGACGTTTTACATGTTATCCCAGCAATAATAAATACGCTCGAATATTTGAATCAACTCGAATTGTATCACTTCAAATACCAGGATGTAGCGAAGAAAATCTTACCTGCATACAGACAACTGGCAACTCTTGATAATCATTATCAAAAAACTGGCTGTTGTCTGTATATAGAATTTTCATACGGCTTTATCCAAGAATTATCATTTGAAAATAATTACGGCCTAAAACAGAACTATGATATATTACGTTGGAAATAAGTGAAAAATCATGGTTTTCATAATTTCTAGCTGATGTCTGTCTGAGACGATCAAAATAACTAAACAAATCAGAATAAAATATTAAATTAAGGTACTTTATAATTTTGATTTGTCTATGAATCTTCCAAAATTTGGAAAAATACGTTAAAAGTTAATCAGACATACATTGTCCGTTGAATTTTAAAATATAATTTTGCCTAAAAGACAATATGATGAGCGACAAAAATAATACATGGTTTCTCAGAATCTCTTTCACTATTATAGTGTGGAATTCGGTTGTTTTACGTAATAAGTCACGTTAAAATAGTATTATCAAATATTAAATTATAGTTAAAGCTGATGACCTCATTTAAAGCAATTCGATCAATTAGTTAAGGCAAATAGCTGTTCTTTATTTCTTGTTAATGTATGTATGTTTCTTTTTTCTCATATATTGTAATTATCCTTTCATTTCAGAAAAAATAAAGTCTGTCTAACGTTCTGTTTTAGTCTCATCGTAGCACGTATTTTTGACTGTAATACTCCCATTTACCACAATTCATAATGATCTGTGTTTGAGACGAGGGTGAAGGTCTTCCGATGAAATATTTATTGTCAATGTAAACATGCAGACCAATGTTTATCACCTAGCGTACACAATATATTATTTGCTCTTATCAGTCATTACATAACATGATTTGTCAAATATATTTTTACGAAAATTATCTTATTTCCCAGTCTGCTAACTGTTAACGTATGGATCTTTATATATCCAGACACACACACACACACACACACACACACACACACACACACACACAGACACACAGACACACACACACAGACACACACACACACACACACACACACACACACACACATATATATATATATATATATATATATATATATATATATATATATATATATATATATATATATATATCTTACAATTCTGAAATTGAAGGAGGCTCAAATATATCATTAAAGGTAATTGTCAAAGTCAAGTTAAATTATGGAGGGTACTAAATAATGTAACCGTGGAGTAATGGAAATAGGATAGGATTAATGAATCATATATATATATATATATATATATATATATATATATATATATATATATATATATATATATATATATATTGAGAGAGAGACATGTTTCGTGGAATAATTTAAACATGTTCTGTCTTATTTTCAATAGGATTCTTTCATATTCGCGGAAAACTTTTTGTGCCATTTTTGAAAGACCCCATAAATTCCTGTGTTCATATATACTTCTGTTATATCCGAGTTTATTCAACATATCAATATTATCATCAGGGTATTGTTTATTACAAGATAAATATTGTAATGTTCGGTATTGTCAAAGACAAAATTATTATGTTCATCTGAAATTTAAATTTCTTACAAGTGGAATGAGGAACGCTGCGTCAGTCCGTGACTGCTGAATCCGTTTAAAGGGAAGTAAGTATGTATTGTGCGTAGATTTTTCTTTTACGAAATGAGTAGTAAAAATAGATACTATTAGTGCAAACATTGGCATTTCAAACTATCTATTATACTTATTTTAAAACATTTGGGGACTATTCTTAATTAACTTTATTAATGTTTGCTTTCAATTTTTAATATAGATAATTCGAGAATTTTTAGTTTATGTTTATTCTATTCGTGAAAATGTATAGAGGTATTTTCACCAAGGATTTTTGTGAATTGCGAATGTGAACAGGTATGCTTACAATGTTGGACATATTATTCAAATGAAAACTTAGCCGCCGAGACAAATTTGTTGTAGTGTGTCTTACATAAATATTATTATTATAATTATATATATATATATATATATATATATATATATATATATATATATATATATATATATATGTGTGTGTGTGTGTGTGTGTGTGTGTGTGTGTGTGTGTGCTTAAATGAAACACGAGGAGAGATATTATGGTGAGAGAGTGTGAGATATTTTCAACCTGTCCACGGGAAATATGTTACTCAGCATCATGTATATGCTTGAAACTGCATAAATGTTACGGGACCTGCATATATACTTGTTGATGAGTTTTAATTTCTAAATTGGGGAACATAAGAGATTATCACAAATAATTATGAAATATATTATTATAATATTCCCTAATAACATTTTAAGCGAAGGTATAGACATGTAGAAATTTAAACGCAAATTATAATTGCACTTTTTTCACTTAAAAGAAAACACTGTCTCCTCTTTCGCATTTTAGAATCATTGTCTTCATATTCTTCTGCTTTGGAACCATTAATCAAGATATTTCTGAATTGATTATTCTTGAAGAAAGCTGCAGGTAACGGAAACTATGGAGATTCTGGTAACACTTTGTGTCTGCAAATGAGAGCATTTTTATTTATTCAATTGTGTTAGAGTGCGTGTGTATGTATGCGAAAAACAGATGTAGATAGAATGAAACAAAAGGACAAAAAAGCCAGAAATTTAAAAATTATCTCCTTGTTTCATGCGTGTCAGTGCAAACGATGACCGCCTTTAATTTTTCACGTTTTTTTTTAATCTGTTTTCTTTTTTCGATTCGTCCTTGTTTGTATTTTTTTATTCGCATAGCCAAAAAAAAAAATCAAATATTATTTCAACTGTTCATGTAGTCTGACCAATCGATAGGCCGAACAAGAAATCAATACAGAGAAGAGATCAATAGAACTTAACGGTATCAAGTGTCGCAGCCTGGACCACAATGGAACTGCGAGATAAAAACGTAAGACCGAAAGAAGGTAAGAAAGGCAATGGCCTTTATCAAATTCTGGCTGCATGTATTTTCGTTTGTATTTATTTTTTCTTTCTCAAGTACCTTTATCATCGGGTTAAGTCTAAGATTCACTCGTCGATCAAAAGAATGTATTATTCACACGTCATTAAGTATGCATGCAATACAACTTCTAGAGAACCTTATGTGCCTTATTTGCACAGGCGTGATGAATATATTTAAATTTAGATTCAGAACCTGGTTAAATACATTATCTCTGATTAATATTCCCAGGGAATGATTTTAACGCGTCTTACACAGACTTGAAAGATAGGCAAAGGGAAACGAACAGCGCTCGTATCTGCAAGCGCCTTTGTATATGATACGTATATAATTTTAAATATAGCGTGAGAAGTAACCAATTATATAAATGTAGCAAGAGTGACTGAAAGGTTGGTGACTTTAGATTGTTTCGATGAAGAGCTAGAGAGAAATTGTGATAGGATTTTATTCATTTATTTTTAAAGCCACTCCACTCGCGGAAGAATGATAATGCCTTCTCTAATACGATTAACACGGCATGTGTCGATGATTCCAGTCTGTTGAATATGACAGTTCCTGATAAAATGAAAATATATCAAAAACAGGAAGTTACGTTTAGCTTGAGGAAAAGCATCAGATTCTGATGATTCCTTTTGAAATGAAAGATTAAAGACAACTTTGAAAATATATTCTGTGTAAACAAAGTAGGTGGTATGAATATCAATATCATATACTTAACAGAACCATTATTCGAACCAGCATTTCAATCTTGGTTCGGTCCGTTTTATTTTACGGCATATCAACCGCAATGGGTTATGTAATGCCGACAATTTTTATTGTTGGTAATTTTTTTTTTCTCAAAAATCTATTTCTGGTAATATTTTTTTATTTTTCCTACAAGAAACCTATTACTGGTAATATTTTTTTTCAAAAATATATATTGCTGTAATAATTTGTTTTTACAAAGTATTTCTGGTATTTTTACAATGTCATAGAGTTTTGGCCCCGGTTTGGTTTGTTTTGTTTTCTGATAGATGAACCTCAAGGGGTTATTTAATGCCGACAATTTTTATTGCTGGTAATTTTTTTTTTTTCTTTTCGAAATTTTTTTCTCCAAAAATCTATTTCTGTGAATATTTTTCTTCAAAAAAAAAATAAAAAATGAAAAAAATAGTTGGTAATATTTTTTCAAAAAATGTATAGATAAGTATTGCTGATAATAGTTTGGTTTTGGTCTGGTTTACGACATATCAACCTGAATGGGTTATTTAATACCGACAATTTTTTTTTAAATGTATAGCTGGCAATAATTGTTTTATAAAGTATTTCTGGTATTAAAACCTATTTTTACCCTTTCATAGTATTTTGACCAAAGTTTGGATGTTAACTATTTGCCCATAGCTGGATCCGTATCGGGTGCTACCACTCCGGGTCAGTGCGGACCTGGGAACACCAGCAATTAAGAGGTGGTTCCACGCTACTCAACACCTCCTGAACAGAGGCATTGCTGTTGAATGTAGTTTATCGACATACCCAGGACGGTTCAATCTTGGATTTTATACTAACAACGTACTCGCCATTATAACACTCGCCATTGTTTAGGTGTCTTTAGCACCACCTCATATTTCTTTTGGGATTTCGAAACATACAATTTCTAAAATCCACGGGAATAATAGATAATCAGATGCGTTTGTGATTGCGCAACAATGTTTTCAATGTATCTGGCAAAATTATGCAGTGAATGAAAAATCGATGTTCAATCCTCTACGTTTATGTCTGCGTATGTGAATATGTGTTGTGCAGACACACGTCTTTTATCAAATCCAGAACAAAAATAGGATTAGCAACTATATCGAAAACCAATGGGACAGGAAATGGCTTGTGAATTTTAATCCATCCAAAACGAAATTGCTGTCGTTTACTAACTATAGCGTACTTCCCTGCATGCTATCAGCATGGTTGATGATCAACTCCACGAGAGCTCCTAACTGCGTCCTCTTGGCCTGAGGTGGAACAAATACATTGAATCAATAGCTTCATCTACCGCAAGGAAAGCTGGTTCTCCGTGTTGCACAACAAGGTTTGTCTCATCTGAATCCATCCTTCACATCTACAAATCTACCATTCGTCCAAAGCATGGGATACTGTTACCGTATATGGCCAGGTGTCCCCGCCTGTTCATCTCGTGGTTTCGAAAATATCCAAAGACGCATCTGCAATATGCTGGTTTCTGACTCGGGGTCTCGACACAAGTCACTTTCTCAACGATATAATATGGCTACCCTCTGTTTTTTTCTATAAATATTTTCATGGCAACTGCTCTGACGAGCTGTTTTCACTGGCGCCCGACTGCATGAAATTAAGCGTGCTAATAGGTTGGCATCTCAGTTCAACCCTTTTACTGTCGAAACACTTAAAAGTAACCGCTACAACAGCTTCTTCTCTCGCACTTCCCGACAGGGAAACTCCCTTCCACTTAATTGCTTCCATGATAACTAAAATCTTCAAAAATTTAAATGTAATGTCAATTGACATCTTCTGTTCCCTTGGTTCCCGTTATTATTTTTATCCTCCACCGTTCCTCTTTTTATCCTTTCCTCAACGCCAGATACCCAGTTTTTTTTCCGTTTCTTACACTCTCTGTAGCGCCTTGATTACTAGTAGAATTTCCGCTCTGATTCGGGTGAAATGCTATAAAAAAAATGTGTGCGCAAGTAACAAGTCATACATAGTAAAATCGAAGTTCTTTCGCCGAGTATAAAGATTCAGTGATGGCTTCAAATTGGGGAAGTGGTAATTTTGAAAAAAAAATGAATTTATATGGTACCATCTCACAATAAGATGTTGGTAAAGAAAAAGAAACTTGATAAAATTAAATGTAAGTTGAATTCCTTTAAACGGGCTTGGGTTTCAGTGCGCCCATGTCTCTACCGAATGTGAGACAAGGTCATGATTTAATGTGGGGAATACCCAACTCTCCACGGAACATCCATTTTGTGGCGCCTAAGGCGACGGTAGATAAACACAGCAACCTTCCGAAGGAGAGATAGTGGCTGGTGGAGGAAGTCTCCTGGATCTTGGACTTATTTGGTTATGTAACAGTATTCCACAAGAGGGCGAAAAACTCGTCAAACAATCCAATCATTAGCTAATTATACAAAATAAAATGTTGCTTCTAAAATCACTTATTTCCACCTTTCTCAATGTAATATTTAAAATCATATTCCATATGGAAAGGTCATAAAAATCAAATTTCAAGCTTGAAATTCAGGAAAAACTTTTCGAGAGATGAATAAAAAATTATTGTGGCTAACTATGTAATACTAAATAGGCAGGATTGAAGGAAACTATTTAATCGTACCGGCACTTTTATTTGTTACTAAGTGTAGTGGCGGGGTATTTCTAAGCGCGCCAACGTCACTACCGAATGTGACACAATGTCGAGGTTTAAAGTAGGTTTAACGACAATAGATTGGAAAAATTACCCAAGCCCCATCGGAACTTCCCCTTTTGGGGACACCTAAGGCATCGCTGAAAAAATGAGCAAATTCCAAATGTAAAATATTACATTTATTGGAAAATATATTTTGTTTAATGACACGAGTGGTCATAAATGAACTTTTTTTTAAAGCATTTCACTCCCAGCAAGGCAGTAAAGAGGGATGTTTGGGGAAGGGGTGGAGAGAAGGACGGGGACCAAGATCAAGGCATCAGAAGATGTCGACTGACATTACATTTGAATATCTGAAGATTATAGCTAAAAGGGATGAAGTTCCACTGTCGGGAAGTGTGAGAGTAGAAGCTGGTGAAATGGAAGAAGCCGTTTCATTTAACTGTTTCGATAGTGAAACGGTGGACACTGAGATGCCAACCTATTTACATGAGCAAGTAGGAGGAAGGGAGTTTTACTGTCGGGAAGTGCGAGAGAGTAGAACCTGTCGGAGAAGAAGAGGCAGTTGCATTTAACTTTTCGACAGTGAAAGTGTGGGAAAGAGGTACCAACTTAGTAACACGCTTAAATTCATGCAGTTGGGGCATATCAAGATGCCAGATCTAGACCTATCACATAGTATATCCGTTTCTGGATTGTGTCTAGGACCTCGAGATGAACAGCGCGTACAACAGAGCGTATATGGCAACAGTATTCAATATTTCAAAGAGTCACGCTTTTTTACAGTGGTCAGCTCTGGTGACACATATGACCATTTCGATTTCATTAAAATTGGTTTTTACAGATGTGCCCTTATATTCTCATGTACACCTCCTTTTCTGCATAAAAAAACGGGACAATATCGACGTATTGATTCGTATCTACGACCAAATTAATGGAAATCGGCATTTCACCAGACACAAAGCATGACTTCTGGACAAAATCAAAACCTGCTTTTTCTGTTGGTACTGATTCTTCATTTTATGGTAAGCACTATATTTTTCAGTTAATAATGCATTTTTAGTCTTCTCGTAAGAAGGCGATGCAAAAATGGAATTTTGGCATTCCAGGTCAAAACATTGCGAGAGACACTAGAAAGTTGTGTTCGGTTCTCAAGTATAAGATCACGAGAAACTTAAATTCTATCTTTGCAAGTTTTCCCAGTTCAATTTTTAAATGAATAACCGAGACACTGTTTGATAAAAGAGATCGAAAAATAATTCTTGGCACAGTTTTCTACGATTCAGCTTTTGTTTCTTCCTGAAGATAATTTATTGAAATGTATTCTAACTTGGTCAGATATGGTCTCGATGAAAGTATACGTGTTTACTATAGAGAATAATAATAAATTTTGGTAGTAAAATATATATTTTTTTACCAAATTCGATATATCCTTAAATAAGGAATACGTTCGCATTTTTTAATAAATTTGATGAAATATCGGAAGTAAGTTTCAATTAAACATCAGTGCGGATTAGTCTAACGTAAACGTAATTGAGATGGTATCTAGCATCAAAGTAATAATTATTAGCAATCAAAAATCAAACGACAAATTCAAAGATGCAAATGTACTTCGAATGTATATCGGATAAAGTATTGCTTTGGCTAAAATTCAGAATCAGTCCTAATATCTGCATGAAATTAATGTATCAGAAGAAACGAGGTTATAAGCCGGCGTATTTGAGTTCAGTGCAACAGCAAATATTTATACTTCAAAGTTAATGGATTCGTAATATTCGTATCGAAAATATATTCCAGAGGGTCTTGAAATATTTCAAAGCTAAGTGGATAAGGAGAACTGTAAGTTGCTATCGACTTGAATCGTTAAATAGCATGTGTGCAGAAGGACATAATGAGAAATAGAAATTCTGAAGGATACTTGTAGAAAGATTCTATAAAGCCAATTGCTCGTATTTATCCGTGGACATTTACATTACCAGTAGTTGAACAGTTGGAGATAACGTGAGAGCAAATGACTTCCATATATATATATATTTCTGAGATGAGGTATTACGTACACTATTTACATTATGCGAACTATTTTCCTCATCTTTGTCGCGATATTTATTACACCGTTCCAGTTAAGGTATCAGCACATATGCTAGGCCACAAAAATCTCCTGAGCCGACCAAGCATAGAAATGAATACAATATGGGAACCAGTAATATGGAGTGCCAGAGGAAAGCGATAATATCAACCAAAAATTGGAATATGAGCTCTGGTAAAAACATGTGATGATAACTGCAAAAATTGCACTGGTAAAAAAATGATGGCTGAGATATTAGCTTTATAATAACCAGAAATTCATACACAGATGTCCTCAACGACACATGGCACAATGGATAAAGGCATTGGTTAGATCCAGTGACATGAGTCAAAAGTGTGAGATCCATACCCGAGTAAGGCAGTGAAGAACTTTGAGAGAGGAATTCACAGGAGATAACTGATAACTGACATCCATTAAATATGGCACGTGGAACTTCAACAGTCTACCACATTTTGAACGCCGAAACGGACAACGGCCGAAACCTTGTAATAAATATGGCGACAAGAATGAGGACAATAGTCTGAATAATGTGAATAGTGTAATATATATATATATATATATATATATATATATATATATATATATATATATATATATTGCATATTTGGGCAGCAATGTTTCTTTTATATAAGTTTCATTGAATATGGTTGTCAAGGAAAGGAGATTAATTTATTTTAATTTTATTTTACTTGATATTATTGAGTGTTGGATTTTTCTTTTTTTTTATAAAAAATGCTTCCATTATTTTCAGCCTTTCTTTTAATATAGACGGGGCTATAATATTTGTATTATCAACGAGTACATATATATTAATCATTTCTGAGATGAGGTATTACGTACACTATTTACATTATGCGAACTATTTTCCTCATCTTTGTCGCGATATTTATGACACCGTTCCAGTTAAGGTATCAGCACATATGCTAGGCCACAAAAGTCTCCTGAGCCGACCAAGCATAGAAATGAATACAATATGGGAACCAGTAATATGGAGTGCCAGAGGAAAGCGATAATATCAACCAAAAATTGGAATATGAGCTCTGGTAAAAACATAATAAAGCCCCTAAGATGCAGGTGGTTAGTTAGTGGTAGAGATTATGAGAAAATCACTATTAAGAAGAGAGAACCATTAAAGATCAGTAATTAAAAAGACAGAAGTTAACTACTGACACTGAATATCAATATTTGAAGATCACGTTAACTGGGATGAAGGAAGCCGGGAGAGAGTTACAAAAAGCAAGAAGTCTGATAGGAGAAAAAAAACACGGTAAATTGACGTCTTCAACAAGTTTCCAAAGTAAACACACACTCGACTGCTACCGAGGTCCAAATTTCGCCAACCCGAATTAAAAAGGACTAACTCCAATGGAAATCAAATAAACATATATGATGTGTTTATATTTTTGATTCTGTTTCCTTATTTCCGAGGTTTCCGATAAATAATACCAAGAACAACTTGGCACTTCTCCACACGTATACTCTTATCAGAAGGGGACTTAGGATAAGGGCTTCGCATATTTATAGCCCAACGTCACTTTGTTGGTTTTCTGGTTCCTCGCTCAACAACAGCAATGACATTATTATAATAATAATAATTATTATTATTATACAACCCAGAAAAATAAATGTTATATGCAGAAAGATCCGCCATGATGACGCTTCACTGGGAATTGTGTAGGCGATAAACTAAAATACTATAAAGGCACTAGATCCAAGTAGATTACCTCGAACAATAGATTGTTCAATATTTTGAGATATAAACACGCAGAGACATAATCTAATCCAATCCAGGAATTCGTGACTAGGCTATTAAAGGAAGGAATATATCAAATAAATAGATGAATGCTAGACAATATAATATATTGATATGAATGAAAATATATCAAATGTTTGAACTACGGAAAAATGTTGCTACACATGATAGTGGAAATTTACACCGAATACAGTATAAAATGCTCAGAATGCACTTCCGAATGATTTATAGTGATATAAACGGCGATTATCTACTTTTTGGTTGTGTCGGAGACAAGTAGTCCATGCAAGGGCTAGTGATTGACGTCACTTTATAGAGTGTCGAACGTCAGTTGTAATGTCGCCCGCGGAGGAGATGGATATCACAGGCCCAAAACGGTAGAACATCCACAGAAAAACACATGGTCACATTAGAAATATGAAGGAAACTACGGCTCTTTTACCCGTTGTCTGTTATACTCTGTTACATTTGCATACCTTTTAATCTACCAAGTAATGAACTTTCCAGTCGACCCACGTATATATATATATATATATATATATATATATATATATATATATATATATATAGAGAGAGAGAGAGAGAGAGAGAGAGAGAGAGAGATGATTACTCAAAAATCATTTTTCGAAGTTTATGGGCAAATAGCTAACACCCAAACACATACGGCGTCCTGAGTAAAAAGATAAATTACATCCGCGTCCTGGGTAAGAAGATAAACTACGTCCAACAGCAAGGCCTCTGATCTGGCGGTTTTGAGTCACGTATACATCTTAATTACCGGTTTTCCCACTCTAGCCCGGGGTAGTAGCACCTGTTAGAGTCCCACCTATGGGCAAATAGTTAACCCCCAAATGGGGGTCAAAACACTATGATAGTATAAAAATATATTTCAATACCAGCAATACATTTTTGAAGAAAATAAATCACCAATACATTTTGGGGAAAAATATTAGCAGCAATAAAAATTTGGTTGTCATTAAATAACTCATTGAGGTGTTGATATGCCGTAAAATAAACGAAACCAAACAAACCAATCGACAACCAGCACCCAAAATATTATTATATTTTTGCATTTATTTTTGTATATACAGCATGAACCGTAGGATTCTTCTATATATAAACTGTAATGTTTTCTTCTTCTCAAATCTGTCCATACTTTTGGCACTCTCGGCCATTCCGTTATTTTCCAGTTCAATTATGAAATATAAAATATATGAAACCGTTTCACTAACGGATAAAACTAGTTTTTTTGTTCCAGCCAATGTATTTCCTTGCCTAGCTAAAATCAAAACACAATTTTAGCATAAAAATGCAATAGAAAATAATAAAAGCAAAATAGAAGAACTCCAACCAAAAGTTTCCGATCGATTACCCCTCCATTATCCTTGTTATTATATCCCAATAATTACAGTAGGACTTGGTGTGCGGAAGCCATTTTTCTCCATCGCCATTTGCCGTTCACTTTAAGGTATTCGAGTAAGCTACCCTTGCCGGACTGGAGATAACAACTGGTCAGTGACCGCTCTTGTTGATAGGAACGAGTAAAAATCTGATTCCATATGCAGACTGGCTTTTTTTTTCTCATTGTAGTCACTCGTGTTGTTGTTCTTGTTCTTCTTCTTCTCATCCTCTTCCTTCTCCTCCTTATTTTTCTTCTTCTAAATCCGTCTATATTTCTGTGATAGTATTCTTGCTGTAGAAGTTAGCATCCCAGAGAAGAGGCCTTCTGTTACCATCGTATTTATTATATATTCATTAACTTTTGCGTCTAATTTCTCCTTCTGGCTGCTATGATGTCCAGAATGAATGTCATTTCTTAAATGAGATTATTCAGATGCTCTGACCCATATTTATGTTTATTCTCAAGAGAGACATTTGGTGGAATTTCTTGACTATTCAAAAGTGCAGCAACATGTTGGCATATCTTCACTGTAAAACGGAGAGGCCTTCATCGTTGAGTCTTTCAAATGCCTTATATTATCAAATACACCTTTATGTATATATTTTATTTGACTTTATAGATTATTGCAAACAAATTTACTGAATGTGTTGGAATGCACATTTAGCGGTTTTCATAAAATTTGTTTTGTCTTCTGAGACAGTTTTAATGCATACGAAATATTGCAAAACTAAGAGAGGAATATACACCAATATCTGGTCTGAATAGATTTGGCAGAGACGCCAAATAAAAGCTTCAATAAAATTAGCTAAACTCTTTAAATATAAAAATTGTGGTTTATAAGAATGGGGCATTTAAAAGTCGTTTTTTTCAGTAGTTGCAGCAGTAACATGTACAATCAAGAATGATATAGTTATTAAAGAAATACATTCTTATCTGAAAGTCAAATTGCATTAATAATTACTGCTCATATAGAATAGGTTTTATAAATCCCTAAAGAAGACGATAATGCATTTTACGTTCCAGTGAAAATCTTGGTAAGATGATCCAATCAAACCGTAAAAGAAAAAGAAAAAGAATTTATAATAAAAACGTAAAAAAGAATTAATGAATAATCAATGATAAAAATGGTTCTGTCATTTATCGGCAGTTGCGTAAAAAGCACGGGTTTGAATATTTGGATAACTACGGCCGATATGTAATCACAACTGACAAAGGTTGAACTGAGAATTTGGTGTAAAGAAAATATGGAAAACTGTAATGTAAGCGTATGAAGTTTTTGTAATTTTGCGTACAACTTGTAAAGAAAATAATTACAGTATTAGTGATCATTAAATTATTATCTATTATTAAAATAAATTTGAACAATATTGCAGATAAATATTTTCAAATACAACCATTGCTAAAAGCATTTTTTCGGAAAAGCAAGGGTATTTCGAAAAGTACTGAATATAATCTGTCGATGAAAAGACCAAATGAATATTTTATTTTCTCAAGTTACTAGTTGTAATAATAGTCGTTTTAAAATTCATGGGAAGAAGACTAATATGTACCAAATATGCTAAACAAGTGGTAATCTGATGAAGAATCAAAACCATTCAAACAATAGACATTTCTTTTTATGTGCCATGCCTTTAACGAAAGTAGGCGATAATGGCCCTCCCTCAATTCTTTGTAGCTTCAACAAGTTCCTTCCCTCTGCTACATCCCCCAGACCACGTTCTGTCATCCACTTGCTTGAACCCGCATGGTATTTAATGCGTTGTTTTCCATTGTTTTCCCTGTAACAAAATACATTTGTCGACATAGACACCTGGATAAAATCAACACGCATATGTAGTAGAAATATTGATGGAAGGAAATCAAGACTCATATGTAGTCAAGAGTTAGTCTCTGCTGGTGATAGTTTTGCCGCTGGCCGAAGCATCAATGCAGATGAAAACGCATTGGTGTTGCTGCTGATGACCTGGACAGTCTTGAAGTTTACCGTATCAGTTAAGCTTACCTATCGTGATAGCAGCCAAGTCGCATCTCCCTTCATAGGCGGTGTATTGGTATTTGGCTTTATAGTGAGTGAGTGGCTTAAAGATTTGCTGCTACGAAAAGCATGTGAGTTTTGTTTTTTCCTGATTAGTAAATAAAAGAATATTGGTCTGTTACGTTACATACCTGGTATTGTCTAAATATACAAGAGAGAGGCCAAACCATCAATGGGGTATTGCTTCCATATCTAGGAAGGTCGGGAACACTAGAATCAAGCAGACGCAGAAGTTTAAATACATGTAAAGCGTTTTGACAGATGACGGTAAGGGTGACAGTGAGATCCGGAGACGTATTGGGATTGCCAAGGACATATTCCAAAAGATGGGCAGAGTAATGCGAGACAGGAGGATTTCTTTGGTAACAAAGAAAGGGACACTGTGCTTTTAAGTGACATCTGTCCTTCTTTACGGCAGTGAATATTGGATGATTTCCTCAAAGATGAAGAAGCGACTCGAGGGGACAGAGATGTGGTTATACAGATGAATGCTAACGATATCATGGACCGAGCGTGTGAGCAACGATGTGGTCTTAGAGAAGACGCAAACAAGAAGGAGGCTTATACATAACACCAGGAAGAGGTAGCTGAAGTTTCTGGGACACATAATGAGGAAGGAGGGCCTGGTGAATCTAATACTCACGGGACGAATAGAGGGGAAAAAAGAGACAAGGGAAAACAATGCATGACATGCCTAGCGACTTTAACCAAGTTAATGACAGAACGGGGTCTGGGGTAGGTGGTAGATGGAAGGAACTTGGTGAGAGCTGCAAGGTACAGAGGGAGGTGGAGTGCCATGATCTCCTACATCCTGAAAGGACACGGCACATAGAAAGAAAAAGAAGAAAATATGTTTTATGATATTCGTATTTTTGGAGGCATATTCCGGAAGTGTGTTGGGGAGCTGGATGAAATTATGATCTGTTTTTTTCCCCATATGAGTTATTGATATCGAAGCAAGTTTGAATTAAAGTATTGAAATTCGTACAGTTTACGACAGGGTCTTACTGAAGCATTGAGTACAATTGTCACTTAACCTCCCGTGTAGGAAATTTTTACTACCAATACTAAAACTGCATGAATGCTGACATATCAATATAGAGTTCTCGCATCACTAACATTCATATATCACCATTGTCATTTCATCTCTTCAGTTGAACGAATACTAAGAAAAAAGACAAGACATAAAAATGGCTGGACAAAATTATATGTGTACCCAGTAATTCAGTTAGTCAATGTCCTTACATAATAATAATAATAATAATAATAATAATAATAATAATAATTATTATTATTATTATTATTGTTATTATTATTATAAATGTTTTTCAGTTTTAATATAATTGCAACCAAATAAATATCTCTAACCGTTTCTCTTTTCAAATAATAAGATAATAATTGCGATGATAACAATGGGCGATTATAAATGGTAATCTTCTCAGAAAGCTCATGTGTGGCGTAATTAGAGTGTTCAAATCAGAATTACTGCTTTGAAGCTTTGCGAGAAAGCCAAAATTCCTTGGAAATTTCCCTCACACAGAGACAGAAGAACGCAATGATTCCCCGAAGGACACGCTCAGGGTTATAATAACAAATGCACCCGCCAGAATGTGTAGAATTCAACTCATGAATAATTGATATGGTGCACATGCCGCGCTATTGCTAGAATAAGCCTTTGTACCAAATTTGATACCGTTCAATAAATACCTGAAAATATCGTGTAGAACTCAAAGCACCGATTAAAATGCAGAATGTTCACATTCAGTGCTATCGCCACACCGAAAAAAATAGGACACGCTCTGTAAAGATAATTATTTTTTTTTATATTCGCATAAGAAGGAAACGGGAATACTTTGTGTAGAGTGAATTTAACAAAGCCAATTTTAGGTACAGTGTTACGAGAGACCGGCTTGACTACCGTTTACTGAGCACAAGGTATTGGAG
>OZ038495.1:30267377-30269877 GCA_964036315.1 Acanthosepion esculentum | reverse complement strand
TCATCCACAGACTCTTTCGCTGTATCAAATCTCATCAGTGTGGGTAGATGTCCGATTGCCTCCAGCTAGGATCGAAACCCGGCTGTATTGGTTTCAGTCGGAGATTCTACCTCTAAGCCGTTGGCGCAATGTCAGGGATGAAGGTGAATTTAAGCGTGTTTATTTTTAGATAAACAAACAGTGACTGAGAGAACTCGATTCGTTTTTATCGAAGAATCTTGCATTATTATCAGTAATAGTTAGTGTTTAAAAACTCACACTCCCCCCACACTGACATGAAAGGGAAATATTATATTGAATCAATTCCTACGAGTTCTGCGAACAATACGCGTTCACTGTGTCGAGCTTGACAATGTTCTCTTAATAATCTATCTTACAAATTTATAAATGTGTCATGCGTATATGCATTGAATATTGTTGTCACATGTTCTCTGCGGATTCTGCGATGTATTTCGAGATCCGAAATAAAAATCCAAAGAAGAATCTGTAAGGAAATTGGTCCTGACATGAAATCTTTCATTCAATCCCTTTCCTACCGACGTAATGTAGATTCCTTTTGCGTTTTCCTCTAAATATTTACCTGGTAATTGTTGTGATAAGCTTTGTTTTTTGGTAGCTAGACTTTACAGATTTATGCACAGTACTAAATTGGTAGAAATATCTCTTCATTTTACAACTGAAATGGCTAGGTGTTACCCTAAGTTATATGCTAAAGTTTTTTCCTCTCACACTTCTTGTATGTGGAAATCTCTTCCGGCTTCTTGATTCCCAGTCAACATTGATCTTCCAAAATGTAAATAGGTTGCCATTCGTTATCTTACATAATTCCTCATATTTTATTGTTCTCTCTCATTATGATTTCCCCTATTGGTTCGCAATCAGTAACCCTTGCGTCTTAAGTTCTTCATAGTCGTGCTTGGGGTGAAAATATTATGCCTATATATATATATATATATATATATATATATATATATATATATATATATATATATATATATATATATATATGTGTGTGTGTGTGTGTGTGTGTGTGTGTGTGTGTGTGTGTGTGTGTGCGTGTGTGTGTGTGCGTGTCATTTTAAAATGAGGGAGCACATTATTTTTTCTTCAAAGGGAACTATTTTTTTCGAACGATTCTTCAGCAATATTCGATGTAATAAACCGAATCGTAGAAAAAAACAAAAAATACAATCACAGTGATACTGAAAAAGTGTGTTTCTTTTACCTTTTTCTACTCACATGGAATTTATTTACTTCAACTTGTTTTAGTAATAAAAGTATTTTTGTTGTGGTGCGTTATTTAAGTCCTATGCACTTTTCCAGTCTCACTGTGTATGATTGATATTTTGCATGTTCTTTTCGTTTCCAACGTATTGGACGAAAAGGGTTTCCTTACAAAATAAAAATTAGTTCCATTATTTTTAAAACTATATATTCTGCGATCGTTCATATGTGTCAAATATATATATATATGTGTGTGTTTTTTGTATATATATATATATATATATTTGTTTTTGTGTATATATATATATATATATATATTTGTTTTTGTGTATATATATATATATATATATATATATATATATATATATATATATATATATTTGTTTTTGTATATATATATATATATATACATATATATATTCAGCAAAAATACATTGAAATAATTTTTGTCAAATTCACCTGACAAGGTCAGTTTTTATCGTATTTTCCTAAATTCGAATAAGGTGCACCTGTAGAAAAAAATTAAGGTAAACTATCCAAGTGTTAAGTTTTCGTTCAGTTTTGGCTCGACAACTTTTTGTCTTCATTACTATTATCGACAATGAATGCTGTCAACTTGGTCGACAAGCGTTTCGAGCTTCATCCTGACATATGTATGACTTGAAGGATATAATGTCTGAATATGCTTCCTGATTGCATCTAAAAAGAATATTTTAAAATCTTATACATATTATTATTATTATTATTATTTGATATTTGAAACATCTAAAAATAATGACCCTTTTGATAAATATATTTTATTATTCAATGAGGTTTGTTTCTCTTATATATTACTATATTGACACAAAACACATTTCGGCATATGATATCAAAAAGCTATACACCAATTATTGCAAAGAAAGATTCAATATACGTGAAGTATTTATCATATAAATTCACAGATGATTTCTTCTTGCTTTGATTGGCCTTAACGCTTGCTTTAACAAACACATTTTCATTATGATTGTGAAGTCGTTATCATTACGACTCAATGAGAAATGGCCAATGTGAATTTTAATAATAAGGATACTATTATGAAAAATGCTAATAGTAAAGTCAATAGAATATTTTTTTTATTTAAAAATGACTTGTTGTTATAAAACTAATAATATTTTTGATAATAGTCAGTGTTGCTCGGCAAAGACGGATTTTAATAAAAGTTCTTATGTTTGACAATAACAATGATTAAACTGATATAACCAATCAATCAAGATTATTTCTGATTAAATAAATGGGC
>OZ038495.1:30257377-30262377 GCA_964036315.1 Acanthosepion esculentum | reverse complement strand
TTGGTTTCGAAAATTCAAGTCGGGAGATTTGTTCTCCATGATGAGCCTCGCAGTGGACGACCACAGGTCTTGAATGACGGACTCCTGACGGCGGCCATTGAAGAGGACAGTAATCTAACGTGTGCTTAACTTGGAAGACAGTTTAACGTTTCCGATGAAACAGTTAGACTTCACCTGCACCGCCTAGATAAGACGTCTAGCCACACTGGATCGCTGTGATACAGCGAAACAGTCTGTCTCAGGATGACAATAATTATATATATATATATATATATATATATATATATATATATATATATATATATATATATATATATATATATATGCAGAATATCTTCATTCAAGGATGTTTTCATTGAATTATGTCGGCATATTACCGATAAATTTGCGTCCAGCATCTTACAATATATCACCATTCTTGGTAGATCTTATATCGTCACAGTGTGAAATAGTCAGAGGCAAATGTGATTGAGAGAAAAAAGAAAAAATTAAAACAATACAGATGAATTTGGCTAGATTGAAAAACTAAATTCTTTTCAAAATATTATTTCAAATTTTTTTTTAAACTAACTGCATCTCTCTTTTTGTGCGCATGCGTAGACGTGGCAACATCAACAATAATCAGTCTGATGAAATCCCAACGGATGAAACGCGCCAAAAAATCTTATACAGTTTGTCATATTTTTCTCTATAAAATTATACAAAATAAAATAATAGATCATTATATCACACACACACACACACACACACACACACACACACACACACATATATATATATATATATATATATATATATATATATATTTATGATGACAATATATATATGCACCTGAAAAATTTATTTCGGTTGAACACTCTGAGGAGGAAGTGTGTGTTTATAAACAGTGACTATTACTGCTAATAATGCATAACTCTTCTGAAAAAGGAATCGAGTTCTCTTTGTCACTGTGTGTTTATCTAAAAATAAGTACGCTTAAATTCACCGCCAATTCAGTCGGGTTTCGATCCTATCTCGAGGCAAGCGGACGACTAGCCACACTGATGAGCTTTGACATCTCTGTCTGTATCTGGTCTTGTCTGGGGATGACAATATATATATATATATATATATATATATATATATATATATATATATATATATATATATATAGAGAGAGAGAGAGAGAGAGAGAGAGAGAGTTTGTCATTGCTTGGAAATCTTCCATGCAAACAAAAACAGACAATCATTATTGTTATGTCCATGTATTAATATATTGTAATGTAATTGTCATCTTTGATGATGACTTATGCAAGCCGAAAGCTTAGATAGGATTAAAAATTGTATCGATATGATAATTTTCTTTTGTCTTTCAATGATAATGTTTTTAATGTTATCAGACGATATGAAAGGAATCTGAATTAAATAAATAAACAAAACTTGTCTATATTATTTAACGAAACATGCATCAGTGAAAAAATGCTTCCTAAATACACACAATATTTAAATATATATATATATATATATATATATATATATATATATATATATATATATATATATATATATATATAATTCACGAAACCTCTATAACTCATAACACTTTCGCTATGTTACCGCTCCCCAGGACCAGATAATAATTGATCAAAAGATTGTTTGTCTTGATAAGCGTTACGTAGATTCACTGATGTTAATATGTGCTAGTACACACACACATACATATACACAAACAAGCACGCATGTGGGTGGGCGTATATTTGTGCTTGCAACATCAAGTTTAAGTTATACTGGTTGAAATATATACACACGAAATATATTTTCTCAATGTGAAATATGGCGAGTAGCAATGAACCAAAGGAATACAATACCTTTGCAAACACAAAGGTGGTATTGTTCTTCTGAGTGTAGTTAAGATGCGACACATGGGCAAAAGTATGGGCCCCCGGTGAGGATCGAACTCACTATTCAATTATAACTGTTTTAGCGAGAACAGATTGCTAATCATTATTCCACGCGAGGCGCCTATATTGTTTGTCTAAGAGTAGCTTAGACGTGGCACCAGGCCGAATGTATGATGGCACTCAATGAGGAGCGAACACACTAGTTACTTGTTCTAGCAAGATAAGCTTGCTAACCATTACGCCAGGCTGAGGTGCCCAAAATAGGGATTTTCCAAGTGTAGCTTAGATGTGGCGTAAGCCCGAATGTAGAGTGCACCCAGTTAGAAACGAACTCACTAATCAGTCGTAATCGTTCTAGCGAGATAAGCTTGCTAACCATTACACCACGTCGAGGTGCCCAATAGTGATTTTCCAAGCGTAGCTTAGATGTGGCACAAGGCGGAATGTATGGAGCACCGACTGTGGATCGAGCTCATTATTCAGTCGTGAGTGATTGAGCGAGACTAGTTGGTAACCATTACCCCAGGCCGAAGTACCCAAATACAAAGCTAGTAAAAGTTTAAAATATAATTAAACGTATATAGAGAGTGCGAGCGAGATCTTTCCCGACGCAATTACTTTCAGACGAAGAATCTCTAAATGTAGTCAGAGATCTATTCATGATCTACAACTTAGGTAAGAACATGCGGGGAGTGAAAGTGAAATCTATCAAAGGAAGAATTACACAAGTCCTTCTTTTATAAAAGCGATCTAATTTTTTTAACCATTAATATAGGATGAAAATTAAGATCATAGCAAATTATATGCCAGTAGAATAAGTGCAATTATATGTTGTCAAGTGGAGTCGTTAAGAATGCTTCACGAGGCTTTTTACAGCCTTCACAGCACCAACAGGAACAGAACACATTGTCATTTTGCAATAATGCACACATGATAGATATGCACTTAAATGTCTGAAAGATTGATGTCAAGTAAGTCAGATCCCTTCACTACATTCTGTTCTGAAGTAACTGTACTTTTATAACGTCTTTTATTCAGAGAGAAAAGGATTCATTTTATCTCTATCTATAAAAGGCAGGATGAGTGTGTGTGTGTGTGTGTGTGTGTGTGTGTGTGTGTGTGTGTGTGTGTGTGTGTGTGTGTGTGTGTAACGAATGCACGGCCGCAATTTTCGACGGATTTGCACCAAAATTTACATGCACATGCTCCAAGATAGTACAAACGCCAAGACCGACTTTGCATTTCCCACCTCCCATCGATAGTGGAAATAATCGATTTTTTCATTCTTCTACGGCAGCTTTCATGTAGTTTGCGGCCATTTTCTACTGGCCAGAGTGAGAGCCTATAGCTGGCTGCCACAAATAGACAGTAAGATTCTATTGGCCAGCGTGAGAGCCAAAAGCTGACTGACACGAATGTTAACTAGCATTCTAGCATGCTAGCATGCAAAATAATCGATAGCAGCATTCGTCACATGTGGGAAAAATTTAAACTGATTCCACAGAACTGGGTTGGGTGTGAAAAAGTATTTGTTGTTAACATTCTTTTTTCATTCGGTTTTTCCAGTTACGAGTCCATTTTTTAAAGCTGATCGTTTTATGTTCATTTTGTTTAGTTCTTTTTTCGTAACAGATTTAATGCTTAGTATAGAGCTTAGAAAAAGTTCACAGTGTGAGATAGGCAAGAAGTAAGGCATGCAGCAACATCAGCACGGCAAAGGCACTCCTTTATAGGCAAGGAAGGTCAAAAATAATTTAATTTAAGTGATAGCGATTGCTGTATGAGTCGTACGATTTTTGAATCAAGCACGGGCAACGCCGGGCCATGTGGCTAGTTTAAATATACGCACAAATTTCACCATTAAATACGTTTCAGGTCGATGTTGATTTTTGAACGTGCACCTACACTATTTAAAAGTTTTCTGGAAAACTGAAATTCGTGTTAACGGTAGACTTTTTTCATCTACCTGAACACTATTTCAGATTTGCGAGAACACATTTACCTCTTGGAGTTTTATTTTCTCTCTCTCGGAGTAGTAGCAACTGTTAGGGTCCCAGCTATGGGCAAATACTTAACCCCCCCACACCGGTGTCAAAAACTATGAAAGTATAAATATCGATTTTTATAGTAAAGATACCAGCGAACATTTCTGAAAAAAATCAATCAGTTATGTGCCGTACGTGATACACGCTTAGGTGATCATGTATCTTTAGATACATGACTGAGGAGGCAGGTTTTTTTTCCTGCAATAGGTTCCCATTTCTTTCTGTAGTAGACTAGTTGCCATCCAGAGCTATAGAACCAGGTTTGTCCTGCTATTTTCCCATAGCTGGGAAGGGGAGAACAAGAGGATTCCCAAGTTTATTAGCTCGTAAGTGAATGTAATGGATTCAACTGGAATTCGAACTCGGCTCTCCGATTCTTCAATCCTAGTCGCTATCCATTACTTCATCGTGTCTCCCCTATATTCTATTCTTACTAAAAACAATCTTGTCGGCATGAAATAATGCATTGAAGCTATTATGCTGTAAAACAAAGCCAAACTATAGATGAAGAACGGACTTCAGTCAAAAGAGCTGCGGTAATACAAAAGGAGGCTGAGAATACTATAGACGAAACATGTGAGCAATGACAAAGTTTTAGAGAAAAGGCAAATAAAATTTTAAAATCTTGTTATCTTTTGCTGAGAAATACGTTCTATTTTCCATTTTCAATATCTTCACGGGACAGTGTCCTTGTGAAATATATTCCTCTCATAAAATATTTCATTTTACGTGAGTATAGTATTGACTAAGTATTGTTTTGTTCAATAATCCCGACAGTGAAATCAACGGTAAGTTCGTAAATCTATAAATGCAAGGCTATTTAAATTTTATGAAAGATTTCGTCTCATTCATTCATCTTTATTATTGTGTGGTACATATAACATTTTCCACCAGTAGAAATACTTAGTTATCTTCGTTAATGGTAAAGAAAATGGATCTGATGAAATACAGAAATTGTCAGTATATGTTAGTTACATAGGTCAGTGAGTTTTTATTATATACATTTACAGTGTATTATTTGCATTAGAAATGGTATTTTAAAGTTATACTCTGATCCTTTTAACTTGAGATTGTA
>OZ038495.1:30229877-30249877 GCA_964036315.1 Acanthosepion esculentum | reverse complement strand
ACTTCTAATCTTTTTAAGTATCTGTTTTATTCAAATGATTCCATTTCTTCACCAAATCTGTGTACTTGGCATTGTTAATATCAGTGTTACATTTTTGTACGTCAACTTTTAAAGTATTTTTGAATCTTTTCTGTTGGCCGTCGTCTTTCTTCATATGTGGAGTAGGAGATTTGCTTTGGCATCCGTTCAGCCTTCTTTTGATCACGACCGCTAAATCTTAATCTTAATCTATTGATAACAAAGGCTTCAATTCTTGTTTTTATTCAGTTCTTATTAGCCATATTTTTCTTCTTATCTGATATTTAAGATGTTATATTAAGAACGATGACGGTATTTCTAAAGTACCTTCAGATGTCGACTGCATGATATAAAGGGTCATAAATCGTACACGAATGTTGGGCTGACCACAACTTTATATGCTAACATATTCAGATATCAGTATAAGGAAAAATATTTCGAAGAATTCGATTGCAGTACATTCTAATACGATGTCAGTTTGTGCCTCATTGTAAAAGAGTTGGTTTCAAATGGGGGAGGTTGTCGACATTTTACAAATATGACTTTAACACTTTTGGCAAGGCAATGCTTTCATTATTTTTTTTTTACTTAGTGATAATGATAGGATTTGGGGCCTTAGAGAACCTGGAGAATTTAAAGAATTCTTATGCGTTTTGCTCTGGAAAATAGGTGGTTCTTCGACGTTGACAAGAAAATTTCTACGCTCGTAGACCAGGTTCTAGAGAACAACTTAATACAGAGGCTAAGATAGACACATTTTAAGATGACAAATGACAGACCACACGGCATTACTGATGAGACCAATTGTCGCCCCAAGGATAACAACAGGAAACTTTAGAATCGCTAACTTGCAACGGGACTACCGGCTCGCATGACTTTACATAGACTACTACTTACGTGATAACACAATCAAGGACTTATATCCCGAGTGGAATGTATGGCCTTCTTTGGATTTAGTGATGAGATGAGGATATTATTGAAAACATTCTTCAGCTATTCCTGCAACAAGCCAAATTAATATCAAGCAGGATAAAGCTCACACAAAAGATGCTTCTGCTATCCACAATGCTCGCAAAGATATTCGACCGGTACGATCACCAAACCTGCCTCATAGTGAAATATATGGGTTATAATCGGATTGAGGCTTGGTTTGTTCGGTTAGATGAACTTATCTATTGCTGAATTACAAGATGTCCAGAATAATGTAGCACAGGATGATATTCACCATCCGCACGTTCAGATGAACGTGGAAGTGTTTTCTTTTTAACCTTACTGGATTTGCCATATTGAGATTAATATGAAGTCTATTAATTGAGAACACACTTTATTTTCGAAACTGTGGATATACTGCTCTGTATATGTGATGATTTACTGGAAGCAAGCTCTTGTAAATAAAGGGTTAAGCTTGTTGAGGTTTCCTGTTCTGGTATACTAACAAATATTTGTAAATGTTTTCTGATGTCAACGAACACTCATTGCACTTGATACGCACGAGATTTAGCATCTAAAAATTTGAATTTGGATCATTTGCTAGAAAAGTGATAGAAAAGCAAAAACAAAAAAAAATTGAAAGTTCTTTCAGATTGTTTGCATGAAAGTCCCAGATTACTTCGAATGTTAAATAAAAAAGATTGCCTTCAAGTTGGTCTGGACTCGTTGAACATAAACGTGATTACATTTTTTCTGAATTATATTTAAACACAATTAGTTTTATATCCTTTCTAGTAAAGCGTAATTACTTTCCGAACACAATACAATACAAATTTGAATAACTAGATTCTAATAAACGAAGTTGGAGAATCTTCAAGAAAATGTTTATGACAACAAATTTAAATGACGTGATTGAGGAAACTGTTAAAATATCGGCACCAAAAGAAATATTAGTGAAAAATGATTTACAATTTTCCTAGATTATAGAAAAGACATTAAATTATAAAGAAATGCAACGATAGACGGACGTTATAATATGAAATAATAATTGTTAGAATAACTAGATAATATTTGTGATGTCGACGAACACCCGTTGCCACTTTTGTAATGTCAGCGAATACTCGTTATCACTTTCGAAATGCTCGTTGTAGTAGAGCCTTTGTAATTGCAGATACAACTATAGTAACGCCGTTGAACAATACTGGTGTCAGACGCCTTCGAATAACAATCGCACTAATAGTACTTGCTTGATAATACTCGCTCGAATATTGATCTGAATAGTAATCCGTATAGTGATCAATATAGAGAATAGCGCATAGAACAGAATCACGAACCGTATAGTAATAGAAGATAGAGTAGAAATAATGATCCGAATAGTAAAAAAAAGAATACGCTAAAATATCCTATACTAATCTTTGTGCGCTCCCGATATCTATCGTTCTTTACACATTTTTGTCATATCAACGAACATCTGTTGCCACTTTTGCAATGTCGACGAATACTTGTTGTCACTTTTGTAATGCTCGTTGTAGTAGAGACTTTGTAATCGCAGATACAACTATAGTAACGCCGTTGAACAATACTGGTGCCAGACGCTTTCGAATAACACTCGTACTAATAGTGATTTTCCGAGCGTAGCTTAGATGTGGCACAAGGCCGAAAGTATGGGACACCCAGTGAGGATCGAACTCACTACTCAGTCGTAATTGTTCTGGCGAAACTTGCTTGCTAACCATTACACCGCCTCGAGGTGCCCAACACTCGTACCAATAGTACTTGCTAGATGATACTCGTACGAAAGTAATCACTGTATAGTGGTCTGAATAAATATAGAGGATAGTATAGAAATAACGATCAATTAGACACACGCTAACTCCTACATATATGCGTTTCCTCTATGGTCATATGGTCTACTTAATTCAATAAAGGAACATAGCAAGTTGGTTCTGCAATAGAGAAATTTAGAATCAAAGATAAATACATATCTATCAGATCGAACGCAGTCGGGATTATGACGTCATTCTAATCTTCAAGATCCTTTAGTTGGCTGCACATTATCAGCTTCGCCAAGATTACATGCGTTCCTTGAAGTCAGACAATTTGCCAACTAAGGCTAAAAGGTCAAGTCTGCGCTATTATTTAATGTACAAATGAAAATAGGTGGATTTCCCCAAGTGTTATAGTGCGTAAGTCGATGTAAGCAAACTTGACTGGAATTCGAACTCGGCACACATATGGATCATTCTACACACCGTACTGGGTCAAGGACTTTTTTTTTACGAGAGTGTGTTCTAGGTTTCCCCTATCGGGGTCGCCATCGACAGAAACAACGCAAAGTAATATAGAATTTGTGAAATAAGGAAACGTCAGGGAGAAATGGGATGTTAAGGATTCATATTCTTTCGGGTTTATTTTATTTACATACGAATAAAACGTACATTGTTTTTTTCATTTTTTTTATTTCCTTTTTTGTGTGTGGCGGGGAGGGAAATTGATTCTTTGGAAATTGTTACCGAGCCTCCCCAAATGAGTTGTTCAATCGAAACACGAAGCGAATGACTTACTTTACCACTTGACTCATGCTTTTAAGTGCGATCTAAGTAAAAACGAGGTTTATTGTTCACTTAGAAGAGTTAGACAGGAAATTACAATTTCGCTTCCGCGCAGCTGCAAACGATAGGAATCAATTTCTGATTAAGAAGCGAAAAATAAATCAATACATGAAATCAAATCTGGAATTAAATAAAAAAAAATCGAACAAATCAAGAACAATCAAAATCGTACTGAGATCAAGGCTCGGCTTCCTAATCTTAATTAGATAAACATTAACAAGATAACAAAAGTTCGGCAGCACGTGCTACGTTCTGGTCGACAAAGCGGAGAAGAATTTATGCCAATGTTTATGTAGAATACGTTCTTACAATTCACCGATTACCAGTGCAAATCTACAAAAATTAGAATAAAGATCAAACGTATTTTAATATAGGTGATCATATGTGTGTGTTCACAAGTATAGTTCCTTTTTTATTATATTTATTTAACATCGTTATATTACATAATTTACATATAAAGCTGATGATCACATAGTTACAATGTCTAGTTTAACATACCTTTAATAAAGTAATATCATATATAAAGTAATAAAGTAATATATATATATATATATATTCAGGCATTTCTATGTTTATATATTCTTTTTATAGATACGAATATTTAAGTAAATGCGCTGTTTTTATAATAAACAGTATCAATAACATTTACCGGCTTGAATGTCCGAGAAATTTTCATAGAAAATATTCGCCCTCCGACAGGAACCAAACCTGTATCATATACAGAACCGTCATATAGCCTGACGTGCCTTAAAATAATTGTCGGACTTTGTCCATTTCTTTATATATATATATATATATATATATATATATATATATATATATATATATATATATATATATCAGTTGTTTTTAGTAGGGATAATTTCAAGGAGGATATTAATACAAACAGAGATCAATGTAAGAACAGAGGAATATAAAAATGAATACAGAATCCTTAAAACAATTTGATTGTAATTTATTTCGTGGATTTTTACATCCATGTCTTCGGACAAGTGTTTTGTTAATAAATGTAGTTAGTTTATCCAGACGGAAGGAAAAGGAAAAAGGAAAAAAGAGAAAAAAAGAAAAAAATAGTTTTTATATTATATATATATATATATATATATATATATATATATATATATATTGAATACTCTAAATGTTTTCCTTTTTTCTTTGATATATATATATATATATATATATATATATATATATATATATATATATATATATATATATATGAATATATGCATGGTTAGCATATTTATATAAAGTAAAAGTAACGCATATATATATATATATATATATATATATATATATATATATATATATATATATATATATATATATATATATGCATGGTTAGCATACTTATATAAAGTAAAATAACGCATTGTCTCGTGTTAAAATAAAAAAAACGGCTTTTTGGTATCAAGATTTGGAAAATGCCAACACGGCTCAGAGAAAATTTTAGTAGAGAGAATAAGTATCTTACAGTGAAGTTATTCCAGCAAGATAAAATCTACCATTAGTGGGGGGGGGTCGATAATCTGCTAGAAGTAATTATCGACCTGATTTTCATTGGTGTTCATTGGCAAGGTTATAGAATATATTTATAGGTACCTCATTTACTTTAAAAACACTCACTGTATAAACTTCAAAAAGTAAAATAATTATTATTATATGGTAGACTAAGTACATTTATATGGGTGTCATGTTAGCGTCCAATTCGTTTAGAATTATCTAACTTATCAACAATATACAAACGTTTCACAGATCAATGATTAAAAATGACTTCTAGCGAATATATCATTGTGAGCTTAAAGAAGATCCTTCATTGGACTCCATAGACTAGAACTACAAAATTACAAAAATCGTTACCGAATAACAAGAACTACAGCACTTGAATACTACCAACAGCTAACATCAGGAATAGGCAGCTGAAGTTTCTGGGACACATAATGAAGAAGGAGGGTCTGGAGAATCTGATACTCACGGTTCGAATAGAGGGAAAGATAGACAAGCCCGTGACATAACTGGCGAGCTTCAGCAAGTGGATGACAGAACGTGATCTGGGGTAGGAACCAGAGGGAAAGAAAATGCTGAGGACTGCAAGGGATTGAAGGAGGTGGAGAGCCATGATGGCCTACGTCCTGGAAATACACGGCACATAAAAAAATGAATCTACGCTGGAACTGCTCAATTCTCATTTTCCAGCTTTGACAGATTTCAACTGCTTCTAAGCCGCTTTGAGAATGAGGAATTATCCCCCGAAACTCCTTTCACACAGACGAAATGTCGCGTTTCACTATTATATTTTTTATTTTCATGACAAATATTTTGACATGCTACATTCTTAGAACCACTAGTTCAGACCAATCCAGTTTAGATCTGCCATGATCCGTACAGCAAGACTGAGAAATCCACATTACAGTTGTATGCGAATGGTAAAAAGCAAGCTATATTAGGTAATCTTCTTCCCGCAGAATGTATCCACGGTTTTAAAAATCATAAACATTTCCATGCTATGGTCAATCGTTATCCGTCCAGATTAATTCCATAATCCCAGCATCTTACCGCCTCATTTTACGTTCATGCAACAGCCTCATCCAGTATCACCAAACGTCAAGTGGCTCTTAGTACTTTTATTGGGAGCAAAAACTATGTAGAAATAAATGTTGACCTTGTAGCAGACCGTGGGGGTGAAGATGTGAAGAGATATCAGAAGGTTAAACATTGCTGCTGGCGGGTCCAGCTACATGCGAAAGTCGGACTTTGATTAAGTCCAAAGAAGACAAAGAAAACAAACAAGACCGATATATATGGGTAAACAAATATATATTAATAACAAGTTACACAAAGACATGAAAAGTTACATAGTGTTTGTATGGAGAAATTATGTGTGTGTATTGTAAGTGTTCGTACGTACGTGTATTGTTCTTAGCGCGTTCCCGGAATTTGGGAAACGCTGTAACTGTGAGAGGTCACATATTGGTGTAAGTGGAAAAAGAATGATTTTACCTCGTCTCCGTGCGAGGTAGTGGCCCAAGGCCTGAGTCGGAAAAGAGAGAAAAGAGAGAGAGAGAGGGAGAAGGGTCAGCCAGTATTTATAGCCAGGGGAGAGAGAGACCCCTGTTGAAGGATTAAGGAACTGCGGAGGAGCTAACTCCGATAACCTCTTCTATGACAAAAGCATCGTATAAGGATGAACTAACAGATTAGTTTTTAATCCACATAGAAAAAAAAGAAATAAGTTTCAGAGTGTGCTGACATCAATGCTAAAATACTTTTATTTATCATATGTGTCCTTTACGGATTTAGAGCAACGCGAAGATCAGTTGCTGAACCAGTCAACATCATGCTAGGAAAAGTGAAATCAGATTGCCGATAGTTGTTTTTGCCATCAGTGCCAACAGCAGGCTTGAAGGAATTTGGAGATTTGGGATTTGCAAAGAACGAATTCTGTTTGATCTACACGTAACCTAACATTAACCATAGTCTCGTTATCGCACGGGGAGTAATTTGAAGCACAATTCCTTAAAAGCTTCTGAAATGCACAGGGGGAATTTTAATTCAGAAGTATATCTATCCATTAAGCAAAAAGTACTATGTCCAAATTACATTGATGGTGATTCCTACAAATGTGCGCCGTTTCCATGGAGAATGGAATCCCATGTCCCGCAGAAAATTCCATCCGCTCACTACTAAATAATGCAATGAGACCATGGATAAATATCTACATTATTCCTTACGTAAAATAACTTTTATCATCAAACTATAGACTTACTAATGCACTTAGAAATATTGATATTAAATATAGAATAAGAGTAAAAAATGCCAACGTTTTAAAATCTAAATTTAATGTAGAATAAAATACAAAATACAGAGTGTTAAATGTAACAAAAGATCTTCAGGCCCGTATCTCTACATTTCGGCAACTGGCAGAAGGGGATGTGAAACAATGAGAATTCACAAATATTTCACAAATATTTCTGAAGATGTTAAATAAATATCCAAACATGACAAATTTATACAGCTTTTCCTTTACCAATATATATTTATACACACACGCACGCATGCGCGCAAACACACACACACACACACACACACACACACTCACACATATATATATATATATATATATATATATATATATATATATATATATAGGAAAGTGAACATTGAAGTCAACACTTAGAGGCGACAGTCTGTTTCATGTTAGACGCAATCGTTATGGCCTGACGATTGCGTCTAGCATGGAACCGCCTATCGCCCCTGAGAGTTCAATGTTCATTTTTATATTTACAGACGCTCTATCGCTGATATTGAGCATTTTATCCCATAAATATAGCACAACTTAAGAGTATATTTCTTCATATATATATATATATATATATATATATATATATATATATATATATATGTATATATATATATATATATATATATATATATATATACATATATATATATATATATATATATATATATATATATATATATATATATATATATGTATATATTGTTTGAAATTTTCCTTAAATGGGTGTATCTGTTGTTTAAAATTCCCCATACTTACAGGTTAAGAATGCGTAATTGCAGCGATGCAGCGTTTGGAGATATAAACATTTGGGTGAAAATAAATTGAATGAGGATTTGTGCAAATGGGTGGAAGAAGATGAATTTGCATGGATAGTAAAAAGGCAAACCTTACTAAGAGCTAAAAAGGATTGAAATTATGGAGAGACATGATCCCACACGCCTTGAAGGAAAAACACTATTTAGAAGACATGACTATTTTTAGCTTCCTCTTCAACGAATACCAGACTTGTTTTCTGTTGAAAACTCCAGCTTCAGACTTGCAGTCACGCTGTTGAAGAAGCTTGATGTTACACTAAGTTCTATACTATTTTCTTTTCCCGCATATATATATATATATATATATATATATATATATATATATATATATATATATATATATTAGATAGAGAGAGAGAATCTTTGAAAATATTTATTTACAGTAACGTTATATATATATATATATATATATATATATATATATATATATATATAAGTGTGTGTGTGTGTGTGTGTGTGCGTGCGTGCGTGTGGAGAGAGAGATCAGGAGAGATCAGGAGAGATAAAGTTAATTTAAATAAATGTTCATAAAGATTCCATTTTCAAATTTTCCCTATATATATATATATATATATATATATATATATATATATATATAGATAGATAGATAGATAGATAGGTAGATAGATAGATAGATAGATAATATTAGTGCGTAATATACACAAACATATGTATACATATATCTAAAATATATAAATATATGTACATATATATATATATATATATATATATATATATATATATATATATATATATATATATATATATGTATGTATAAAAAATAATTCCAAAAGGATAGAATCCAGGTAGAACTCAATGTCCAGGACAGAGTAAGGATATAATAAAGTCTTAAATACTAATATTCCATGGTCATAATTTATTCCTTTAGAAACGTAAATACGATCCAATTCATCAGACCTACAAATTTCTAGGTCTGATGAATTGGTTCGTATTTACGATTCCAATGGAATAAATTATGACCATGGAATATTAGTATTTAAGACTTTTTATCATATATATAAATATATATATATATATATATATATATATATATATATATATATATATATTAGATAACTTGCTGTGCTATTCAGGTGTAATGTAACTAAAGGGCACAAATCTGAAAAATAACGTCAAATCCCTACTTATTTAAAAATAAAAATAACTGATTTTGATAAATTGGTAGATGAGGCAATATTAAAGTCAACCTAATGTTTAAAATTGATTTTGATGGCGCATTGATAATTTATTGATTTAACTGTAGCAAAAAATAACCTCTCACCATGAGTGATTGCAAAACGGTGTTCATTTTCCGACCTAAGTTATCTGACATAATGTTCACACAAGACATCCTTTATATTCAATTTCTGGAGCTTTTCACACAAGATTATTTTTGACTGTATGCTCCACAATAGTAAATGCATCAGCATTTCAGATTTGCTCTTATTCGCTATGAGGCTGTGAATAAAATAACGAGTCTGCAAAGAAGGAATAGTGAGATATAAAACCAAGGAATGTTAACTTCATTTCACTATGGCGATGGTGGGGATCATTCTGTGAGGACTTAAATAGAAGTGAGATAGAAAGACTATGTTTTAATATGGCTTATGAAAGAGACACGGCATATTTGAAAACATTACGGTAGAGTATAATGGGAGCTGCTTGTTCTGTTACATTGCCTGAAGATACACGAAAGCTAAAACGAAAATAAAGAGAACATTTTAACAGACAGAACCGTTACAGAAGTTGCAATATCGAACGTTTCGCAATCTCTCTTTCTCTCGCTCTACATATATATATATATATATATATATATATATATATATATAAAGGATTTATACCTCGCGTGTATATGAAAAAATAAATACGCGAAAGTACGCCTTTCTCTCTGAGTCGATAGCCTAGGGGTTAAAATCTCCGACTGATACGAAATCTGTGGGGTTGGGGTCCTGGCTTGAAGCGATCGGATGTCTACGCACGCTTAGGTGCTGTAATACAGCGAAACAGCCTGTCTGTTAGCTCCCGAAAATAAATTAATTCGGTCGAGCACTGTGGGGAAAAAGCGCGTATTTGTAAACAGTAATGTGATACATATCTTATTCAAAAAGCCCTAGAAATGTTAAACGCAGGGAACAATTTTCGTTGAACTCAGATTCATGTTTACCAGATTATGCGAGGCTAAAATATATATTAATATATTATACTAGCCATTATCGTTGCTTTCATAGTTTAAAGGGAGAAACTCTTATTTTCCTTTTGTATCAAAAATTGCAGCGCACTTTTTATCATTACCGAGATTAAAAGCCGCCCTATCATTTAATATTTATTTACGTATAAAATTATAAAATTATACATCGTAGCAAAATTCGAATTTCTAAAATCAAAATATTATGAAGAATTATGGACATATCCTGATAAGTAATCTCTGGATAAATTCACCAGTTAATATTAGTGTGAACTCTTAAGTGCAACTACGAAAATTACAATTAAAATGAATATTATTACATAGGTATCATTGAAACATCTTCTCTATCACCTCTTCTTCCTTACAATGATGCTACTGATAAAACTTTATTGAATGAATATCTACAAATTTTCTACTGGGAGATTTTTTCTCTCGAAGTAGACAAGAGAACTAATCAGAAAGATAAAAGAAGTATCGCGAAAACCGAGGTCACTTCACAAGACACCGCCGTCGAGATAGAATATTATATATGCATTAAAATAAACGAGGGCAGATTAGATTTCGTCATCAACATGCGTAGCTTAGATGTGGCATACGGCTGAAGGTATAGGGCACCCAGTGAGGATCGTACTCACTATTCGGCGTGGTGTAATGTTTAGCAATTTTGTCTTGCTAGATCAATCACGACTCAGTAGTGTATCGCTCGTCAGATGTCTTCCTTGTGCCACATCGAAGCTAAGCTTAGTAAATTGCTATAAACGCCACGAAATAACAGCAAATAAAGAATTTTGTCATAATCAGCGCATATTGAGAGATGGCTACAAAAAATACAGGAATGCTTGGGTTGGAAAATCACTAGGAAATGTGCAAATGATTTAATTCTTCCAAAAATCATAATAATAATAATAATAATAATAATAATATCATCAAAATCAAAGAAATTGACAAGATTAAGATATACAACAACTTCCGGGTTCCGGCTGTTATTTTTTAGTGGGGGAGGGTCGGTTTTACCAATAACCCTACAGACCTATATTAAGAAAATTCGAAGAGAGCTTTTCAGAAGGTAATGTTTGAGATCATACAACTTTGGGAACACTCATAATGCAAGATCTCCGGCTGGAAATGTAAAACCGTCCAGAAGAAAGAAAGAAAGAAAAAAAGAAAGAAAGAAAAAAAGAAAGAAACCAGAACAAGAACAAAAAAAGAAAATAATAATAATAATAATAATTATAAAAATAATAATAATAATAATAATAATAATAATAATAATAATAATAATAATAAGAAGAAGAAGAAGAAGAAGAAGAAGAAGAACAATACAAAACATGCAAAATATTGCAGACATCGGATTGTGATTTGGAAATACAAGGTAACCAAAAAGGTTCTGTCCGGTTTTAAAGGAAAAAAAGAAAACGCTTCACAGTATATGTAATTTATATTGAGTCTTCGAAGTAATCGCCATCGGCATCCAGCACCTTCTGCCAATGTGTCTCCAGCTGTTCAATGCCCTTGCAGTAGAACTCGGCGCGGGGGTGTGACGCAAAGAAGTCCATGCGGGCTTTGCGCAAGTCTGCTTCATTGGTAAAAGATTTCCCACGAAGATGATTTTCCAGGGAGTGGAAGAGGTGGTAATCGGATGGCGCAAGGTCAGGTGAATAAGGTAGATGGCACAAAGTCTCCCACCCAAGTTTCTGTATGGTATCCCTGACCGCTCGCGCGACATGCGGCCTGGCGTTGTCATGGAGGAAAAGCACACCTTTGCGATTCACCAGTGCTGGCTCCTTCTGGATAAATGCCTGTTGCACACGTTGCAATTGCTGCGAGTATAGGTTTCCAGTGACCGTTTGGCCCATAATGAACCACTTGACGACCTGTCCACCAGACACAAAGCATAATCTTGCGTGGGTGCGTTGGCGGTATTGCGGTGTCAGGGACATCATCCTGAGGAGACAACCAATGTCTGGAACGCTCTGGAGTTTCGTACAGGACCCACTTTTCATCACTGGTAAGCACTCGATTGAATAAGGATGCGGTACGGTGGCGAGAAAGCAGCGATACGCAGGCTGCCACTCGTTGTCCCTTCTGGACCTCAAACAGCGTTTGCGCAACCCACTTGCTCAGTTTGTACGTCTTATCTAGGAGGTGCAGGTGAAGACTAACGGTTTCATCAGAAAGGTTGAACTATCTTGCAAGTTCACCATACGTTAGTCTACAGTCCTCTGTAATGGCCGCCTTCAGTACTCCGTCATTCAAGACATGTGGTCGTCCACTGCGAGGCTCATAATGGAGAGACAAATCTCCCGATTTGAATTTTCGAAACCAACGCCTTGCAGTACGTTCATCCACAGCACTATCCCCAAACGCTTGACATATCCGGCGACTTGATGCAGCTGCTGATAAGCCCACTTTGAAGTCATAAAGCAAAGAGCCGTGAACGAGATCTCTAGACACTTCCATCCTTGTCACAGCTGTCCAGCGTATAACTGATGGCCGGGCACGAGGTTCCTACTTCCGGCTGTCCGAATTTGAAAACAATTGCTACACGCATTTCGTATATATTTCAACTTCATTCAATGACTAATCAAAAAACGGACAGAGCTTTTTTGGTTACCTTGTAAATCCATCCCATAACTAAAGCCTGCTAGGGACAGCAAGTTTATTTCAATATGTATCGAAAAAAATCTGTCAAAGGAAAAAATAATGACCGGCTTATTTTCTTAAGCCACAATAGTTTATCTGAAAATACACTTCGTACCAACATCCAACATCATATTCTGTGCAGAAACGAAATAATATTATTAATAATGATACACTAATGTTTCTCCAAGCAGGCACACATGACGCCCGCTTTTGACTGATAGCAGGTTTTAACATATACATGTTTTGTCACGATGAATTAAGATCGGCTACGATAAATACCATAATTCCCTATGTATAATACGCCTTTATTCATAATAGGCACACCTAAAATTGTGCTGAAACTGTGTTAAAATGCTTCTACTAATGCTTAATACGCACCCCTTGTTTGGTAACCCTATAAAGTGTACCTCTAGTTTCAATACGGCTAGCGATTCCTACTCTTATTTAAAAAATGGTTTTAAAGATAGAATAATATTATTGTAATTTATTTATGATAAATTATCATATATATATATATATATATATATATATATATATATATATATATATATATATATATATATATATATATATATAATTTTATTTTACGGCATTTTTTAGAGACATTTTGTAGCTGTGCATAATATGAACCACTGATTTTGCTTATTATTTCTTGAGAAGAAAATGCGTATTATACATGAGGAATTACGGTGGTCCTTTGTTCATGCTGTTTTCGACTACCTTGTCGAGTAACTATTTACGTTTTCTCTCTGAATCTCTCAGAATCAGTGTTAACTGCATAGCGTATGTTGCTGACATTACGTAGTCCGATAATAAATCTAATTTCTTTTTCGCTTCTTAAATACATCCCGTGTAAGATTAGAAAAATGTGTATTATACATGGGTTATTACGATATTCCATTGAATTGCACATATTTTCTGACGCACTGTAAATTTATTCACGATCCGATTTTGTGGAAGACTATTATTACCAGATATCTGGAGTAGTAAATTGTCACTTTTTTTTTTCTCATTTTGAAAAAATGAGTAATCGGCGTCAACCTGGGCGTCACCTATATATACTATGGAACACCATCAAATGAAGACCGTCTGATTGGACTGTCTTACCTGATTTAATAAAACCTGTAACAATATCGCGCAATTTGGCTCGGAGGCATATTCATGGCTTTTAAATATCTTACTCGGGGTAAGGATATTTATAGCGAAGTGTCACTTTATTTACATTGTTCGGCCAGTTGTCCTCATCTTTATTTCCAAGTAAGAGTCACTTTGTGTGTTGCTTTCTCGTACAATAATAATAGTAATAATAATAATTAACTTAGAATTTATTCATATTCTGAGGAGTATACATTATACATTCTCCTCTAAATACTCTATATATTAATATGCTTATATCAAACTAAGTGTTATATCGTGGATTATACGATATAAACAATAAAGTAATCCCGAGTGGAAAGATAACAATAACACAAGAAATCAGGTAACAAATAACAATGGTTTATTGTACGTAAAGTACAAATGAGCAAGAGTTCGTAATACTAAGGAAAACAGGAGATAAGTCACGGAGATTCGTAAGGGTCGCCTTCCCTCTCTCTGTCTGTCTCACTTTTCCCTCTTCTTCAATATATCGTCAGTTTTTTATAGACTGACCAATCCATGTCGGGGTGTGCCAGGTTGTTCTACTATAACACTAAGTATGCTGTGTATTACGCTAACCGTAATGGGCTGAGCAGGCGAGAGTGAAACAGAAAGAGAGAGAGAGAGAGAGAGAGAGAGAGAGAGAGGTAATTAGAGAAACAAAATAAAATTCTATACAGAGGTGGTTGGAGTGATGTCAGCAAAGCTAGATGCAGTTGTTTGCAACGAAGACTTCAATTATGTTTTGTGACCTAGCGATCTTTTGAGGTCGTTACAGTATTTGTAAGAAAGACTACGTCACTTTGCTGATAACTATCTGGAAGGGTCATGCGTAGAGAATTAAAGATAAACTTTAAAACATATAATTAATTCCCTGTAGTTTATACAGGTCCTGCTAGTAATAACACAATTCTTCTTATCAAATCACACACACACATACATACATACATACATATATTTTATTATTATTATTATTATTATTATTAAATAAAGTATATCAAACACTTAAAATCCCATAGGTAATAATTACTATTTCATGAGAGCTCTAAAACCAGCAGCTCTCAATCTTCAAGATATGCAAAGATTGAGAGCTGCTGTCATTTGAGCAATTTGTCAAGATAAAAGGTAAAAGGAGAGACAGTTAGAGGCATTTGTAATTCTGAAAATTAACTTCATTTATTAAAAAAAATAAACTTCGGTCTGAAGAGATGAATATATATATATATATATATATATATATATATATATATATATATATATATATATATATATATATATATATATATATATATATATATAAATTATAACCGAATGTAATTTTAAGGATCATCTCTACTTTTATCCACTGTGTCATGTGTCCTTAGGAGTTGTGAGTTCAATACTTGGTTAAGGCATTGGAGAAAGTGGAGAGGTGAATTAAGGACACATGGCACAGTGGATAAAGGCGTTGGTTAAATCCAGTGACAGGACCCAAACAGTGTGAGTTCCATTCCCGGTTAAGGCAATGGAGAACTTTCAGAGGGAAAATTAACAGGATATAACTGATAACTGACATCCATTAAACATGGTACGTGGAACTAGAACAGTCTACCCCATTGAGCGAAATAAAGGGTTCAGTTCGACATTCCAACCACGTGAAGAAGGCCGGAGCGTACAACGGCCGAAAAGTTGCAATAAATATGGCGACAAAAAGGAGGACAATAGTCCGAATAATGTAAATAATGTACATAATACCTCATCTCAGAAATATAGACGAATAAATATGTATTCATGAAATGTTTGCTATTGTTTCATCTACTTGCTGGAAACACAACAAAGTTGTAATAAATGATTTAATTTAATATCGAATTTTCATTTGATATTCTTTTCTTGACTCTTACATTAATTAGACCTTTCTATTACTTTCAGTCAAATAATCGTTGGAATTAACTGTATTCCGTTCTTATTTATTTCCAAAACACTTCCATATACATTAGCATCTTGTACAAGGCAATGACAGGAAGCAATGTTTTCAGTGAAGTAAAAATAGGTTCCTTGACTCAGGGTAAGACTCAGCGAGATATTTGTTTGATCATTTGGCCTTCAGCCAAATTAAGCTGATAGTAAATCAACAATGTATAAATTGTCCAGCTATTAAGCCAATATCTGGGAATGTGTAAAAATGGCCTCGTGTTCCAATTGTGAATTAGCCCCCTATATATAGCTTCACCATATAGCTGTTACGCCTTTTATAACAACGGGACACTTCCTAGCCTCACTTTCTCTTCTCCCTCTTTTCCTCTTCTCAACATACATCAATGACAATGGCAACCACGAATAGGAAGATATTTTCCTTATCAATGACTGAACTTAATTCCCATAGACACTTACACGTTGCTAAGTTTTAATAACTTTCAATATATTTTTTCTAACATTTGATAATTTCTTTATTTTGCCTGCATACTATGTATTTACTCTCTCGTTACTCAGGTACATAAAAAAGACAAAACATGTAAAATACCGCCTTGTTCAAATTGTCTGATAAATCTGTGGTTTTGAAAATTGGTGGTAAACTGGACTATAAATATACTCTAAATGGTGTTTGTTAAAGTTGAGGAACATACACACTTGGGAATCATAATTCCAAATAGTCTATCTCCAAGGAAATATATTGATGACGTTGTGATGAAAGCCAACCAAAGAGTTGGCATCGTTAAACATTGTTTTACTGAAATTACCCATCAAAAGGTGAAAACTTCTTATTTGACTATGGTAACGTCGGTACAGGAATATGGGGTTCCCTACTGGAGTCTATACTACAAGAAGTTTATTGACGCACTGAAAAACACTGCATCAACCATATTCAATGCCAATACGTAGATCCAATTTCACCGCTGTTCGTTTAAAACAAAATTGAATTCCTTGACTGAAAACGTAGTTCAAGCAAGCTGTCGTTGATTAAGGATGACTCGAGACTCCTGTTCAAAAGAAGGGTTAATTAACTATTACTAATAATACTAATAACACTATTAATGTTGCAGCAGCATAATTCACGTGTTTTCTTTTGTTCTGTTTTTTAAATAAAACTATTTCTTAATATAACCACGACTGATAGAATCTCTTATATAAATAGATATTTGTTTTATCATGTGAATGGTATCTATTCAACAAGGTTATATAAACAATTATAAATATTCCTTTATTAACAGGGAAAAAAACAAAATAATTAAAAAAAAAAAAACTCGTGACAAACCCACGTCCTGAAAATACCTGGAACGTAAAAGAGGAATTATTTAGATTTCATTTTCTCGGATAATGGGATATCAAGTAACGGAAATTATATTAATATACAGATTTATTTCATTTTATTAGTACACTAGGTGGTTATTTTGAAATAAGCAATATTAAAGTATTAAGGATTAACTAATGCGAAAGATTATAGTATGGATAATAAATTCAATATTAAATTGCAAAATTGATGTACATTTACCAAAACTCAAAAAGCTAAAATTCAATGTTTCTATTGATTACACACTGATTACAACTATATAGTCACCAATAGAACATTAGTTGCTATAAAGCTATGTCTATAATATCGGTACTTTTGAAAATGAAGTTGACTAAAAACATGTAAAAACAAACCCAGAATCTTAACGATATTAAAACACCATTAAATTTACATTATGCAGATAATTAGATAAGTTCGTAGCTAGCGGTTATCAGCGGGGTCAATGGTACCGTCGTGTGTATTTCAAATTCTATGAATACCGTTGGAAATTTAAGAATTATCCTCTTCCCCCGGCACAGTTAATAGCTGAGTTGACTGGGCTATCGAGTCTTGATTGGCAACCAGTCTAGGGCATCACTGAGATTTAAATCTATTGGGCACGAAAATAACTTCAGCTCGTAAAAATGAACAGTATTTCTTTAAGTCAATGCCGCATTAAATATCTTCATCTGTCCGATGACCGGGTGGGGTCTTCGGGTTGCACAAAGTTCTCACAATAAAACTAATTTTTACAGCTATCATTTATGTAAGTAAATGCTCTGTTTTTAGTTTTTAATTAAACAGTATTAATTATATTTACCGACCTGAATGTTCAAGAAATTACGTAGAAAATATACGCTCTCCGACAGGAATCGAAACCGTAACCCTAATTGTAACAGTCATTTGATCTGACGTGCTCTTAACCATTCAGTCACAGAGACGCGTGTGATTAGTAAAGTCTGAATTACTGTTTATAATCACACAACCTCGACGGTTTTTCTCAGTCGATCATTTCTGCTGACGAATCATAGTGATTTTCCAAGCGTAGCTTACATGTGGCACAAGGCTGAAAGTATGGGGCACCCAGTGAGGATCGAACTCACTGTTCAGTCATAATTGTTCTAGTGAGACAAGCTTGTTAGCCATTGCACCGCCTCGCGGTGTCCCTGCTGATGAAAACATTAACAATGACATATAACCCTAATGGGAAATATCATTTAATTTGGAATTGACGACGGGTAACCAAACCTGACATAGTTGAGACTATTAAAACTTACAAATACGAGTTTTCTATGCTAAAATTATAAATCATAAAAAAAAAACACCGTTTACTGTACTAACTGAGTATCGTGTTGCTTGAAGTCAAGACATTGTGATTATCATTTGATATCGTATGAACGAATTCATTAAGTTGATGAAAAATACGTATTCGCGGTAAAGTATGTTGCTAAGTAATTAGGTATAGGCTTAAGCAATATTTTCCCTGTAAAATCAGCTAATTATACTTGAAAGAGAGGTGCATTTAAACTTTATTAACGTAGCTTTTTCTGATGATGAATTCAGTTTATTTATATAATATTTTTATAATCTATCCGGTTACCTTCTTTACGGCAGCGAATGTTGGACGATTTCCTCAAAGATGAAGAAGAGACTCGAAGCGACATATCTTTCTACAGAAGAATGCTAAAGATATCATGGATCGAGGGTGTGAGGTCTTAGAGAGGATGCAAACAAGGAGGAGACTTACTCTTAATACCAGGAAGAGGAAGCTGAGGTTACTGGGACACATAATGAGGAAGGAGGGCCTGGATAATCTGATACTCGAAGGGCGAATAGAGGGAAAGAGAGACAACAGAAAACAACAAGTGATGAGAGAAGGTGGTCTGGGGAGGAAACAAATGGAAGGAACTTATTGAAGAACCATGATCGCCTACGTCTTGAAAGGACATGGCATATGAAAAAAAGAAAGAGTTGCGCAAATATTTCAACAACTATGTAGAAAAAAAGGTTTATTTTTTGGGGAAAATTCTTCATTTTTTTGTGGGGAAAAAAGGGAATCAGTTCTTATTTTCTACTAGTTTAGTAAAAATATCGAAAAACCGTTGAAAATGTAAGTTGATATTTACACTCATTGGCAAGAGAAAAAATTCCAGCATCTGCTCAAGACAACGACTGATGTTTTTTTTTCTCTCGTTGATAGAAAGAATTATTGGAAATTTCACGTAAGTTACTCAAAATATTCAAATTTTTCATACCTAATATCTTTGTTGATCATATTTTGAAGGCTCTTTTGTCTGAACTCTGATATTTCCCTAAGGTTAGCTTTTTTTCTCTCGCTTTATCTATTTTATATATCTATTTTTTTATTTTTACAATTTCTTTCTCAGGTCCACTTTCTTCCTTCTTTCTTTTCGCTATCTAGATATATTTTTCTTAGATTTTGTTGTGTTTGACGCATTTTTGTTTATTTGATTTTGATTTCTTTTCCTTCGGGTATTCTTATTTTTTATTTATTATGTTCATTTATGATAAATATTCTGCCTTATTATTTGCATTTACCTTAGGCTATTTTTCGTCAGTGTCCTTATTCTTCCCTGTTATATGCACTATG
>OZ038495.1:30169877-30217377 GCA_964036315.1 Acanthosepion esculentum | reverse complement strand
AGTTACGTTTTACACATGAGAATTAGCTTTTTTTTTCTGTGGAATTTGTCAGCTTTTTTTAAATTGCGTCTTATACACCCTAGCGTTCTATATTACAGTAAATCAAGAAAGAGAAAATGCAACAAGACGCATTTCGTATAACTGCTGTTATTGTACAGCTGTCATACGAAAAATAAAGTGTTAAGGAATGCAGTCAAGCGTGTTAAATAGTAGACTTTTTGGTTCAAGTTCTTTATTTTTAAAATCGGTCTCACACCGTGCAAGGGAGAGCACCCACTAAAACACAAGACGTTACAGGGTGCAAAGAAATTAGGAACAGAAACTTTAATAATGTGTAGAAAGAGAAAAGAGTAATCAGGAGGACATTAGATAGCGATTGATATTACATTTAGTTTTTTGCCGATTAAATTTGGTTGGAAAGCATGGGGCTGGAAGGGAGTTCCACAAGTGAGAAGTGTGAGAGAAGAAACTGTTAGCATAGGACTTACGGCTACATCTAGTCAGCTCGTCTGTCAATTGCCGAGATCGCGACGCCAGTCTAGTACAGCGCTTAAATTAAGGAAGACTGCGTACCTTGAGAAAGAGCACATCCGCACAATTACCTTAAAATTATTTATAGAAAACACACCTAGAGGCAACATTACGGCGGTGGGAAAATGACTTAAGCCTAGCTGCCAGATTAGGACCAATAATATTGCTGATTCTTCTTTCGATCTCATCAAGAAGCTATAGGTAAAGAACAGGGGCACCGGAACATATCTGGCAGCAAGATTCTATGTACTGAAGAATGGTAGAATTATAGATATATAAGATAGATCCTGGGGAGAAAAGTTGTCTTGCACGATACAATGAACCGATTTTCTTGGCAGTTGCCTGAGCAATGAATTCAATATAATCTTTACACTTTATGACAGTTGAGAACGTTATCCCGAGAAGGCGCAACGACTCACTTTTTAGAGGATACCATCAGCCATACTGATGCAAAACAGAGAGGAGTCTCTCAGATGATTAACTGAGAGAAGTTTAGTTTTGGAGGCGGTAAAATTAACTAGCCATCTTTTGTCGAAATTAACGACGGACTGGAGTTCGTTTTGAACATCGGCTGCCATTTTAATCTTCTCAGACTAATCAGACTTACTATTGTGACAGGAGTAAATGGTTATATCGTCAGAGTAGATGTCAGGTTGAAAGATAATGTCATCAGGAAGGTCATCCATGAAAATTAAAAACACAGTAGGACCAAGGATGGAGCCTGCGGGACACTCACCTTACCAAGAAAGGATGCTGACGAGTGGCCGTTTCCTTTCACGATTTGAAAGGAAAGACTACATCAGTTCAAAAATGTGTCCGGAGACACAGTAAAATTTCAGTTTTGGTAAGAAGACCTGTATGCCAAACCCTGTCAAATGCTTTCGAGATGTCCAAATCTACAGCCGGGGCTTCACAGCTTTTATATAGAGCATCAGCAGTTGACCTGGAGAAACGAAAACCATAATGGTTGTCTGAGAAAAGACCCTGCGATGAGAGATGATTAACCATGTCAGCATTGATTAGGGCTTCTAGGAATTTCTCAAAAAGTGGTAGAATTCGAATAGGCCAATAGTTGGAGGGGGCTGACGGTTCATCAGTGACCTTAAAAACAACAGACAATGACGGCAAGCAGGCGGGAAAGCAGGAGGCAGCGGAGCATTTATCATATATTTAAGAGACAACAGGAGCAACTTTCAGGATTATTTCAGGTGGCAATTGCCTAGTTGTACTCAAAGTGGTGATCCGCCGACCAGTGCCGGTATTCGAATCATCAGCTACCGAAACGCGTCCAGCGTGCGGGCTATGCTAAGGAATCATTTGTAGAGATTAAGTTTATATAATTTTGTTTTGTGTTAATAAACTTATTTTTTATTACTTTTTATATGAATTATATAAATGAAAGATAAAAAATTGTCAACTTTTTTATATTCCTTATATATATATATATATATATTTCCGATATAAATTAATATTACTACGAAATATTACAGGTACGTGACACATTCAGAATAAAATTGCCGGTCCGCCATATCAGATAGTTTGAAAAACATTGGTCTATTGGATTAATCAGTCGGTTTGAGAATTTGATTTCATAGTAATTACAAGTTTAATCTGGGCCGTGTAGTTAGGATTAAACGCAGTGGAAAGAGAACGGGCAATATACATTTATATGAGACCTTGACAGAATGAGAACCGATATAGTTTCCCTGGGGATTAAACAAGACTTTGATGAAGGGCACAAGAAACAACACTCGAAACGTTGAGATAAGAATAATGAAGAAAATAGTGTGAGTTTCAATAGTGTAAAAATGAGCGAAAATGGTTAAAAGTGCGTAACACATTCTAATGGCTCTTCGTCCAAATATTCAATTAAAAACATGTGAATAAAAGTGAATATAATTTCACCATTTCACCATGTGGAATACAAAGTGAATGAGAGGGGTTCTCTAAAATGGGTGTGGCATGGGGGCCCTTAGACGTGACGGATAGAACCGGTATAACTAGGGGATATAGTTCGTCTAATTTTTTTTCATGGAGATATGGTTAGAGTAACGAGAGGCTTACGGCGATTCGCATCTGCGCCAGGAGAAATTATTCAATACCCACATTGGTTGGACTCTTTCGATAATAAAAAGTAAAGACAGGCAGTTCATGACCATATTTTCGGCCTGATTTGACTGTTGAAAAATAAAGTATACCAGAAGTTATATACTTACTATAGAGATACAGGGAACTGACTATTCTTCCAGAATCTTTGCGATGGATCGTATGTATGAGTTACATTTGAGGGATGCTATGATAAATCGAGCGGTTTTGAGTGTCACAGATGGTTCAAGGAAAAAAGTAATGGTTATGGAAATATTAGACGGTTTCATTATAAGGAAACATTTTTCATTAATTAACCGAACAGCTAGTCCTGAGATAATTGGGATTTATCAAATATATCTCTTAAAACAATCTTTCTAGAATCGTTATTCTCAGTGTTGTTGGGGTTTTCTTTCCTAAACTTTTGTTTGAAGTCGTGTGTAACGTTAGCATCTTGATTCTGTCAGAATGTTTTTCGAGTTACATGTGATATCTGTCGCTGTTTCTGCTGTTGAAAATCATGAAATGATCGTTTCTGTTAGTTGATACCGTTCTTTGTCTATGATTCTGTGGTGCCAGTTCGCAAGGTTCGAAGAAGGATAGTTTTCCCTAAGATCCACAGGCTTCATTCACTCAATTGATCTGTGTAAACGGTTGTATGGAGCTGACAGTTTAGATATTTCCGAACGGATCCCTGTACACAATGGCAGCAGAATTGTAGAATGAAAAACACAAAGAACAGATGAACAGTTTTATTTGGGAGTACTGAAATGCATACAAGAATCTGTTAGACGAGAAACGCAAACTCTCCCGTGACTAGTGGATTCTCTTAGAGTATGAAAATATTTCAGTGTACGATGCTTAAGAAATCTATTACAACACGGCTCATTGACATTTTTTTGTGACTTTGTCCATGTGACTTGGGGATATTTGAAAATTGAAAAATGGCCTAAAAGACAACCTTTTGCTAACATCCCTTTGGTATTCTTGAAAACGAGTTCCAAAAATAGTTCCACCAAAAGCACGGGGACCTCACGAAGAATATATCTTAACAAATGGGGGTGAAAGTGAGAGAATCTGGCTGAATTCCACGTATTAAGTCAGATAAGAGAATTGTCATTCTTTTTTTCTTTCTTTATGAACGAGCGCGAACACAAAAGAAACTTCCAGTGTATGCGTTCTGAAAGCAAAGGAAATATTTGTCGCAGATTACTTCCACAACGCAGAGAACAAAGTGTATGTTCCGACTCGAATATCGGGAGCAGAAAGAAATGCCGAAAACTCGTTTCGCAGGTACTATCTCACAAATCCCAGTGCACGTAACCAGTCAAAAAAATGACTCACTCTCCGACGATCGCGGTAGCCAAAATACAGCAATTTTCATTCCCGATTCGAGAACGCCAACTGCTTTTATCCGGGGAGCGTTTTTTCCATTCGTCGACAGCTGGGAGAAGGCGCCCAATTCTTTGCATATCAAAATACATTTACAGCGATTCCTGCGACGGACTTTTATTTTTAATTTACATATTCCGTCTTCAGCATTTCCTGCGGAATACGTGCCCATTTTTTTTGGCAAGTAATTTTCTTTTTCGCCACTTTTTCCGTCGTAGGATACACGCGATGCGCTGTCGCTTGGTTTGACGAGATAAGTCGCCGTTTTCTTCGCTATATCCAGGATGTGGTAAGATAAACAATGAGGTAAAACAAATAATCATGCATCAATTTGAGTCAGACATTAAATATCTGAAAACAGGATGACGATCATTTTACCACGTAGAGAGACATTAATTTGTACAATATCGGATTATAATTGTTAACATTCACCACGAGGAAAATAGATTTTAGTTACCACGTCACAATATAGAAAGCCTTTCGCCGTTGCCTTAGATTAAATCACGAACGGCTGCACCGATTCATACCAACCACATTCCAATTAAACGTTAATATAAAAAGTAAAAACAAACCTGGCACTGTAGAATAAAGAAATAATCGAAATGTAATAATTATAGGAGCGGCCATTTTCGCTTTGGATGTTTAGCGAGTTAATATTATTAGTGAAGTTGTTGCTATCGTTTCGTTGTAGTTATGTGTTTATTCCTAATCGAATCAGTCTCAAAAGTGTTCGATCTGTGATTATGTTTGATCGAAGTGTCAATACTCACAATAAGTGTTGTGTATTTGTGTAATTTATCGATGCTTGCGTCAACAAATGTTGACACATTGAAAATATCCATCGACATTATATCGTCTTTCGATTACCAATTAATGTATTCTGTTGGGAGAACAATAGGTCAAAATCATTCCTGTTGGTTTTATATATATATATATATATATATATATATATATATATATATAGAGAGAGAGAGAGAGAGAGAGAGAGAGAGAGAGAGAGAGAGAAAGACATAGATAGATATGATGAGAAAGAGAATGAAATAGAAATATGTCTCTAGATTAACAAAAGGAACTATTAGTACCCCTGAAAAATCTCACAGATTTCCTATATTGAATTTTCTGATAAATCATAATTCATATGTTCTTTGAATAAGCTCCTGAAAAATTCCACGGTTTTACAATACCCGCTGGTATTTCGCTGTGCCATTGAAAACATTACACCGTTCAGAAAATGGTTTATTAAGAATCATTTAATGAATCAAGGCATTAAAGATAAAACGATTACAAATTGATATGGTTTTCTATTTCACTGAAGTAGACGTTAAATTATGAGAGTGTTATCGCTTGCCCTATAGTTCTTTCTTTCCTGTTGGTTCTTGATATTATTACGAATACTTTCATTTCCTCATTAAAACCAAACCGTATTTCTGATATATATTTTTCTTCCGTCTTTTCTTGTAATAAAACCAGAACGCTACATTATTGATCTGAGGGTATAGCAGGACATAAATGACGGGCAAACTATCTTACTGACCAATGGGTGGAGGAGAAACAGAATTATAATATAATTATTTAATAAAGCAGATGATTATTTTTGAAAATCATATTCTTAATTATTGCACGTAATTCAGGGAATATTAAGAACATCTAATAAACATTATATATTGTGAAGTTCGGATCAAGACAGAGAAGTTACTGACCCCCCTTTAACATGTGTGTAAGAATGTATCATTTTGCTAATAATAAAAAGTCAAACATATCAATAACAATAATAATAAATTAATAGCAAAATGTCAGACATATTGGGCAAATAATGAATTAAATTGTCCGAAATTCATTCACTTTCCAATCTCTTTAATTTAGCTTCCCTATACTTTCATGGTAGTTGTTAAAAAGAATTTCCCTCTACGGTACCTAGACTTTATGAATTAAACAAAATTTGGCGGCAATGTTTCATCATTTTACAGTTGAAATGAACTGTTTCAACCGTAAGTTCTATGCTAAAAGTTTCATCAATCGTACCTCACGTTTATGGAACTCTCTTCCGGCTTCTTGCTTCCCTGTCAACTTTGATCTTCAAAAATTTAAATGCATTGTCAATCGTTATGTCTCCTATTTCTTGTACTTTTATTGTCCTCTCTCCTTAATAGTATATTTTTCTCGTATTTTGAAACACTCAGCAACCCCTTACGCCTTAGTGACTTTACTGTCTTACTTGGGGTGAAATGGTTAAAATATATCATATATATTGGTTGTAATTTTACTTAGAACGTTGTGCATGAAACTAAGAGTCTCACCGTTTCGCTCACAATAATCACGGTAATGCCAATAAATTTTCCGTCCCGAAGCTTAAGCTAGAATGCTAACATCAACAGTTGAAATTTTTGAACGATGTTACAAGTATTTTTTTGCGGTGTTTTATTGCTAGGAATTTTAGATCTTTGATAGTTTACATTAATTACCAAAGCACAACTGTGAATATATTACAATGAGAGAAATCTATTTCATATTCGCTGTTATACACAAAATGCCAGTTTCTTTTACACTCCAATTGTAGTTGGAGCCATCGGATTTACTAGGAATGTTTCTGATAGATACATTGAAAGGTTACTTTGTATCAAAAGCCTTAAATAAATACAAAAAAAATTGTACTCACAATTACAGCTCACATTATACGAAGGGCTTTATCTGCAAAATGTGTGTGATGTTAGTTTTGTTTTTTGCTTTTCTTCTCAAACAATGCTCAGTGAAAAATGCTATGATGCCTTTTCTGTCCTTATGTCTCTGGTTGGGACCCGTAAACAAAAGGAGTATGTGCCAAAAATCAAAGGAAATAATAATAATAATAATAATAATAATAATAATAATAATAATAATAATAATAATAATAATAATGAAAATCCTAGGAACTGCTTATCTATTAAGGATAGTATTATCAATGTAAATAAAATATAAACACTCTATATGTTAAATAATGCTTAACATAAGAATTTTTGCAAACAGAATGCACATACTACTGCATTGATATTTGTTAATAGGAAAGTAAATAAATACAAACAGAAAGTAATAAATAAAGCAATAATAATAATAATAATAATAATAATAATAATAATAATTCGTATATCCAAATATTCAGCAATGCATTACGAGAAGTGATATTCACCCAATTGAAAATTGTCCGATAGTCTGTGGGCATATACATGCCTATAAACATCCATACTGACTTTATACGATTTCACATTGACTGCATATATATAAACAGCGTTTTATAATGTATTTTAGTTGATCCTGAGAAATATTTCTTATCGTCTATTCCGGAAGCTATCAATCTAGTGGATACATCGAAAACGTTTGCCACTGAATACTTACAATTTTTATCTTTCCTATTTTATAGGTCTTCTCTTCTTTTCCAAATAAAAAACAAAACAAAACATTACACCAAAAATAAAAATACATTCAGGTATCATTTAAGAAGTAAATACATCATACTCTTCACTTTTCTTCTCACGAAATATTTGCTGAATTGTAGCCGGTTATATGTTATATTAGCAAAAACGACGTTTCATCGAGGATAGCGCTGACATTTAATGACATGCCCACGAGTAAATATATAGAAACTCTTTGTAAGTCTAGCACATTAATATAAAACTTAAACACATAAAAATAGGAGACCTTTAAGGACGGAACCTATAAGTTATTTTTGAGTATCCAGGACATATTAGTAGGCATTAGTCACCCGACAATAGCTATCGAATGGCTATCTAATCCCTGTTGCAGGCACTTGCTCAGGCACATTTCTGTTTCTTCATGATCACAGGATCTGTATGCGGCGTATACTGAATCTATGCTGAGCAGGCAATAGTTACAGTTTCTGGCAGAGTTGACATAATCCTACGTGATTATTAGTTGAACCAATACAGTAGGCTCAAAATCCTCGGTCCCATTGATTTGTAAATTATGCTAGTGCAATAATCGACGTTTTATCAAAGTTTCATCTAAGCTATTTAACTGCCAGAGCTTAAGTCTGTATTATCATTTCCAGGCTCTTCCTCACGTTTTCACTTGCCCAAACAGATATTATTATTTGCAAAACGACTATAGGGAGATTCTCTCATAATCAGGAAGGAGGTACAGTTGAGTAATGGATAGCGACTCGGATTGAGGAATCGGAGACCAGAGTTCGAATTCCAGTCGAATCCATTCACTTACGTGGTAATACTTTCCTTGGGAAAATAGCATGAAAGTCATGGGTAAATAGCTTGAAAGGTTTTGGACGGCGACTGGTGTACCTACTGCAGGATAAAATTCTGCCTCGTCAGTCATGTATCTAAAGATAGACGATCGCCTAAGCGTGTATCCCGCGTGACACATAACTGACAGAAGGTCTCAGGCACTCGTATGTATGATGACTGTGTGGATATTAGCACCATAACAAAAATTTTATATTGAATAACATCTCAATTATAATCACGTTTTCGCACAATAATTCATTTTTTCCTTTTTCTCAAAATATGGTTACCTATGAATGAAGTATGGAAATTTAAATCGAGTTGATTTAGAGTAAAGATCCCCCTCTCTCTCTCTCTCTCTCTCTCTCTCTTTCTTTTTTTTTTTTTTTTTGCTTGGCAAATGATCACCGAAAAAATTTTCCATCCAATAGAAATATTCCCGAGATTTTTTTTCATTCTTGTTTTTTTTTTTTTTTATTTTGAGCTTCATACGCATTTGGTCAAAACAGAATGGACACGCCCGCAAGAAACTCGTCTATTCCCTTGAAACAAGAAAACTCATTTTCCCGATTGAAATGTTCGCCATTCTGCCAGCATTTAATTACATGAAGGAGTCACTATTTTTTTCTTCTTACAGGTTGCATTGATTTCTTTACTATCAAATGTTTCCAATATCTATTACGCCAAGTTGTTCCTCAGACCATTCTCGTTCGTATGACACTTTTTAAAGATGCGCTGAGCAGCTGGTCTCAGTGACTCAATCTATTTGAATCGAACTGGAAATCGACAACACGAAGAAGAAGCAATGTGCCTACACCCGAGCGTTTCCAACTTAACAATGATGATAACTCGAGAGCACACTCCGTTAGCATTTTAAGGTTGTCGCTTTCTCTTTGCGTTTTTGCTATTAATTGACCCAATACAAAGCCCAAGAGCCACTCAAGGTAAACAGACACTGATTGACATTTTTGAAAAATGGTGGAAGAAAATAAAAAAGGCATAATATGAGGACTTTTAGGATAGATTATCGGTTGATCCTGTACTTAGTGACCAGGCGTGTTGTTCTAATGGAAGCATATTTTAGGGAGTTTATTTCACAAAGTAACCGTTGTTCAGAATATGCTCTCTGACTGGAACTTGCTCCTTATCTAAGGAACACAAATAGAGTGAGGTTACTTTGTCACCCGGGGGACATACTGTGAAGTTTTAACTTAGTGGAACTAAGTAATGCCACACATCCGAACATCTGTTATAGTAATAGCTATCTGCGATTTCATTATGAAATTTAAAGAAAGTAAAATAGCTTTTTTATATATTATCTTGATGGAAAATGGCTGCTAGAAGAACAATCTTGCAGCAGGTACTTTTGGGATGTGGTATGAATTTTCAAATGATTGAGTAGCATTTCTTCACATCTGTCATTGTGCACATGTAGATCATAGTTTAGGACATGATTTCCCAACCATATTTGCTTCATCGCGAAATTCCACACAGAAAAAAAATTACCGCCCACCTGTATAGAAAATATTCAAAAGCATACCAAAATTATTTAGTAAATGTTTGTTACTGGTTCGTAAACAGAATTTATGATGTAAAAATACCAAAGGATGGTAACAAATAACACTGACTCCAGTATTAATGAACAAACGAGAGCGAACATGACCATTAAAGAGTATATATTTAGTTTAGTTTTATCGTCAAGGTTAGTTTTATGGTTAGGGTTAGTTTTGTAAGTGTTGGCATAAAATGTTTAAAAAATGTTCATAATCATAAAAATCGAAAAGTACATACTAAAACTAATTAAAAATTCAGTGACTTTATATCTAATAATAAAGAACTATTTGAATGATAATATCCCCTCTAAAACTATAAAAAATACAAAAAATATTCCTTGGTTTTGAAGATATTTATATCTTTTGTAGGAATGTGATCCAGTTATTACAAATTAGCCTCTTATTTTTATACAGGTTGTTTTCATATCTTCTATGAATATTTTTTTCGGATGCATATATTAAAATAAATTTTAATACACGAAATCCCATATCGTCTACCAAAATTTCCAATCGCCAAACATATTCTGTTCAGTTCCTCCACGCATCAGTTGATGTCGCCTAAGTTGGGAAAACCTTGTATAAGAAGAGAGTAAATAGATTGTGTCTCTCATTCCCTCCTTGTCGTTCTATCACTAGGAAAAAAACACTCCTATAAATTATAGTTTTCAGATAACAAAAAAAGATGATGTGAAAACGGCCAAAACAGATAGGCAATTTTCTTTTCAGAATCATAGTTGACTACATTAAGATGGTATTCGTTGTTCTAAACTAATATCCATTTGGCTTCAGTTTAAACTGACGCATTTTTCGTTCATATATCCAGACTATGATTACAAATGTTTGGAAAATGTCCAGATTTTCATCCGAAATCGAGCCAAAATAACTTCTTTTATTTAATGTCTTACGCTAAGAATTGACGGTTGACTGAGGATTGGATAGAGGCCCTACACTAGTTGAGTAGAATTTTCTTTTCTACACTATTTAGCACTTTTTATTGTATTAAGTTGGGGTAGGTTTTTATAATGTTTTTTTCTTATTCTTTATCACTGCCGACTTTGTTACGGATAGCTTTTTTTCTTATTTGGTTGTTTTCAACGTTTCAGTAATCCTAGATATATACGTATATGTACGCGTGCGCATGTGTGTTCATGCGTCAGAGAGCATCGGCCTCTTCCTTACACACATGAACTATATTTATACTCTATGTATTGTACACACACACACACGTATATATATATATATATATATATATTCAGATGAACACAGCAATTTTGGCTTTAAAAATGATGAATACTACAATATTTGTCTTGAAAAAGAAAACAACACCGTGATGATAACATTGTGCTAATTTCGAAAGTACTCAGAATAAACAATATGTAACAACACGGTAATTTTCTCACTTCCTTTAATAATGACACTAAAAAGCTTGTCCGAGAATATGAAAGGATCCAAATGAAAATAAGTACACATAACTTGTTTAAATTATGTATATATATATATATATATATATATATATATATATATGTGTGTGTGTGTGTGTGTGTGTGTGTGTGTGTGTGTGCGTGCGTGTGTGTGTGTGCATGTATATATGTATTTTGGCAGAAATCTTTATTTCTGTGCATATTCCATTGAGTATGACGGAGAAGAAAATCTTCTAAGATTGATTCATTTTTTAATGTTTTTATATTTTTCCTGTTATGGGGACTAAAAGAGTGTGAACACTGTCCGTACGTATTACAGTCCTAGACGTTTTCGGTCACTTATTTTTCAAGGGGCTAGCTATTAGTATATTTTATTATTTTTAACTTGTATTATGTAGTATTACTATTAAGTATTAGTAATTCTAAGCCGTGATGTGTGCAATTAATATTGATTCTGTAATGGATCAACCAATATATATATATATATATATATATATATATATATATATATATATATATATATATATATATATATATATAACTGGCGTAACAGCAAAATTGCTCACATCTTGCAACAGCAAAATTATACCATTTTAATGTTAAGCAGTTGGACCGTTTATCTTAGAAATGATTAAAGATATATTACTGGAATTCTCTGAGGTTTTTATAACACTCTTGGTCTCTACTTTGAGCAATATGAATGTATAATTTCTCTCAAATCTTACCAGAAGTATTGTGATGAAATAAATCATTAACGAAAATTACATGTTCATCATCAATTAATCATAGTTAAGGAACGGAAGCTCATGAAGGATTGAAAACAATTCATTAATATATATATATATATATATATATATATATATATATATATATATATATATATATATATATATACATATATATATACATATATATATATATGCATGCATGTATTTCTCCAGGATCATTTTCTGACTTATTCAAGATGATCTTCGTCCTCTCTAACCTTCTAATTTTCTGTCCTAGATTAACAAGGTGCTTCACAGTTTTCACGTACGGTTTCATTTTCAAGTTTTTTTCACTGTTCTTTATAATGTCGTTGATGAAACTCTTCTCTCACATGCCAAATGTTTATTGATTCAGTTGGATCTTTTCTACCTGATCTCCTTAGCTGTAAGATGAAATGATGATCCCTCTTTCTCTTGTGACCTCTGGTGTTCCCACTTTTTTAAACTTATTCACCGTTCTCTTGATGGTTCTTGAATGGAATTTTAAGATGGAAATCAGAGTATGATTTTTCTACAATTACTGAAATCATGAATGATCATTTTCCTCTCACCATTGCTCATTTGAGGAAACAGTGGGGCCGACACTAAACGACTTTAACCTTCTAACACATAGGTTTTTCAGTGATTCTTACGATAAATGGTGTCAAGAAGGTTAAACGTCTTCTCTGAAAAACTGGAAAAAGAAAGTCAATTAGTTTAGCATTTTCTAGATATTAAAGATTCGTGAATCAGTTAAATCCAATTTAATCACATTGTAAACACGCAGGTTTTCTCGAATCAAGATATGAAGAACAACACTTTCTTCTGAAGTTATCAGTATTCGTTGCATTGTGTGGATCTATTGTGGCCTAATATAATGTATGTGTCTGTCCATCTCTTGATCGATTATAAGTATTTAACTAATAATTAAAAACGGCGGTAAAACTGTTTGTCAGTTATTAAAGCATGTGCAACCACTGCAGCGGTTATGAAGACAGAAAGTAGAATCAAGTCGCTGAGTTCCAATTCCGACATAAACAGTTACGTAAACGTTGCACTAATGCACTTTTCTAAAGGCTTGACTCACTTTCTTCTCTCTCCTGTAGACATAGGTTAAATAACAGGGTAAACTGAGCTATGTATCCTTAGGTAAAAACCAGTTTGGTAGAAAGGTACTGTATTCATAATTTTAGAGAAAGCAACGGTAAATCCCAACACGATCACTTCCAAAATGTCTTAGTTTTTCATGGATGATACGCAAAAGGATGTGATATGGCATTTTAAACAAAATATGATTCAGCAGAATTTATAGGAGAACGATTTTATCAAATATTGAGGAATTCATCCGTTTCCACATCAAACATCGTGAAATCGCATGAACATTTCTGTGAGTATATATGGCAGTGGTTTCGGGTGATTGAAAATGGAATGATATAATTTCCAGTGGCATCATGAACATTCAAATTTTCTGCCTCAATTTGGACCCAGACCGCTATGTTGCATGAATATAACTATTATGACACACGGTGTGGCCCTCCTATATAACTAATAACGGTTTGAACTCAATATCTGTATCTTTCAAAAATATCCGGCTACAGATAATTCGACTAGAGGCTCTACTTGGAGAGATAATAATATTCTAAAATGGCTGTCTACTTAACTTACATATGACACATTCCGACATCTTGTTGAGAGAAACATTTATGTTATGTAAATTTCTAAAATTTGACTTTACGAATGCTTTTGCACAGGATAGAAAACCGGAGGCTAAAATATCAGAGAAATATTCCTATCTCGTCTTTTCTTTTTCTTCCATCTCCCTCACGGTTCTTGCTTCTTCGAAGAGCAAATGTATTCAGTGACAGCAGAACACGTTTCTTCAGCCGACGTTAATGGATTTGGAGACAGATAAGTTCTGTTTACCTTCGGGAGAATTTCCTTTCGGAAAAAAATAAGTTTGTAATTTACTTTCGGACACTTCTTGGATGAGAAGCGTGCGCCTATTCCGAGGAAAAAACTATTCCGAACGGACCAGTTGGACTGTTGGCTGACATTGTTGTTTCGAGAGTTTTAAAATGATAATGAGTTGTTTGATTCGATTATGATGAAGGCGGATGTTCCTTTAGTGATCGGCAAACGAATTGGTCGTTAAATGCCGACTCTTTGAAAAATATGATGATTAGATGATCAAAAAGGATGGTGGAAGTAAATTTAGAGTAGCAGAAAATGGTTTGAAGAATGGGAATATTCTTAGGATGAAGGAATTCTCAAAGAAATACGAGATGTAACAATTTAAATTCCAGAATGGCCTTGAAAGCACAACATTTGCTTACCTGTTCATTATTGTTTATTATTTCCTTCAACGTACTCTTAGAGACAATGATGCCATTATTGGAAGCAACCCCGTTTTCATTTAGAAATATAATTATATCTTTCTGAAGGGGGCACCTTGTGGCGGTGCAAAGGTTAGCAAACTTGTCTCACTAGATCAGTTGCGACTGAAAAGTGAGTTCGATCCTCACTAGGTGCCCCATGCTTTAGGCCTTGTGCCACATCTAAGCTAGCTTTGAAAATCATTGGGCACCTTGATATGGTGTAATGTTAGCAAGTTTATGTCACTAGAACCATTACAATTTAGTACTGAGTTCAATCCTCATTGGGTTCCCTATGCTTTCGGTCTTGTGCTACATCTAAGCTCTGCTTTGAAAATCATTTTGGGCACCTCGAGATGGTGTAATGTTTAGCAAGATTGTCTCGCTAGAACAATTACGACTGAGTAGTAAGTTCGATCCTCACTGGGTGCCACATACATTCGGCCTTGTACCACAGCTAAACTAGGCTTAAAAAGTCATTTTGGGCACGTCGAGGTGGTGTAATATAGCAAGCTTGTCTCGCTACAGAAATTAACACTGGATAGTGAGTTCGATTCTCACTGTGTACCCACTACTTTTGGCCTTGTGCCACATATAGGCTATGCTTGGAAAATCACTATATTATTCTGAATGTCAGCAAATCGTTTTTCATTGTATGGTAATTTTTGAAATATCCAAAAAGAAAAGGGTGTAATCTCTCCTGAAAAATGTGTATGAACTATTTTTGTATTATTTTTTTTATCCAGCAATTTTCGATCACCTAAGATGGCATGCTCATAATCAACTTATCAGCACAGAGTTCGTATATTTGTTCCTAACAGACTCCCATAATATTTTCAGCAATTCCAAATAAACAATTGTTCTTTTTTCGTTGCCCACTGCTTTCGTTATCGTGTACATCATTTAATCTTACTTTGCACCATTTGTACTGCTAGGAAAGCCCTCAGTTTTTCATAGCATGTTCACCATAAGTCATTTTAAAATAGCTTATATTTCACTAGAATTTGAACCAATGTTCATACAACCATTCATCTAATCCGCTGTTCCATATTCCTTTCACTCATTTTCCACCAACATTATGACATGAATACGTGCAAATTCATCTGGCGCTCAAGAACAAATGACCCAACTATTCAGCGTCTTAAACAGAATTTAAAACGTATTTAGACAGGCTCGCGTCAGGATATCTTTCTAGTTCATTACCGAAACAACATGCTGTGGTCTTTCAAAGAATTAAATTGCCAGATACCGTATATTTACATTAAAATGGAAACGAAAGTAAAGTATAAAGAAACAGAATAAAAATGGAGAATTAGAAAAAAAAGAAAAAGAGGAAATGAGAAGTAGAGTAGATATGATGTCAAAAACATATGACTGAAGAAGTAAACGAGACATTTCATGATGAGTAGAAAAATGAGAAAAGATGGCGAATATGGATCAAGAAGTAGCGATAGAAAAATTAAACAAGGCCGACCGCAGTTGGGGTCGTAGAGTCATTTTAAACTCCAAGTTACTTCCATTAGCTGTATATTATACGATCTGTCATGGCTACCTAGAAAAAAAAGAGAAATTTATAAAGACAAAGTTACATACAGAAGAAGGCGCAGAATCTAAAATTGAAAATGTAGAAAGCGGAGGAAAATGGAAAGGGATATTCCTAAATCGGGGGCAGAATGAAAAGAGAAGAACCAGTACCAGAACTAAAACCTGGGGGAGAGAAAACGCAACAGAGACGAAGGAAGCACTAAAAACAGTAACTCCATTTATGGACGTAAAGAAAAGAAATCAAGGAAGAAACGTAATAAAACACAATTAAAAAAATAGAAGAGACAGTTATGCTGAATACACTTGAAGAAGGAAACATCGGCAGAATTGATGGTATATGTATAAACAGAAAATTGTAGCCTTTGCATTTTATGCCGCGTTTATACAACGAAAAATCAATGTTTCTTCCTCCCAGCTAACTGACTTTGATCGCTTTCAGAAAGCCAAATAAATATTACTGTACAATTCGATATGTTTTATATAATTCTAAATATAAGAGGCTTTAGTCATGCCGACCAAAGAGGTTACTTTATATAAGTGTGTAAAAAGAATATTTAAATGTGAGAGCTTATATCGGAATAATGTTTCATAATATAGGAAGAACAGGAAATTGTCCGCTTATGCTTATGTCAGAGATATCATGTGGATATTATTAAAAAGAAGCTCGATTTGAACTTATATATAAAAGAGAATATTTAAGAGTTTTTTTTTTTGTTGTCTGTAGCATTGGTTACGAAAGTTCAATTTAGTACATTTTAGACAGCGAAATGTGTTTCATTGGCCAGTTCGAATTATCAAAGTATTCAACAGGAAATGTTGACATTTGCAGCTAGGCGAATCATTTGAAATTCAATCGTCTGGGGTCATAGTCAGTTACGTAAATTGTGCCAGAAGTCTTAATTACTCTGCATTCATCATATATCAATATAGGAATAAAGTTTAGATCAGAAAATCTAGTTTCAATTAGGGTTGATGCACAGAAGGCAATGGTAGAATTTCTGTATGTCAATGAATAAATATTTTCGGAATGGAATAAATTTAAAATTTGCTGATTCCAACTCAGGAGTAATTGCAATCTCTGAGATTATGCTATGCATATCAAGCATTATTTCATAATAATATTTTTATTAACAAACCAATATTGATAAGAGCTTTTCAGATTATGTTTATATGAGGAATAAATTAAATAAATTTCAGTATGTAATTCTGACTAGAAATATTTACAATAATTCATTTGTTAGTGTGAAATGTTATTATGCAACTCGATGGTTGTTTATTATAATCTAAATTTGTATATCATAGTATAGTTATTATTACTATTTACTAGTCGTAAGAACGATATAACCTCAACAAGCAATATTATGTAATGATATAAGGCAATGGAATAAAAACGAAATATTACAAAAATGTTGAAGAAAGATTCTAGAATAATGAAAGAAATGGAAATCATTAACAGGATGAAAACCCGAAAATATTGTCTTTAGAAATATCGGAAAGAGAAATATTTCAACTTTATAAATAGAAAGTTTAATAAGTAAAATAAATTGACCAACAAGAAAATATTTGACAAAACTGTTGTTCCAAATATAGATAGAGAAAACAAGATGCAAATCATACATACCTTTGGCAGGTAAAGTATACAATATAACACATTTAAATAACCCTGGCAAAGAGAACCGTGGAAGTCTGTAGAAAATTCCATAAAACTCGCAATTTTAATATTGAATTTAAAGATACAGAAGACTGAGCCGATGGCTGGTCTAAAGGTTGGAACCTTCATGGAAATCATCAATTAACATGACAATAGAAAAAACGATGGGATAATATTTTAGCTAATATTGTCTACAGAAAAACAATCATTAGCTACATCAAATATCATGATAAATGGAAACAATTGTCATTAGTTAGGAAAGATATCATTTTTGTTAATACAGATCACGATCACGAAGCTTTAAGCTATTTCCTTCATGCGAGAAAAAAGTCTTATTTTACAAAGCTAACGATTTATAACTTTGCCAAAAATATTATGAAAGAAATCAGATTAATTCATTTTATCTGTCTATATTTCTGAGATGAGGTATTATGTACATTATTTACACTATTCAGACTATTGTCCACATCGTTGTCGCCATGTTTATCACAACGTTTCCGTTGTACGCTCCGGTCTTCTTCAGAAAATCTGAAGATCGGGTATAACGTAGTTATTAATATTGTTACAATTTGTCGAATTTAAATACGGAAATAAATTCATTGATGCATACAAACACACACGCGTGCATACACACACGCACACACACACACACACACATATATATATATATATATATTATTTTTATATATATATATATATATATATATATATATATGTAAATAATTTATCATTGCATTGGCGAGACTCGGACTTGGAATTATGAATGTCGAACTGAACCCTTTATTCCGTTCACTGGGGTAAACTGTTCTAGTTCCACGTACCATGTTTAATGGATGTCAGTTATCAGTTATCTCCTGTTAATTTCTCTCTGAAAGTTCTCCACTGCCTTAACCGGGTATTGAACTCCTGTCGCTGGATCTAACCAACGCCTTTATCCTCTGTGCCATGTGTCCTTGTATGATTTTCTGGGTATTATAAACCTAATGTCTTCAGCAACCATTTTTACCAGAGCTCATATTGCAACTTTGTTGTTATTATCACTTTTCTCTGGCACTCCTTATTACTGGTTTCCGTATTGTATTAATTTCTATGCTTGGTCGGCTAATTAATTTTAACCCAACTTCTCCACATGTCTAATAGCAAACACCGAGTTCTTCGTGAATAGTGATATATAGCAAAGTGGAAAAAAGAATTCAGGCAAAGAATATTGCTAGGAGGCAGTAAAAACTGCAAGTAGTGTTAAAATTAATATTAGATAGTATAATGAAAAAGATTTAACAGCTAAAAACTAATAATGGGTGAAAGAGGGTGAGAGCTATCGACAAACCAGCACATGATAAATGGGTGTAAAATATAAAGAGATATTTTTCTGGCATATATTTTCAATATTCGTAAAAAATGATGTAGCATTTTGCTTGCATAATAAAACTAGATAATTTTTCATAATAAAATTTGAAAATCACGAGATAAGTTTACATAATAAAACTTGAAACCCACCAGATAAATTTGCATACTAAATCCTTAACCGCAACAGATAAGTTTTCATTATAAAACCTGAAATCCACTAGATACGTTTGCATAATAAATCCTGAAATCCACTAGATAAGTCACAATATAATTAGTAACCAGAGGAATTATAAGCTGGAATTAACGTCATATATGGCACATCTAAATATCTGTATATACGTAAATATTTAATATTGTATGTTGCTTGGTCAATGTAAATCTGAAGATCGGGCATAACGTAGTTATTAATATTGTTATAATTTGTGGAATTTAATTACTGAAATAAATTCATTGATGCATACAAACACACACACGCGTGCATACACACGCGCGCATACACACACGCATACATATATATATATATATATATACATATATATATATATATATATATATATATACATATATATATATATATATATATATATATATATATATATATATATATCTGTGTGTGTGTGTGTGTGTGTGTGTGTGTGTGTGTGTGTGTGTGTGTGTGTGTGTGTGTGTGTGTGTGTGTGTGTGTATAATTTATTATTGCATTTCAATACTTCTAGGACTTGGAATTATGTCTGAGCTAACTTTAGACTTTTCAGTCTCCCCACAGTTCCATTAATATTTCCTACTAAATCCTTCCTGTAGCATTATACTTTTAAGAAATATTGTCTCATTCCATTTCCCATTTAATCTTCCCTGTGTCTAGGCGAGTGATAAAGTTGTTGTTTCTACGATTCGCAGACAGTTAATAATATCCCCTTCCAAATATCATTTACGAATGAAATATATTTATCGCAAACAATCATTTACTAAAGGCAGCATCATCATTTTTTACAGATGGAATTGCAAAATAAAACAATAAATATAATCGCGTCTATCAAAGAGGAGCAACGGGATATGAAATATGAAATATTTCTCTCAAGGAACATTTGCTTTTGAAAAAAATTAAACTTAAATATGATTGTGTCTTTTTAATCAAGTGTATACAAATTTTGTAATGAATAGAACAAATTTAAATCAATAAATTATTTCTTCTAGCTGATGGATGATTTATGAATATATATGATTTACTTTGTATTCTATTCCCACATTGCAAAGGAGCAGCGTAAAATTCCCAACGTTCCATCTCGTAACATTAGTAATCAATGGTAAGATTTCTTCAGTTGAAATATTACAAGTGAAATGAACAAAAAGCAAAAACATTCTATAATTTATTGTTGTTAAGGCAAATACTTGTACACGTGTGTGTTAAACAAAACAGATAACATTTGTCATAACATGAAGAAAAAGTGAACAAATATATTTTATTTTTAAATCCAGTTAATCTTATTTGTATACTTGGCACTTTTTCAAATTTAGGAAACATATTTGTCCAGTAAGTGTTGCGGAGAACAAATAATATAAATGGTAAACGTATAAAAGAATACAAATTAGTCCGAATTCAGATGACAGAAAAATAATTAAAATGTTCTGTTTATGTAGTACAATAGGATAGAATAATTTTAATTCATCCATAAATCAATACACCTAGGTGTCTCTAATCTTCAATCTACAACAAACTAATTTATTTAAGCACTTTCCACTAAGCATCCAAGTTAAAGTAAGTGTTTTATAAATGTATAAAAGTCTAAAAATGTTAAAAAAGAAAAAAATATTCTTAAATTCTATGTCAATTTAGGATATAGGCGGGCATGGATATCTACAGCTTCCTTTTATTTATAACTTTTCGAATTCAAAAACTAAAGATTGCGAAATGGATTCTACTTGCTATCTGCATGTTTTTTAATTTAGATATTGTTTCTACTAAAAAAAAGCTGCCAGCCGAATCAAAATAGCCTAGTGTAAATTGCTATTTACACCATTCCTATTAGTAAAGGGATGGGTTCATGCATTTCTCGAAGAAATTAGTTATAAATTGACTCGGCCAGAATTTAAACATGATTCGGCGATTTCACTTTATGCAAGGTTACCCGTCACAAGAACTATATATCAGAAAATATACTGGAATAAATATCTTCATTATTTACATTGTTCGGAATATCATCCTCATGTTTGTTGCCATATTTATCACAACGTTTCGGCCGCTGGACGCTCCGGCCTTCTTCAGGTGGTTGAAATGTCGAACTGAACCCTATTTAGCTCGCCGGGGTAGACTGTTCTAGTTCCAGGTGCCATGTCTAATGGATGTCAGTTATCAGTAATCTCCTCTCCAAGTTCTCTACCGCCTTAAGCACGTATTCAACTCACACTCTTTGAGTCCCGTCACTGGATCTAACTAACGCCTTTATCCACTGTGCCATGTGTCCTTGAGGACAAATGGCATCCATTAGTCATTCATTAGACATGGCACGTGGAACTAGAACAGTCTACCCCAGCGAGCGAAATAAAGGATTCAGTTCAACATCCCAAACACCTGAAGAAGGGCCGGAGCGTACAACGGCCGAAACGTTGTGATAAATATGGCGGCAAAGATGAGGATGATAGTCCGAACAATGTAAATAGTATACATCATCTCAGAAATATAGAGAGTTAATAAATATCTTTCCTATTATATCTGAAACATATTTTCTATGTTCTAAGTTAATTAATTGAGGAGGATTTCTACATATGCATATAGATATCCTGCCTGTTGCCATCTCATTCACAAATGAATAAACTATATGCATCCGGTTTTTTTTTCATTTCAGATAAATGACAAAAATAGATTCAAGCGAAGGGTCCCTGTGGAGCCGGAAGCTGACTTAGTTGATTGGCGTTACAGAATCAAAAACAATGTTCTTTAGAAAATAACAGAACGTACATCACTTGAAGGCTTTGAACTACAACTAAAACGGACAGCATAAGTAATTAGAAGAGAAAATAATGACATATACACGATGTCGAATTTCCACAGGACCTAAAACATGGCGGTGGACGAGAGAAGCCTATTTTAAGAAACTGTTTTTAAGAAAATCGTTTGACAGATTCCCACCCTCAGATTGCTCCCTTATCTTAAAACGGCTAATGTCACGATTACTTGTATTTGATATTATTTTTTCATTTTTTATGAATCCGCAAAATGTGATGTTTGTTGAAGGCTTGCTTTTAGTCCTTTGATTATCGATTCTCTTGTATCTTCTATGTAAAGGAAGTTTGTTAAATTCACCTCTGTCAACCTTTTGTATATGCACCGGGCATCAACGATAGAGATAAAAAAAAAAAAACAGTATCAAATCACCTTAGATTTTTTCTAGATTCCAAAACGCAAAGAGCAATCAATTAATCCACTTGCAAATATTCATGTGACATATATATATATATATATATATATATATATATATATATATATATATATATATATCTCCCTGATGCGATGAGAACGAAAGTAATATGTAAATTCCAACGTTCACCGCATTAATCCAAGTGAGGGCTCGATAACCATACTGGAGCGATAATTATTTATTTATTATAATTTTATCATATAAACAAAACCATTTATACTCATTACCACGATGCAACTTGGTTTCGGTGCATTTCAACTGCACTTCGACGGGTGCAGTTGAAATGCGCCGAAACCAAGTTGCATCTTCGTAATGTGTAAAATGGTTTTGTCTATATGATAAAATTATAATAAATAAATAAATAAATATATATATATATATATATATATATATATATATATATATATATATATATATATATATATATATATATATATATATATATATATATATATATATATATATATATATATATCTGTGTGGGTTTATATATTTATGCTTTCTTCTGTATGTGTATATATGCATATACGTATGCATATATGTATGTTTGTGTATGTGTATATATATATATATATATATATATATATAGATATATATGTGTGTGTATGTGTGTATACGTGTATATATATATGTGTGCATATGTTTGTATGTAGGCAGGTTTTTCCGTGTTTCTGTCTGTAGTGAAGAATGTGTGTACACATATGCCTGTATGTAGTTTTTATTTTCTGTCCTACTTTTATATATTTATACTCGTGTATGTGCACTAGTCCGTATATAGGTATATATGAAATATATTTTTTACATATATTTGTGTGTTTGGAGTTTTCGTATTTATATATTAGATGGTGTTTTTTCTGCGTATGTATCTATTTTTCTATCCATGTCTGTCTGTTTTAATTTCCTTTCTTTCCCTAATGTTTGATTTTCTGTCATGCCCATGTTGATTCTTATCTATTCTACCATTTTTATGTAGTTACATTTGCCCGTATAAGTTATATTTTAATAAGTGGTTGGAATTCGTTTAATAACACTTTCAAACTTGAATATTTCTTGGTTGGTGTATCTGAGTGTCTTTGTCAATGTATGTGTATGTATGTACGTGTCTTTATCGGTGTCTGTGTGTATGGTCACTTGTTTGCACCTTTCATTGTGTATGTATGAGTTTTTTTTTAAGGGCCGTGGACATATGTCCTGTCTCGTCGCTTTTTGTGTGTGTATATATCTAAATACGTCTGCGTGTTTATGTATTATTATCTGATTGTGTACCTATTGTCTTTTGCAATATGTCATCCTCCCCTGACTCTGTTTATGCTTCAAATGTATCTATGTTGCCATGAAGTTCGGAGTAACATCCGATCTTATGGTTCATTCAAACTTAATTTCAATAAAAACATAATAAATAGAATAACATGTATTTTTTTCTTTTTTCCTCAGCAATTTTATAGTTTTAAACTTAATATAGATTAAACTTAAATTTTAAAATGGGTAATTTTTAATTTCAAATTTTATCGTATAATTTAATATTTATGAGTTAGAATAAATTCTATTTTAGTCTAACCGCAACATTGAAGAATTAAATAATTATTATAACCTTAGTTCGTTAAGTTTTTGAATATTCGTATACTTGTATTTTGATTGGTCATTCCAGGTTATGTGACAGAGTTTCCCCTTAGCGAGGAGGTGTTTAATTTGAGCCTTTTAAAACCCTTGAGTGTTGAAACAAAATGGCTATTTTTGTAGTGATTTTATAACATATTTATGTTACAATTTTCGAATAAATAATTATATATATATATATATATATATATATATATATATGTTCGTCTTGGAAATTTACCTGAAATGCATATATATATATATATATATATATATATATATATATATATATATATAGTAAGAGTAAAATATATAATAAGAGTAAGTATATATATATATTATAAATATATATATAGTAAAACAACAATAAGTGTAATTATATATATATATATATATATATATATATATATATATATATATATATATATATATATATATATATATATACGCGCGTGTGTGCGTGTGTAGATTAACAGTATACATGATAATACGCACTAAAAATAATTCACAGTCACATTATAGTCCTTATTTATATCTATTTATACAGTGCATGTGTGAAAAGTAATTTCGTAGTCTTCTCTTTCTGTCCATTATATATACAGAATTCTGTTGCTATTTGAACAACCAGGAAGAGTTGTGATTAGGCAAATTTCAGGTTCGAATTATCTGAGTGCTCACAATCATCATCATCATCATCATCATCTGTACCATGACGGATGTGGTCAATGCGCAATGGCGGGCTCTCTTTCTATATCCCGGTGAATGATTCCCTAGTCCACTGAATGACGTTTTCGGTCCACTTTTCCTCTCACTGTCTCTTTTTCTTTTGTTCAAGTTTGTACCAAGGAGGATTACAAAGGAAATCAAAGGTGGTTTTCATGAGTGGTCCGTACCATTTCTTCATGCCTTCCTCGACTGTGGATATGACGTTTTTCATTAGACAGGTTTCTTGTTTTATAATATCTCGCAGTGCGTCATTTGCGATGCGGTTCAGCGGCATCTCCTTTCTAATGTTTGCATTCGTCGCTGTAATTCTGGGCTTAATGTCTAATAGTCGCACGTATACAATAAGACTGTCGAACCAATCGGCGCAGGAGTTTTGTCTTTGATTTCCTGCAAAATGCGTACAATACAGGCTATATTTGGCCATTGTTTTCTCAGAAATAAAATGATAGTTATTTAACCAAAATTTAATTATACTTATTCTGCATTTTGATTGAATTAACTAATATTTTCTTCGACAAACAGTTTCTCTCATCAAGATGGAAATTCAATTATACTAAAATTTCCTCGTACACTTTTTTTCATAACAATTGAAATTAAAATGAAATAAAAATATTTCTGCTGTATAGTAGATATTATTTATCAAAACATTTTAAGCGGAATTCTTTATCTAATTAAGATTCAGTAGTTCAAATAAATCCTTGTGCAATATCTTATCAATACCTTTGCTTAATCTATTAAACAAATGAGTATAGTGTCCTGAATTTTTAAATCTCTCTCCAATATAATTTCGAACTAAAATATAGCATTTCTTGTTCCAGTGTCGGTGACAAAACCATAATGTTCGTGTTCCACACTTGGCATTATTCTCCTTCGAATTCTGTTCATCAGAATTCGGATTATTTGTTTGGTTACACGGATGCTTAATTTCATTATGCTATGGAGCTCGTATTCATCTGTGTCTGTTTTCTTAGGCAGCGTTCCGGAAATGGATCAAATAATGTCTTCCGTTGTGAAAACACTGAGATATATTTAATTTTGTTTGCTTGGTCTCGTCGGTACCGAAATCAGCTAAGGCGAAAGCATTTCTAATACGATCCCATGTAGTACTGCTTTGTTCTTGTTCTTGTCCACAAGCGATTTTATTCCACACATTAATATTTCCGGTACATCCATATTTTAGCGAAATGCAGTTCTTTTTTCTCTCTGTCTCGTCGTGAAATACTTCTGCAACACATTCGTTCCATCTTTGGAATATTTTTCTCTTTCAGTTTATTTATTTTTCTTTCTTTTGATTTCATCCAAGCGGTTGATGATCCTATGTTTTATTCTCTTCAATGTTTTAATCATTTATGAATACTTAACTTATCTATGTTGCTCGTTCTTTCTTATTCCGCACAGTTTTCGTTGAGTTATTCTTATTTAGTCTCTCTACATGCGTTTTTCATTTCTGTGGTTAATGTTTCATAATATGTGACATTTCTTGCCATTGTTTGTTGTCGCTTTTTTAATGATCTCGGGAATTTCATCTGCCCTCTGTCCTTTTTCCTCTTGTCTCCTTTTCCTGATCACTTTCGTTGATGCCACAAGTGATCCACTGAAACGATTCCCTTTTAATTACTAGCCTTTAACGAGTCATAATTGCTTTTATCACTAGTTACATACGCTTAGGTTGCAACTTGTATTATAGTTTAGGTGATGCTTTGTGTTATAGTGAAAGACACCTGGTCTAGAGAATAGACTCTATAACCTATTATAAGTAGGAGTCAGTAGGTGGTCGAAGAGAAGTGTTCAGCGACCACAACTCGATTACTCTGCGTAACACTTATTTACAAGTTCCTAACGTTTCTGTACGTTTACCCCATTTAGGACGCATTTACTATTGTGGAAATAACTCCACAACACTTTGTTATTTAATTTTAGTAATTTTATTCAAACATCAAAATGGAACATTATTTAAATTATTCGGACTATTGTCCTCATCTTTGTCGCCATATACATTACAACGGTTTGGCCGTTGTACGCCCCGGCCTTCTTCAGGTAGTTGGAATGTCGAACCGAACCCTTTATTTCGCTCACTGCGGTAGACTGTTCTAGTTCCACGTGGCATATATATGGATGTCAGTTATCAGTTATCTCCTGTTAATTTCACTCTGAAAGTTCTCCACTGCCTTAACCGGGTATTGAACTCACACTCTTTGGGTCATGACACTGGATCTATCTAACGCCTTTATCCACTGTGCCATTTGTCCTCAAGGACACTTGGAACAGTGGATAAATTAACAGGAGATAACTGATAACTGACTTCCATTAAACATGACGCGTGGAACTAGAACAGTCTACCCCAGTGAGCGAAATAAAGGGTTCAGTTCGACATTCCAACCACCTGAAGAAGGCCGGAGCGTACAACGGCCGAAACGTTGTAATAAATATGGCGACAAAGATGGGGACAACAGTCGGAATAATGTAAATAATGTACATAATACCTCATCTCAGAAATATAGACAGATATTCAAAATTGAAGGTGATAGGTAAATAGTGCTTAGAAGGTTCGAGAACATCCTTATACTATTTATAGCCAATCACCTATCAATTTATATTCTATCAGTGTAATCCTGAACCATCGTTAACAAATAAGTATTTTAATTAAACCTTTTTAAAATCTGGTGGTACAAATTTTTTCTGTATTGGAGATTTTGAAACTAGGCGTTAATATTTGGACGTTTGCTCTGCAATTTTGGACACATTTATGCCGCTATCGTTAAGGGTTCCTCGTTTGAACATGTCAGTTAGTGTCCCTTTGCGACATTGGCGTTAAGGCTTCCCATGTTAACGGTAATTTCCTGCTACTTACATTGCGTCTTAGTGTTATACAATGGGCTGTAAAAAGTATCAATTTCATCTCCCGTGCTTCGTCTCATTCAACATAAAGATGAAGATTTCCTACAGTATACCTGATATCTATAGATTTAACATTCGTTTTCAGCATTAGGCTTGCTAGCGTGCTGAATGTAAGCTGTTGACTGATACACCATAGTCTCATCACAAGATCTGTAAATAGTGTTTAGAACGTTCCAGAATAACATTAAGCTATTTAGAGCCAATAACTTATAAATTTACATTCTATCAGTGGACACATTTAAAGAATGGCTATTCTATACTTATTTCTTTCATGCTTTTAAATGTTTCTTTTAATAATTTTATATTAAATTATAATTTGAATACGTTGTTAATATTTACTATTATGATATGAAACGTTTATGTGATGTAATTCTGATGTACTTACTATTCGTATAATACTGTAATTAATGCTAACTGTTTTTGTGGTGTGTGCTGAATACTTATATCCCAAATATAATTGCTGCTTTTTAAAGTGATCCCTTCTAAAAAAGGAAGATCGAAATTGTGGTATATATAGTATGCTGTGAAAGAATTGAAACTAATTCAACCAGGAAGTTATCATATGTATCATGTCTTTTGTTATAAGAATTCATTTCCATATAATGCATAATTATTATAATTATAAGAACGGATTAACATCATCCCACGACAAACCTTCCTGTCCTGGGTAAGACGATAAACTACATCCAGCAACAAGACCTCTGATCAGGAGGTTTGGAGGAGCTTGGAAGTACCTCTTAATTGCTGCTGTTCCCAGGTTTATCCTGAACAGTAGCAGTAGCACCACAGCTATGGGCAAATAGTTAATTCCCAAACTGGGGTGAAAAATCTATGAAAGTGTAAAAATAGGTTTTACTACAAATAATACATTTTGGGAAAAAAATACCAGCAATACATTTTTGAAGGAAAACAAATAATACCAGCAGTAAATATTTGTAAAAGAATGTTACCAGCAATACAATTTTTTCAAAATATTACCAGCAATACATTTTTGAAAAATAAAATAAAATATTACCAGTAATACATTTAAAAAAAAATTTTACCAGCAAGACGTTTTGAAAAAAAAATCCTATTACCAGCAATACAAATCCTGTCGGTATTAAATAACCCATTGAGGTTCATATGCCGTAAAACAAACCAAACCAAAGCGATAAACTTTCTCATTAAAGAATTACAAAATGTGTTTCTTTATTTATTGGAAAATTTTGGTTTGATTGGTTTTGTAAACAGCGCTGAAAAATATGATAATAAATGCCAATATAAATAGCGTTTGATAAAAAATATACAGTAAATTCATTATCTAAAATGATTAACTGACAGGTGTTTCGCCTAACTGACAGGTGATTCGCTAATAAAAATAATAGTGATTTGATGAATGAACCTAACTGTATAAACATGATGTCTTCTCCAACATCGCCACATCAACTTGAAGCATCTGATCCCGTACGATCACTGAAGTTAAGCAACATCGAACCTGGTCAATACCTAAATGGGTGACCGATTGAAATTACTAAGTGCTATAATCTTATATGTTGTAATGGATAATGGATCGGGATTGTTCATCAGAGGGGCGAGTTCCATTTCCCGTTGGGCTCGTTATGTTCTCTAACGCGCGAATAGCGTCGAGGAAGAAAGGTATCCACCTCTTCTACCCAAGCTACGGGTTAATTAGGAATACTTTAATCATTATTTTCTCCAAAAAAGATTTAATTTCGAAAAATAGTATCTGGCTTTAAATAACCTGTAATGGGTTGATAACCCGTAGAAAACGAATCAATCTTATATAACTACCACATTGGTGATCTCTAAAATAACATGGCGCAAAGGGAAAGACTCAAACAGTTAAGTGGAGTAAATATTAAAAGGAAGATTAGAATGCTGAACATTTCTTATTACATACGCACCATTAAAGGTGCCAAACAATATCTATTGATCGGATTGGGCTTGATCTTATGGACTGGAAAATATTGGATAATATTTCTTCCAATGCATTTATTGCATGTAAGGTCAAAGAGAACGGAAATAATATAATCCATGCTTAAGCCGATAATCCTTAAACCGAGGAGAAAGGTCTAGGCCGAGAGAAACATCGAAGTGGTTCAATGAATATTTAGATTTAGTAAACGCAATCTTGTGGGTGTCGTTGGAAAAGGTCGAATCTGCCGGAATGCTTAACGGTATGACATCATAAACTGTAAGCAATCCACAATGGTTTCACACTTTGTGACGTTCATTGTTTTTTTTATTTACGTACTTATGCCCTTGAGAAAAATAAAACTGCTAAATTCCTCAAATGAACTCTTGAACTGACAATCATATATACATGAACTCAGGAAGTGAATTAATAAAATAAATTCAAAAAAGAGAATGGATGGGCTTTAAACATAACTCGCATATGTTTTTATCCACTACTTGCCCACCTTTGTTATTTCCTCTTATTTCATTAGCTTACGGTTCAGAAAGTTAATGAAAACCACCTTTCAACATTAATTATAACCATTGACTAGCAGCATGGCCCGGCGTTGCCCGTGCTTGATTCATCAGTGATACAATCTCACAAAAGGAATTGAAACTGATATAAAATGTTGGTCTTATGTAAAAATGCTAGAAATATTTTGGGTGACTAGATTGGTTGTATTCAATTTAGTATATATTATAGTATATAACTAATTTTATTTTTTACTTGGATCAAAAATATATAATATTATATATATATATATATATATATATATATATATATATATATATATATATATATATATATATATATATATATATCATATTATATCAAATATGTGATGCAGTTCAATTTATATTACAATGAATCATTCATACAAGGAAAACATATTTCGATTCGCATTTAATTTTTTCGTCTCGGATGCTACCTGGATTTTATCAAAAACAAAATAATGTCCATGCCTGAAGATGACTGAATGTACAGTTGAAATTACTTGCGTATTAAAGAAAGACCTCATACGGCTTATAATTAAAAAAAAAAAAGGATCATAACATTCATCGAGTGATTTGTAGGTTAATGCACATTTAAAATTTTGTTTGCGAAGGGATTTCGCCATTTTATATCATTAACTTTACTAATCTACTTTTTGTATGAATGATTCATTATAATTATATATATATATATATATATATATATATATATATATATATATATATATAATAGCAGCATGGCCCGGCGTTGCCCGTGCTTGATTCAAAAATCGTACGACTCATACAGCAATCGCTATCACTTGACTTAAAACTTAAAATATTTTTGCCCTTACTTGCTTTTAAAGAAGTGCCCTTTGCTGTGCTGATGTTGCTACGTGACTTACTTCTTGCCTATCTCACACTGCGAATTTTTTCTAAGCTCTATACTAAACATTAAATCTGTTACGAAAATAGAACTAAACAAAATGTACACAAATCTATCAGCTTTAAAAAAGGACTCGTAACTGGAAAAACCGAATGAGGAAAGAATATTAACAACAAATACATTTTCACACCCAACACAGTTCTGCGGAATCAGAATCAACGTTGAGTTTAAGCAAGCGAATGAGCCAATTGGAGTAAAGTGACATGCAGATTTAAATTTGTCCCACTTGTGATGAATGCAGCTATCGATCTTTTTTTTTCCTGCTAGCATGCTAGTTAACATTCGTGTCAGTCAGCTGTTGGCTCTAACGCTGGGCAATAGAATATTCCTGCCTATTCGTGGCAGCCAGCTATTGGCTCTCACTCTGGCCAGTAGAAAATGGCCGCAAACTACATGAAAACTGTCGTAGAAGCCTGAAACATCGATTATTTCCACTATCGATGGTAGTTGGGAAATGCTATGTCGGTCTTGGGCTTCCCGCTAACTTGGAGCATGTGCATGTAAATTTTGGTGCAAATCCGTCGAAAATTGCGGCCGTGCATTCGTTACACACACACATCATGCCTTTTATAGATAGAGATGCATGCGTGCTGAATCATATGAATTAAAGAAAAATAGTTTTGTTTGGTTTGTTTGTTTAACGACATCTCAATTCCTAGTGAGTCATTTAATGCCGAAATTTTCTTTTCTTTTGAGCTTTGGTAAACATTATTTCAAAAAATGTGTTGCTGACAATTTTTTTTACTCTGAATATATATTGCTGAAAACATCTTGTAATATATTTTTTTATACTATTTACATTGTTCGCACTATCGTTCTCATCTTTGTTGCCATATTTATCACAACGTTTCGGCCGTTGTACTCTGCAGCCTTCTTCAGGCGTTTGGATTGTCCAACTGAACTCTTTATTTCGCTCGCTGGGTTAAACTGTTCTAGTTACACGTGCCATGTCTAATGGATGTCAGTTATCAATTATCTCCTTTTAATTCCCTTCTCCAACTTCTCCACTGCCTTAACCAGGTATTGAACTCTCACTGTGCCATGTGTCTTTTATCCACAGTGGATAAAAGCCTTCGTTAAATCCAGTGAGAGTGTTAGTTCAATACCCGGTTAAGGCAGTGGAGATTTATTGAATTCAATTTGAAAGTTTTCAACGTGAGGATAAAAAGGTTAATGTGCACATGCACACATATACTTATGTCTCTCTACCTAACAGTAAGATATATAATCCGGTGTTCTTATTGATATTTTTTATTTTACAAAACAGAGATCAATGTAAATTTAGAGAACATAAATATTATAAATTAACTAATTTAGAATATAGTTTTTCGCTACACATTAAATTAAATTTGAAATTTTAACTTCAGTTTTTGAAACATGGTTATTTCTGTGTAGTGAGGAAACCATATTTTAAATCACTTATATATATATATATATATATATATATATATATATATATATATATGATTGTGATTACATGTAATAAATTATAACCACGGAATATTAGCATTTGAGCTTTTTATATTATATAATTGCTCTGTGTTTTACATAGAGCTCTACCTGTATTTTACCTTCTTGGAACTATATATATATATATATATATATATATATATATATATATATATATATATATATATATATATTACCTCGTACATTCTCATCAGTAAATATCAATCCAGTTAATCATAGTCATATTGTATATACCTTTACAAACAACCCTACAAAAAGAACAAATTTAGCGAAAATATTTGGAATATCACAGATTATATGCATAGGAACACATTGAGGTCGACCATATAAAAATGTGGAAACCTTATCTAAAAATTTGCACTCCCTGTGATTTAAATCCTATAACATGAAAAGTTTGACTTGTATTGCACTGAACATTCAAAAGTAATTACTCTTAATTTTAACCTACCGCTTTAAATCAGAAAATTAAAATTTAAAGAGCACAGTAGTTGCAGTGTGTTGGTTAATTTAGCAGTTATGGACCCAGTGAGTCTGAGTTAAAACCTCTGAGATCACTTAAGCTTGTCGTTTCGCATAACCTAGAGATTAACAAATGAAGGAAAATCTCTTTCGAGCAGAATATTTTATAGAGACAAACACACACACGTATAGACGCACGCAAACTCACTCACATATATGTATATATATTTACACACACACATCTACACACACACAGACACACATATATATATATATATATTAATGTATATTTTTATATATTCTTTATATTTTTTAAAATTTTTATTTAACTGGCTTTATTTTGCTTTAACTTCCTTTATTTTACTGATGTCACATCTTCTTCTTCTTATCATCATCATCATCATCATCATCATCATCATCATCATCATCATCATCATCAGTTTGAAATTGTGATGCTTATAATGCGATGATGATGATGGTTTCACTGTAGAAAATGACATGACAATTCAATGTATCTACTTTAAATCTGATCAGCACCCCCATCGCCCTGTTTTCTGACTTGTTCAGTCCTTAAAGAAAACTCATTTCTAGTTCAACCTATAAGCTCATGTTTAGTTCTTCTTTCTTTCAATTCTTTCCTTCCCTCTCTTAATATCCTTATCTCTCCACTCTCTTCACCATTTCTCTCTTCACACCACCAATTTTTAGAATCTTATATTGATTTTTTTTATTTTTCTTTCTTCCTCTTTTATTATTAAAACTTCCTTTTTCTTTTTTCCTTCCCCTTTTTTTTCGTCTGGGCTAATTGAATCCATTTATTAAAGATACGTCGGTCTGAAGAGATGAATATATTTTTGTATATTCATGAAATAAATTATAACCGAATGGATTTCTGTACTCACTATATATATATATATATATATATATATATATATATATATATATATATACAGATGTATGTATATATGTATGTGGCATCTGTCGATATCGAGAAAGCTTGGACTGCGCCAAAACAGTTATAACTCAGCTGCTGATCGCGGTTCAGCGTTTGTTTTGACTGTACAGTCCCATACTCTAGTGACAGACTTCATTCCAATATATGTCGCCTTGTATTATTTTTCCGTCGAACACAGTCCTCCTCGCCGGTAAGGCATAATTTCTCCAGTTCTCTCTCCAGCCCTCGGTGTAAATCACGTCTCCCGCTGAGCGAGCGTTGGCGAGGTCTTCACGACTCTCGATGTGCATGTCCATTGCCCTCATGTCCGACTTCCATACGTTCTCTAAGCGAATGAGGTCGGTCTCGTGCCCTCTTGCCGGCGGCAACTTTCCCTTGCATTAAGGCCGTCAACACACACACACACACACACACACACACACACACACACACACACACACACACACACACACACACACATATATATATATATATGTATATATATATATATATATATATATATATATATATATATATATCCAAATGCTTAGAGGTACAAAATTTATATACAGTTTTAAATAGTAGGAATTTATTAATTTTAATTTTATTAGTCTCTAAGGCCCTTTCAACCAAGATCTCATCAGGAGACAATTGTTGGATAATTGACAAATTAACGTAAAAAACAGTGACGAAAATTAAGATCAAAAGGGGGAAACACGCTAAAATAATATATAAGTGTATATACTTATAACAAGGGAAGGGGAAATAACGTGTAAATAAATTACCGAGGGACAGTTAAAATAAAATATCCCCCAACAGATTAAGGGACTTCACAAATTATTTCTGCCGGCAGAGAGAAGGTTTCCTTAATCCTATACAGGACTGATTCCAAAATCTTCAAATGATTGTTGGAACCAGGCGTATGAATGATTTTAAACCACTCTTTTGTATACGACTTAGCACAGGCTATATTCTCAACTAGCCGTAGATAAACTTTACATACTTTCATCCTGCTTCGTACGAACAAAAACGTACTTTTAGTGTATATGCGTCGTGTCATTATTTCCGATCTTTCATTCAGTATTTTTTTGGTAGGGGATATGTAAATAATATGCTTAACTTTTCCTCCAGGCACAGTTTTAAGATATCAGGACGATTGCTGTGAATAATAAAGCCTTATTAAATCTTTTGACCCAAACCGGCTGAGGATGCCGAGATTTTGAAATCAATGTAGCGTGATTGACTGATAACCTATTTTTATCAGTTGTGCTGTACCGCAAATATCAGAAAATAATAGACAATATATTTCTTTTTATTGCATTTCCTAGTGTACTCACAAGAGAATGGAGGAGAATTTACTGCATGCAAAAATTATGCAAATGTTTGTTCATTCTGAAGGCCTTCGACTAATCTATTAACCGTTTTCAAGAATTCGGGCTCTATTGTTGCAAATGATGGGGATTTTACAGAGAAGTAGATATATTTTTAATTCCCGAACACGAACAGTACCTTATGGTTCTGTTCACAATTGAGGTTATTAAGTTGTTTTTTTGTTTATCGATAATAAGTGTTTCTATTTTTTTAGACGTTTTTTTTAGTTATAGGCTTGTATTATATTTGTATTTTCGACGAGTATGTCACGTATCGAACTTTTCATATTGTTTTAAATAAGATGTAATGAAACATGGCGTGAGAAATGTCTGTCCAATATTTAGATATTTATACATAGAATTATTGAACAACAAGAAGTGAATTCATGATTCCATCCTCACAGAACGTGGTATTTTTTCTGGGTGATGAACTGGTCTAAGTCAGTTTTAAAAGCTTCCACAGAATTGAATGTCTTGCTATTAAGAGAATTCTGTAATGATCGAAGAAAGTGCAAAGGTCACGTTATTATTACTGGTGTAGTAGGGCATCCCAACCAATGTGTGCAAATCAATGTCTGATGCGTCTTCAAATGAGATGGAAGTCGGCATTTTTCCCTACTGGCCAATTCCGGGCGCTTTTCATTGATTGCTGCCTTTACTCGGTCCAATTGGGAACAAGTATTGTCTGTATTCGATGTCTGATTTTGTGGAAATAGGGTGCAATAGACAATGGTCTTCCAGTTCACACCAGATACTCAGTATCGCGAGGCAAATCGTGTTATTAATTTGAACCATCTTTAGAAGGAATTCGTAGAAAAATGGATAATACTATTCAGAAAAAATGGTCTTTGGAAAATCATAAAAAAACATTTGCGAACAATGTAAATGTCGATACATTAAAAAGTTAATAAAATCAAGTGACGAATAGCGGATGTCGAATAACAAAGAATCCATAACAATAGGTAAAATCAAATCAAATAAAAACTGATCCGACTTATGGAATATTGCGTTAATCGTTTTTCTATAGGCTATATATTTTGGATTTATTTTAAATACAATTTTATATTTCACTACGTTTGTTTGCCTTTGAACACATTTTAGACTATATTTTTTTTTATTTCAATGAAACTACTACCACTCTCGCAAAAGACAAAATTTATTAACGGCGAAAACTTAACCTCTCCAAACTTGAAAATACCTAACGTATTCACCTGACATTTTCGACAAACTCTTAGCGCTAATAATAAAAATATAACATGGAAGTACACTAGAAAAAGTGAATTAAAAAACTACAAAAATTTTTATGGTCCGTTATATTCCAGAAAGCACATTAATTAAGGATATCTGCCCAAATAGATAGCATTTTTAATGGAGATAAACATCAGTATGTTTTTTTTACGGGATACATTTGTCATGTATATATATATATATATATATATATATATATATATATATATATATATATATATATATATATATATATATATATATATATATCCTCGTGCAAATTAATTGAATATAGACGAATAATTGCGTTAATTTTTCCATGTTATTTCGTATTTTTCCAATGGAACTTGACACAGTGCACATGTTAGTACTTCGTATGTCCATTCCACGAAGTCGTTCCTTGAAGATTGACCACACATTCTCGATTGGATGTAAATCCGGAAAATTTCTGAGCCAGTCGATAGTACTTTGATTTGCTTACTGGTAAGACTTGCTAATGTGCTCATGCCGTGTTACAATTTTCTTATACTTCCTTGAAGTAACATCTACTGCAGACAATGGGCGTAGGACAAATAATCGACAGTCGAGACAATAGTGTCTGGGCGTGATAAAATCTGATACAATGATGGATGACGCAATATTTTTAAAGGCCAAACAAATTTTATTATACAACCCGAAAATAGATTCATATTACTGCACACCACTGCAAAAGACCTAATCTGAGGAACAAATAGAAATCCATTACACTCTGTCACTTCAGTGGGTCTAAAACTGACTGTGTGGTGAAAGAAAGGAAACTAAAGCAGTTGTTTGAATTAATTTGCAAAAAGGTGTACACTGCAAAATTCACAAAATCGTCCACATAGAATTAATGTTCTCATGAAAATAAGATCTAACTCAATATAAATATGTGTGTGCGTACGAGTGCGCACGTGTGCACACGAGTGAGCGTCTGTGTGTGTGTTTTTGTGTGTGTGTGCGCGCGTGTGTGCGTGTGTGTGTGTGTGTGTGTGTGTGTGTGTGTGTGTGTGTGTGTGTGTGTGTGTGTGTGACGCAATCTGTTAGGAATTTAGTCTTTTTGATTGAGCGGGTACGAGGTACGATCAAAAAATAAAGGAACTGTTTCTATGCTAATGAATCTAAAATAGGCAGAATGAAGCGGCTTGGCAGATATTGAACATGGCGCCAATGAATTTATAACGTTTTTACTCAATTCCATTGTTTGTAGCAGTGCTTGGATGAAGCGGTTCCATCACTGAACACGTCTTGCACAGCACTTTTTGGCTAAGCATCACATTCCCCAGAATCGACAACTATTATGTTACCCAGAACACAGCCCTTGCGACACTTCCATCTTTCCAAAAATCAAATCCCGCTTGAAGGGTACAAGATTTCAATACGTCGAGGAAATCCAATGCGACAAAGCAGCTGCTCGCTATCCTATAATAGGAGTCCCAGGAAGTTCGGCCGTCAATGTAAACGACGCTGGTTAAATTATGTAGATTCAGAAGGGAACTAGTTCGAAGGAGATTAAATGTCGTATTGATATATGCTGTAATTTGCTTTTTATAACACCGATCCCAATACTTTTTGACCAACCCGCCTATATGATTTACGTATAGTCTTTTTATTCGTATTGGTTGACGTTTTTTGCATTCGACTTCTAAAGTCTTTTCTTGCAATGCCTTGATGGCCTGGCTACAAACGATAAGTTATTTTCCCTTTATGACTCCTTTTACTTTATATAATATATAAATTCCAACGTTCGCAGCGTTAATTCAAAAAAGAGCTCGATACAGATAGTCGAGCGATCACCATCACCAAACTGCTATCAACAACAACTATTGTTCCACTCAGATACTTTATATATATTTTGTATGTTTATTTTTCTTCTCAAAAAAATGGAAAAAAGGAAGTGACGTTTTACATCCGGCTTGCCTACAAACAGGATTGTTCATAACCATTTTCGACCCTCACCCGTAGATGTGCAGTTGAAATGCACTGAAACCAAGTTGCATCTTTGTAGTGAGTTAAATGGTTTTGTCTATATGATAAAATTATAATATATATATATATATATATATATATATATATATATATATTAAGACATTTTTATCTGTGTACGTTCTTTCTATAGATACAAATATTTTAAGTAAATGCTCTGTTAATAATAAACATTATTAACGACATTTACCAGCCTGAATGTCCGAGAAATTTTCACAGAAAATATGTGTCCTCCGACAGGAATCGAAACTGTATCGTATACGGAACCGTCATATAGCCTGACGTGTTTTTCCAATTGATCCACAGAAGAGTGTTTCGGTTAGCAAGGTCGATTTTATTGTTTTTAAACTACAATTCTCCATGATTTTCTCTCGTACATTCATATTTGCTCGATGCGTATCCAAATGGAAACAGATGACGTCACACATTATGAAATGGAGAAAGTCCGACAATTATTTTAAGACATTTTTTTAAATAATTGTCTGATTTTGTCCATTTCATATATATATATATATATATATATATATATATATATATATATATATTACTATATATAATAATGTTCTTCTTAGAACCTTGTGTATAAATTTTTTGCCACAATTTACATGACCAAATGTTTATTTTTATGTGCTTTTTATTTTGTAATATGCAATATAACGATACATTTGTATACGCAACCAGATTGTATATTTTAATAGAGAATATATGTTTAACATTTAAACAAAAGTCAGGAAGGCAGTTTTTAAAACTACTGAATTAAAGCAACTCAGTAATCATATAAACAAGGAAACATTGTTTGATTTAAATCCAAGAAAATGCTGTCGATTTTATCGATTTTGAAAAATCCAATTACATCATCGCAAGACATTTAATGCACGGAAATAAACATTGAATTAATTTAAATATTGATCGAAAGGAAATGTTCACCTTAACTTTCCACCATGGAAAACTATCTTAATTCCGTCAGCATGTTTGCTCTGACGGAAGGATGTTCCCACTGTCAAGTACCTTGTCTCATACAACCATCTCCAAATATTCGAAACAAATATTCGATTTTCTGTCTGTTTTGAGTTGCCTCATCTAGTTCAACCTTGGCAGTGAAACGTTTATTTTTTTCGGTTCACCCGGAGCAAGGGAAAAATGCCACTATGGCCCCGGGTTGGGGTGACAGGGAGTGGAAGAGAATGAGAAAACTTTAGTGAAGATGAGTCAGGAAAGGACAAAAAAGAACAGGGTTCAAGAAAAGAGATGTTGATTGGCGTTGCGTTTAAATTTTTGAAGATTATAAGTGGCAAATAATCAAGAAATAGGAATGGAGTTACACAGGTGAGAAGTGCGTGAAAAGAAACTGATAAGTAACAATATTTATTCTGTGCTATACAGAAATGTGGCACAAGGCCTAATGGGGGTTGGGGAAAGGATGGTCTTCTACTGTCTTAACTATAACTTAGCTAGCCGGAATCACTGACCCAATCGTACGAACAATATTCCATACACCAAAACAACACATTCATACGTACCTTTCTTACTCCAAACACCATAATGCCTCACTGTCTCTATGTAAATACTAACTAGTTCCCATATTTACAATTCATTGTCTGTGGGGGCAGGGAAAAAAATAACAATTCTAAAAACGACCCCAATGAGTATTTACAATGTGTATACAAAACTATCTACAAGAAACTAAAGAAAATATAGTAATAAAAACCCGCACAATCACTAAATGTGGCAGAAATATCAGTTCCAGGCCAAAATCAGTGCGGGACTATAAGAGTGTAAATCATTCATTCCTCCGAAGCATACACACTGACACGCTCTCATTCAAACACAACAACAAATACGAAAACACTCACACGAAACGAAAGACGCCCCGCATCCACCTGTGAACAGATATCACTAACCACCTAAAGAGGGAGGGGATGGGGAATTAAACTTAAAGAAAAATAGGGACAAAAATAAAAGTGGGGCCAATGAGCATACTGATAAGTAACGGTAGCATCTAGCTAGTTCAACAGCAAATCAATGACAACTAGTTGCCAACTAGAAACCCGATTAAATTCGTATAATCGAGGCGCGAGGGAATAAAGCTCATCACGAAAACGTTTGTAGAAAAGACAAAGAGTAGCCACGTAACGTCGGTGAGAAAATGGCTGAAGTCCTGAGACCTGGTCAAGATCGATTACATTACAGAGCCTTAAATGGAATGGAACACATGTGGTATGTTTTTGAGTTCCAATTTTGAATTTCAGCTTCTATTTGTGAATATAGCAGAATTGATGTATACATTAAACATAATATCCACGGACAAATTTATTTATCAGTGAAGATGAATAAGGTAAGAAAATAAAGGAACAGGCTTCAGGAAAAGAGAAGATGTTGACTGGCGTTGAATTTAAAAGGCACGTCAGGCTATATGGCGGTTTCGTATAGGATACAGGTTCGAATACTGTCGGAGGACGAATATTTTCTATTAAAATTTCTCGGACATTCACGCCGGCAAATGATGTTTAATACTGTTTATTATACACTAAGCATTTACTTAAATACTTGTATTTATAAAAAGAATGTTAACCATAAAAATGTCTTTAAATAATTGTCGGACTTTGTCCATTATATATATATATATATATATATATATATATATATATATATATATATATATATATATATATATATATATATATATATATATATATATATATATATATGTGTGTATATATATATATTACTATATATAATAAGGTTCTTAGAAGCTTGTGTATAAATTTCTTGCCACAATTTACATCTAATAAGAACGTGTCTTCAAACGCGTTAAAATTGTTGGCCACCAGTATGACAAAATGTTTATTTTTATGTGGTTAGATCTAGTGAGAGGACTCAAAGAATGTGAGTTCAATATCCGGTTAAGGCGGTGGAGAAATTTCAGAGGGAAATTAACAGGAGATAACTGAAAACTGACAGCCATTAAAACATGGCACGTGGAACTAGAACAGTCTACCCCAGTGAGCGAAATAAAGGGTTTAGTTCGACATTGCAACCACCAGAAGAAGGCCGGAGCGTACAACGGCCGAAACGTTGTAATAAACATGGCGGCAAAGATGAGGACAATAGTCCGAATAATGTAAATAATGTGTGTATATATATATATATATATATATATATATATATATATATATATATATATATATATATATATATATATATATCAGTGTGTCACCTAAGGCGATTGATACTTAATATGGATACCATATTCTGTGTATTTTTTGTTTTTTTTTACAGTAGGGTTCACCCTATACAAGGCTCGGGAGTTACTCAAGAGAGAGATACGTTAGGATGCAATTTGTGTGAATAGAAGCGGAAGGTAACGGTTCACCCTTAACATCAAAAGACGAAGAATGTAACGTCCTATTGAAAGACGTTTCCACATGGAAGTCGTTCGTGGGAAGAAACTGCTCGAGTGGAACTTACTTCTCAGCGATGGAATACGCAAGGAGTGTGGGTGGTTTGCCACTATGTAAATGGCATGGCGTGTTCTTGCCATGAAAGTTTGCCTTGGCGGCACCAGGGAATGGACTTCGTCCGAGACCTTTCCATGAAAGTAGCTGTACAACAGCGAGATGCTTGCCACATCCCGTCCGTAGCAGAAATGTTAAAGGTTAGAGAATAATTCGTCACCCACAAGGGCACGGAGGCGCTTTTGAACTCTATCATTGACTTGTTTTCGCCAATCGTACACATTTCTGCACGATGAGTGAGAGTTTCAGTATAACGTTTTCTTTTTCCTTTTCTTTTTTTTTTTGCGTTCAGGGAGACGCTTCACATTACTTCAGAGGCTATTATAAAATGTATCTCATGCAATGGTAATTAACTTATACTAACTGAAATTCAAATCGAGTATCCAATTAGTAAAACAAGCATCTCCCGCTGCAAAGTGGCGGTTTACTATCGACTTTGATTTCTCATTAAAGCATTGCAGATATTATCATTAAAAGGAAATTACTCATAGTATAGTGTGCATAATTAAACAATTAAATTTGCCTCAGTAATAAAATGTTTAAAGGAATTTGATGGTGTCGTAATGTTTGTTGTTGCATATGCGGAATCGCTAGTTCAATTTAATATTCCAACTATGATGGTTTGCATTCACATTATTGTCCCTGGAAAAACATCAATTCCTCACTTTTCAATTGTCCTCTCTAAATCAGTGGAGAATTCAACTCCATTGTCAATTTCAATATTAACAGATAAGTTGTAGAGAGACATGATCACCTTATACAGAATTTGTAGTGACGTAAAAAAGTCATTGTTATCCTTATCTTCATTGCCATATTCACAACGTTTCGGCTATTTAGGTGATTGGAATTCTGAACCTGTTGTGGTGTCTTCCCTCTAATGAGGCTATTGTGGACTCTCCTACTATACTTATAAAGTAGTAGAAAAGTAATCCTCGGGGGAACGGCGATATAGGCGGAGAGGAACCCGGACGAGGTTTTGCAGAAGGGCAAAGTTTCGTCCGGGGAGGTAGACAGGCCGTGAACCCGTTTATATGGGTTCGAAGGGAATTTTTTGGCCGAGCCTACGAGCTCGGGGAACCCACAATAAACCGGCCTTGTGCCACATACGACCCACGTTGGGGGTGGGGCGTTAAATATAACGGTGATATAGACTGTTCAACTGTCGAACTCTCTGTCTTTGGCAGAGACGAACCCGGACGAGGCTTTGCCGAAGAGCAAATTTCGTCCGGGGAGGTAGACAGACCCTGAACCCGATTATGAGGTCTCGAAGGGAATATTTTTGGTTGAGCCTACGGGCTCGTAGAACCCACAGTAAACTCGGCCTTGTGGCACATCCCTCCCTCCTGGGTGGGCTGTTAAATATTAACGGTGATATAGACTGAACTCTGGTCAACCGACACACACTACCAAGTCGTGTAACACACTTCTGTTGTATTTACTGTTCAATACACTATCTGCAAACTATTGTTTTGTTATTTCTTAACCATTACTTGGACACAATAAAACCGAACACTTTATTTCATCCACCGTGGTAGATTGTTCTAATTTCACGTGCTATACTTCTTCCGGATATCCCTTTAAATCAACTCTCCAAATTTTTTGGCTCACCAATGCTATAGACTGGTACTGAACTCACAACTATTTGGGCCTCGTCACTGGATCTAACCAACACATTTATCCACGGGACCATGTGTCCTTAAGGGTTCAGTTCAAAATTCCGAAAAAGACCGGAGCGAACAAAAACCGAAACGTTATGAATATGGCAATGAAGAGAGGGATAACAGTTTGAATAATATAAATAATTCAACATACATTTTCATATTAGGTTTGAGCACCTCGACATGGTTTAAGGTTTAGCAAGCTTGTCCCTAGAGCAATTATCACTGAATAGTGAATTCGATCCTCACTGGGTGACCCATACATTCGACATTGTGCCATATTTGAGCTACGCTTAGAAAAAAAAACCCATATCATATCAGGATTTGTTCATATACAAAATGTAAGTATTGATATATGTACGATATATAAACTATTCCTTTTTGAAGAAATACATTCAGATGTAGAATTATCTTCCAATTTGATTTTTGTATTTTTTTTTCATCGTTGTTGTTTTCAGAAAGATTCAGCTCAGCTTCAAAAGATGGATTGCAGACAAAAACAAAAATTTGCTAAGATTGAGTTAGTCATACAATGGAAGCTGAATATGAGAGAACAAGCAATAAGAAACATAACGGAGCGTTGTATTCCTTTCAAAATTCTTCGAAGGTTGTCATATTTATATTCTAGAGAAACCAAAAATCACAGAAAAATTACAAATAGGTGTTGGTGCGAAACACGTCATTGATTTATACGCGTCTGGCTGATACCAGTTCTGCGCTATATGTTTAGTTCATCAACGATCCCCGTGTCAAAATATGTTCACCTGGTAACGTGTAGCACGGGTATGCCTATAAGTCTGTGTATCCACGAAATAAAATATTTGGTGATGTCAATAAATGTCTTTATATTTTTTCCAAACGATTATTCTCCAAGGTAAGAATATTTCAAATATTTCTTGAATGTGTATCGAATATAAGGTCCAGTTATTTATGCTAAGATCAAAACTAAATCAAATATTGTCATGCATAAAATTTGAACAGTACCGCTTCAGCTTCTACATAAATTTTTCTTAGAAAATACTGATTTTTATTGTTAGCTATTTTTTTCTGCTTCTGTTGTTTACTTTAGATGTCATAAATATCGCCCGCCCTAATTCGTTTGAGTCGCACATAAAAATAGTTATCAGGAGTATGAAAAGAAATAGTTTGTGTTATACTTCTTTTGAAACAGAAGAAAAAATGGAATGGCAATGCGAGAAAATGATGAGAGAAAGACAAAACGCCGTGATGAAAGAGAAGATAGCAAGGCAGGAAATAGAAGATAGGAAGGCAGGAAAGAGAATATAAAAAGGCAGGAAAGAGAAGATAAAATGGCAGGAAAGAGAAGATAGGCACACAGGAAAGAGAAGATAGCAAGGCAGGAAAGAAAAGATAAAACGGCAGGAAAGAGAAGATAAAAAGGCCGGAAAGAGAAGATAAAAAGGCCGGAAAGAGAAGATAAGCACGCAGGAAAGATAAGTTAGGAAGGCAGGAAAGAGAAGATAGCAAGGCAGGAAAGAAAAGATAAAACGGCAGGAAAGAGAAGATAAGCACACAGGAAAGAGAAGATAGCAAGGCAGGAAAGATAAGTTAGGAAGGCAGGAAAGAGAAGATAGTATCGCAGGAAAGAAAAGATAAAAAGGCAGGAAAGAGAAGATAGGACAAAAGGAAAAAATAAGGTACTAAAGAATGAAGGCTTACATAGGAGTAGCGAGGGTATAAAATGGCGTGTTTGTGTAAAGAAAAAAATCTGAATACAAGGAAAATAGAACTACTAAAAGAAATAATGGTGGTTATATGAAAAAAGATGAAATTTTCGACAAGGATAGAAAAAAAAAAAAATTAATTCCGCGAAATACACCCTTGTGCAAATTAATTCAAACAACAGCTTTACTTTCCGTTCTTTTATTTTACGGCCAGTTTTAGACACACAGGAGTGACAGGGTTTAATAGATTTTTTATTTTTTCCTAGGTGATTTTCAGTAGTGTGCAGTAATATGGACTTATTTTCGGGGTGTATGATGAAATTTGTTTGGCCTTGAAAAACATTGCTTCATCCGAAAATGCATCAGATTTTTATCACGCCCAGACACTATTATCTCGACTGTCGGTTACTTGTCCTACGGTCATTGTCTCCGATGAACCTTCCTCCAAGGAAGCGTACAAAACTTGTTACGCCGCACGTACACACTGGAAAGCCTTACCAGTGAGCAAATCAAAGTACTATAGACTGGCCCGGAAAGTCTCTGATTTAACTTCAATCGAGTATATGTGGTCAGTCTGCAAGGAACAACTTCGTGGAATGGACATATGAAGTAGTAACATGTTCACTGGGATAAGTTTCATTGGAAAAATACGGAAAAAGTAAATAATAACGGAATTATTTATTTTGTTTCAATTAATTTGCACTAGGGTGTAGTTCTCTCAGTTCATCTCGCACACATCCTCAGTAATGTTTTTGCAGAGAAGAAAAAAAGGCAAAAAAAAACCATAAAGGGTGGGAAGAGAGAAGGCGAAATATAAAGCAAGTAAGAAGGATTGATAAAAGAAATTTGAGAACATAGGAAGGAGAAATAGGGAAGGCAGAGGTATCGGAGTAAAGCATATAAAGGTGAAAAGGAAAAAGAAGTCAAACCGGGAAAATGGAAAACAAAAAAGAAACATAAAATAGAGATCAAAGACGAATGAGGTAAATGGTGGGAAGGAATAATGTTAGAAGGGAATAAATGATAGCAAAGAAAATCGGATTGGAAGAAGAAGAAAGAAAAAACTATAAAAAAAAAAGAAAGATGATAGAAAGATGAACGAAGTAGAAGCAGAGAAGAAAAAAAGGAAAAAGGAAAAATTTTAAGTCATACGAGTATGAAGAATAGCATGAAAAGCACGGAAGCTCTAAGAAAAAAAATATCAAGAGGCATGAGACATGAGACTCCTTAAAGGTGAAAATGATTCTGAATACTTTGCTTTTCAGGCGAGTGCACTGAACAAAAGGCGAACAGTTTCAGTGCTTTCTGTAGGTTTTGCTTCGAATTAATGGTCCCCTGACGAGAAGAATAGAAAGAACCAGCAAAAGAAGAACTAAATAAATTTAGTAGAATGGTGTAATCGAAGCGTTACGCAAATGAACTGATTCTAAAGAAAATGGCGCATGTCACGATGCTTTTAATTTTTGTCAAGAGGTGAATAGAAGTTTTGCTATTTGCACTTTGTGAAATAGGTGTGATGTATATTTGGCAGATGGATGAATATGTGAAGAAACAAAAAACGAATAGAATATATATGTGAGCGTGTGTGTGCGCACAAGCGCGTATGCATGTGTGTGCGCATATATATATGAGAACACGAATTTAAATCACAAACATACAGAAAGACACACACACACACACACACACACACACACACACACACACACACATATATATATATATATATATATATATATATATATATATATATATATATATATATATATAGCGTTAAGTAAACGCCTGTATTAGTTAACATCTTCGAAAAAGTTTTAAAAATATATACAGTGCAACCTCGGTTATCGAACGTCTCACATGTCGAACAAATCGGTTTTCGAACAGAAAATTCGAGATGAAAATGCCTCGGTTATCGAATAAAATTTCGGTTCTCGAAGAACATTGTCGAACTGAGTTAACCCGAACGGAATAATTTATGAGTTGATCGCCGTGTTGTATACATTCGTGCGTAGTGTTGTGTTTTTTTTTTTCAAATTTTATTACACTGTGACTTTTTTGTCTACAGTGATTCCTATTGAAAAAATAATTTCGGTTTACGAACATTTCGGGTAACGAACGGCCTTCAGGAAGGAATTAAATTAGTAAACCGAGATTCCACTGTATATATATATATATATATATATATATATATATATATATATATATATATATATATATACATACATATATATATATATATATATATATATATATATATATATATATATATATATATATATAGTGAAAATCTCTGTTGAAAT
>OZ038495.1:30162377-30164877 GCA_964036315.1 Acanthosepion esculentum | reverse complement strand
CCGGAAACAAATGAGTACACAGCAGAAATCAAAGGAAATACAATAATTACAATAATAATGATAACAAAGTAATGATATTATGTAAAAAAAATGTGGAAATTTAAAACTACACTTTCCCTGTTGTGATTGGGTATGATATAGCAGGGTATCGAAATCATGTGAGTAGAATTCCTAGGCACATCAGTATCTCAGAGCTACAGAAGATTACAATGTGCGGAACTGTACATACCACCCGGAAAACCCTCTCCATCTAAACGAAACGTCGTAAATGTGAATAGATAACTCACTTTTACTTATAGACCCCAGTGGGGACTTGGCAATTAGGCACTTAAAATCTCTGACAAGATGATACCATATCGTACTGCATGGAAGTTAATTCAAGAGCAAGCTCCTGTATCCGTATCATTTGCAATGTGTACAGGGTCTTTCACCTTCTAATCACTCTCTATGGGTCAACTTTTGCTGATGGTTTATTGAACAAACTACCAGTCCGTTGTTTGTCTCTTCAGGCAAGTCGGTAACATTTGGAAGAGATGGAATAACAAATTTAAAATTCCCAACATTTGTGGACGTATCGCAATACTATGGTCTGCTCCTTCCCCCAAATTAAGTTCTTTGGATTTTTATCTGTGCGACCACATAAAACAATTGATTCATGCAGCTGACATTATTAATACAGAGGCGTTCTTTCAACGTGTTATGGGGGCCTACACAACATTCGACACAGTGCGGGAGCTTTTGAAAGGGTCCGCCAGTCAACGGTCTGATGGGTACATGCTTGTGTAGAAGCCAGCGGGGGATATTTTGAACCGAGCGTATAAGCAACGATGAGGTCATGGAGAGGATGCAAACATGGAGGAGTCATATCTTTAACACCAGGAAGATGTAGCTGAGGTTTCTGGGACACGTAATTAGAAAGGAAAGCCTGGAGAATCTGATACTCACAGATCGAATAGAGGGAAAGAGAGACAAGAGAAAACAACGCATGACATATCTGGCGGGCTTAAACAAGAATGTGGTCTGGGGTTGGTGCTTCCTTTAGTGCTGACGAGGTAGTTTGCTAATAACTTATTCGCTAGAGTTGCCATTAACTTTTCTGAATAACTCAGTGTTATTATCAAACACTGATTACCCGTTTTCTGTATCATTCAAGTTCTTTGATAGCAGACTTGAAGTCCTCCACGATGATAACTTCTTTTCTTCCTCCTATTTTCCGTTTCTCATGTATTCTATCGATGTACTGCATAGGGTGCAAGGCTCTGTGCACGTTCATCATTTTCCCATTATTTAATTAACATTTTCTTGTCTAATTTAGAAAGTGTCGCAGACATTTAACGCTAGATATTTCTTTACTTGCATTATGTTAATTATTCGGATTTTATCCTCTTCTTCATTGCCATATTCAAAACGCTTTGGCCAATTTCTAATCAGTTTGTCTGACGATCGCAAATGCATGAAACCCAGGTTCACTGACTCACATCAATCTAACTATATCTATAACTTTCTATATATATATATATATAGAGAGAGAGGGGGTGAGAGACATACAACTCCGACCTTCATCAGGCGATTGGAATTTCAAACTGAGCACTTTATCTCGTCCACCGGGGCAGATCGTTCTAGTTCCACGTGCCATGTCTCTTCTGAGTGTCTCAGTTCTTTCTCTTTAACTCAACTCTACAAGTTTTGATTCATCACTTCTGCGGCCTTGTATTGAACTCAATCACCTGACGAAAGCCGGAGCGTATAACGGCTGACACCTTGTGAATATGGCAGTGATGACGAGGATAACAGTCCGAATAATGTAAATAATGCAAGTGACCATAATACCTCATGTCAGAGATATAGAAGGAGATATTCCTCTGTTAATAATGTCATTTTTGTGTTTAGAATCGTTGTTCTTCTGTGCTGTTTCCTGATATTAAATTCTCATGCACTTTGGCTAAACCCACTCCCAGTATTTCTAGATATTTGTTGATCTTTTTTTTTTCAGTCACCTGATATTATCTTGGATCGTTAACTTAATTATTTTACACTTCATTTTCATTTAGGCCTCAAAAACATTGCACATTATTCGATGCTGAGACTCAATTCTATCAAAATATCAATTCTTTTTCATGTCAAAAATATTTTACCTGCGATTTTGTATATAGAATTCTGTGAATTGCAATTAAAAGATGAGATGTGTCGCCTAACAAAGTTTCTATTCTATGTTATTTCTTCATTACATATCAAGGTATTGAATAACATTTTAGTCTATATAAATGTTCTAGTTGTGTCGGTTAAAAATGTTGTTGATTTACGATTTCGTGAAGTGATTCTTCATTATTCTTCTCATTCATCCTTAAATATTGAGTCATTTCTCTGACAGAGCCTCAGATTTTACTGAATCAAAAGTTCCGTTTAAAATTATCAAGTTAGAACGATCCAAATCCCATGTAGACATGTTATATATCTTTATTTAAAGAACATTATTAATCAGAATCACCGTACCCTTCTT
>OZ038495.1:30137377-30147377 GCA_964036315.1 Acanthosepion esculentum | reverse complement strand
AAACCCTGTTTTAGCAACTAAGGTGGAACAGTTTTTCCCACTCTTCAATCAATTATTCTCTTTCCCCTCGACCATCTTCGGATATCAAAAATAACCGACGACAACACAGAAACACAGAGCAGGGAGGGGCGGATTCATGCCTTTACAATTGGCCATTACTATAAGATGAACATCAGTGAACTCGACATGGATTTGAACCAGGTTAATAAAAAATACATCCTTAATCTCAAAAGAAAATCTCCTTTATCGTTAAAAAAACATCACATGTTGCAGCCCTAAACCAGGGTTATTTACTACGTTTCTACAAAAACATCAGAGTTGATATGAGTCACACTAAACGTTCCTTGAGAATCCAGGTCAATCAGAGAATTAATTTTATGGACACGATAAGGAAATTAGGATAAGCAATTTCTCAATACATTTCTGCAAAGATTCTCGGGAAGTAAATGTTACCCGCCAAGTTATTATTGATTTGTGTCGCCTTTAAAACACCCCACCTTATGAAGCTATTCGCTTCGATATTCTGGAAATATTCTTGGCACCTGTTTTCCGGGATATCTTTCGGTAATGTAGATCAGGGAAGCCGTCAGCAAATCGTCGTTCTGTCGTGGATAAGACTATTGGATGTGTTGGATGCCCAATCTTTTAATGGATTTCTTATGCAGCATCTCAGGAATTTTTGACGCACGAACTCTTTCATTCACAAATCCACTTGATAGAACTTATAGTTTGGTCCATCCATTCACAACCGGATATTCTGCTATCAGTCACACACAGAACCCTCGACGTGAGCGTACCAGTGTTTACAATATGTCAATATATCTACATGTCCTTTGATGACTTGTCCTATCTTCCTCGAAATACCAATTTCACTCAAATTCACTCAATTTCTTAACAGCATTTCCACAGTAAGGAATTTGTAATAGGGTTAGATTTTCATTAGCATTTATACCAATCTTGGTGTTAGCTCACTTCTCCAGATTCGTTTCACTCGTTTTCCCCCAACAGTATAAAATGAACACGTACAAATTCCTCTACTACTCGGCCACAATTATTTCATCTCGTCTTCTTCGAAGAGAGTGGAATTTGAAACATGTCCTGGCATGTTCTGTTACAAATGTTTTCCTAATTCATTCCTCCGGCGAATCTTTGCTATTATTCTGTGAATTAAATGATCACACATAATTTGTCTCCCATCTGCGTTAATATGATACACATTGTTAATGAGTTTATTGTGAATATCAATGAATAAAGAACGAAAATAAAATGGGCAAAGCATAACAACTGGCATTCGAGAAAAGGAAATATGCCAACCAAATGCTTATACCGCTTACATTCATTGTGCACTTGGCAAATATACAGTGCTGTTCGATAAAAGTGACTCGCCTGATTTTTTTGTTACTTAAAAAGTATTTCGCCTATTGTTTTGAGGGTCAAACTAATTTTTAATCTTACTAATATAAAGACCCGTTTCCGACGACCTAGTAAAAAAAGTTTACTCACCTCTATTGTATTCTATTGATAATTATAATTTTGGATATAAATGAGATTTAGGGAAAAAAACTCTGTGCAAAAAAGGTGACTCACTTAATTCCTGCAACTAGTAATCAATAGAAATATAGCCGAACATAAATAAAGAATAATAGAGGTATAATGTATTTATAATAGGTAATATAGTTCGAAATATTTAATAATCTTTGGGTCCTCCTTTATTTTGAATAACCTTTTCAACCCTTTTTGGCATTGACTTGATTAGATTCTGGCAAATCTCATCTTCAAGCATTGAATTACATTCGGATATGAAATTCACAATCAAATCATCTTTGTTGCTTAACTGCTTTCTCGAGAGCCTGTACTTTATAATGCTCCGTAAGTTTTCTACGGGGCTGAGGTCGGGAGATTGGTGCGGCCATGTCATAACACTCACCTGCTTCTCATCAAAGTATTCCTTCATCAATTTTGATTTGTGACAGGGGCCATTATGCTGCATAAAAATGAGCTTGGTGGGGTCGATTTGCACGCTTTCAGCAGAAGGGAGCAGACAAGACTCTAAAATTCTCTTGTACTGCTCGCTCCTGAGGGTCTTTTCAATAGGTTTTAAGAAACCAGTTCCATGAAAAGAAAAGCATCCCCAGAACATTATGCTGAACGGATGCTTGACAGTACTTACTGCTAAATTCAAAGAGCTTTCAAAGCTTCTTCTTCGGATTTTAGATCACTTAACCTTTGAATTTAGCTCAGCTTTCGTTGAATCGGAGAAGAGAACATTTAGTAAAAAAAAAAAATCAGGTGAGTCACTTTTATCGAACAGAACTGTACGTATAAAATTTCCACATGTTTTCTCTTAGGGTTATCATGTCACAATTATGTTAAAATAGATTATGGGTATAGGAACGGTTAAGTAGGTCAGGCATTTGTCATAATTAACATAAGTGCCAAGATAGTCTCGTTAAAAAAAGCTTTTACCGCTATTGTTTACCTTGACAGCTACCAATGATGGAAAAAAATTCAATCCATATTAGTGCTTAGAAGCAATTGAAGATGTTCCATGGGCTTCGTTATCACAAAGTCATATATTGCATAGCCATTAACAGAAATGCCATTCATGAATTTACCATAAATACCCTGTTTAGAAATTTATCTTTGAACATAGATCTTTGGAAATAGAGATTTATTTCTTTCAAAAGTCAATAAAACCTGGTCAATAACGAATGACGTTTAGTGGAAGATCATGGAAATCCTCATAACAGAGAAAAATGCGACAACCTTCTAGAAATAATAAAAGAACTATAAAAGAGAATATCAAATATATAAACTAAATTCTTTGGTACAAAATAAATCAAAAAATCTATATTGAATATTGTAAGCTAAAAGCGCCAGTAGAACAAATATATTTGTAAAAATAAAACGGAAATAGGAACATTAAAAATGGAAATCAAATTCTTTCAGAAAAAAAATCCTTTTGATAAGGATGGTGAAGGGATACATAATAATATTCTATGAATTAGTACAGGAATGTAAGTGCAAAACAGTTTTATAAAGACAGGGGGCAGATTGATTAACATTTCCATAAGTGTGCAGTATCATAAACTGTAAAATATTTTACAAAATAAGTCAAAAAAGACCGGTGACAAGTACAGAGTGAATAAACTATAAATTGAACTATATAGCTTATTTAAGCAAAACCGATTCAAAAAATATTTCAGTGAACGACATCATTACTTTTATAATATATATATATATATATATATATATATATATATATATATATATATATATATATATATATATTGTAATATAGTAATCGTCATAAGATATTGATATATACATGTGTGTGTATGTTTAATAAAGCAACTAAATCACGAAAAATATATATACCAATAGAAAGTTTGCAAAACTAGAAACGAACAGATTTTTCATCAAAAGTATGTACACGATTCATAAAGAATTTATCTATCTATCTATCTATCTATCTATCGCGACAGATAGATAGATAGTAGATGCCTGACGATGGCAATAGCTTAAGATTTGTGTGACGCTCGGAAGATTTTATGTAGTCTTGTTAAGTCTCGTATTTTGTCTTTATTTCTCATTCATACCTACAGCACTGCCGTTTACGGCCCAGGTAATTGTTTGTCTTTGATTTTTCTCATCTCTCTGTGTGATTCCTATCTGTTTTTTTTTGTTTTTTTTCCTTATTGTTTTTTATGCATTCTTTTTACTTTCTTTGATCATTGAGCAGGACTTGTTTTGGTTTTACCTATATTTTCATCTGTTTATATATATATATATATATATATATATATATATATATAATAGATAGTACATATATTCCAGTCCACCGAATATCTCGTCGTACATTCTTATTTACAAGGGTAATTATATGGTTTCCATATGTATATATATATATATATATACATACATATATATATATATATATATATATATATATATATATATATATATATATATATATATATATATATATATATATATACATATATATATATATATATATATACGTATATATATATATATATATATATATATATATATATATATATATATCAGAAAGAATAGAGGATTAATGTGTATTTGAAAACTTACTTCTGCTTGAATATTGCCGATTGAAAAAGATAAATCATTGAAGTCTAATTAAATAAAACGCGAACCATTTATATTCTCAATATATTTTTTATTATTATATTCAGTTTTTGTTGAGTCTTGACTCAATGTTGAACCTCGCCTATTGCATGGAATAATAATGCAACACAAAATGTACTTAGAACAAGAATGTATTATAACAAGAAAGTGTACACAATAAGTACATATAGTATTTCTGTATATTTCTGGGAAGACGTTCCTGGAGAATGTGTTGACTAGTCGCAGTCGATCAGAGTCTCTAGTTGGATCTCGTGATTCCACTTCCCTCGTCTTCCGGTACCAACCATTATTTATATAGTTGATAGTCACCTATGCAGATTAGGTGGATCCTACACAACAGTTTTGTATCAAAGTCAGTTATATATATATATATATATATATATATATATATATATATATATATATATATATATATATATATATATTTATATGTATATATATATATATATATATATATATATATATATATTTATATATATATATATATAACTGACTTTGATACAAAACTGAATATAAGATATATATATATTTATATATATATATATATATATATATATATATATATATATATATAACTGACTTTGATACAAAACTGAACATAATATATATATATATATATATATATATATATATATATATATATATATATATATATATATATATATATGTATATATATATCATTGATTTTTATACGAAACTGTATATAATAAAAATTATATGTACTATCGATTGTTTAAATAATAATAAATGCTACCCTTCGCAAAATGGCAACAACTTCTACCAACGACTTTTTCATTTTCTCTTTATCACTTTTTCTCTGCTTTTCCCCAATTTCATAACCTCTGAAAGATGGAGCAATGTTTGTCACGTGACTATGATTCTCAGTTGATATTTTATCATCCATTTCCATAATCTCATTTGCTCGACATTTCCGTCATCACTTCTTGTCTCCAAGATGTAATATGAGTATCAATTTTTTCAAGGCTTCTTGCCATATTTGATCTCCAAGAAATTCCACCAGTTTCCTTCTTATTCTAAGTAGATGAATTCTATTAATTGACAGAATAATTTATGTGAAAACGCACATCAACACTATAACCTCGGTTCATCAACAGAATCCTCATTACTTCATTACCATCTACGCTATTTTTTCCTTATATCGGCAGCAATTATAGTATGAATAATATTATTCTAAAATAGTATTTGTAATCATTCTGCTTGCTAGAAGCCTGAACATGACGGCAGTGTAATGATTTTGCATATAAATAAACCGGTTTATATCGTGACTTGACCTAAGTCGATTTCAATTTTGAATTTATTTTTCTCTCAAAGAAACGTTGTTTCATCCAAGGAATTTCGTCTTGCTTCTGAATGCAACATAAATTTGCTGCGTCTTGGAGAATTATCCCTCCTAAACTAACCAATTATATGTGACTTTACACATGCGTCTATGTGCCATACGAAATACCCCTTAGTACATAAATAAATACAACATATATTTCTTTACCTGATCATTTTAATTGTCAGTTATTCTTGCTTTTTGGAGGGTTTTTTTTTTTTTGATTTTTACTCATTTTCTCCTTCTTATTTTAGCTTTCTTTTGCCACTATTGTTCACCCATTAAAAACATCAAAAAACCACTAAGGTAGAGTGTTACTGTTATGGGTCCTTACCTATAACTACAGAATGAACTCTTCCTAACACTATGTATACTACGCCTCTTAAGAGAGAGAGAGAGAGAGAGAGAGAGAGAGAGAGAGAGAGAGACGAATCGAGTCAAGCCGATAGTAGTTCACTCCAAACCAGACTGACAGTCATACTAACACCTTCCACATCTTTTATTATTATTTCGTGTAATATATCTTCGTTATTTCAACTCTTGTGTTCGTGTTGTTCTTCCTTGGTCTAAACCTGAACCATAACAATTACTGAGTGAGAATATTTCCTCGACGACAAGTGATGAGGTAAGAGGTGCAGATTATAAGAATATATAAGATAAAAAACGGATACGTTGATTGTAGTGATCATGGAAGCATCGTCTCGGGAGTTTGCTCCACAGAGCAGCGGTTCTATTGAAAACGCTGTGCGAATTGGAATTACTTCTTACTAATCAGAGAGAGAGAGAGAGAGAGAGAGAGAGAGAGAGAGAGAGAGAGAGAGAGAGAGAGAGAGTGAGAGTGAGAGAGAGAGAGCTATGGAAGTAAAACTTATTCTTCAGTTTATATTTCCCCAATTATGGGCATTAAGATATCCGTGATATAATGACGGAACCGAATAGTTGAATGGAAAAGGAATGACAAACATGCTTTATTCTCAGAAAAAAAAAGGTTTATAATGCTACGTCGTAAACAAAATTAGATATACATTTATACACGTGTCCCACGAAGAAAACGCTGTGCGAATTGGAATTACTTCTTACTAATCAGAGAGAGAGAGAGAGAGAGAGAGAGAGAGAGAGAGAGAGTGAGAGAGAGAGAGAGCTATGGAAGTAAAACTTATTCTTCAGTTTATATTTCCCCAATTATGGGCATTAAGATATCCGTGATATAATGACGGAACCGAATAGTTGAATGGAAAAGGAATGACAAACATGCTTTATTCTCAGAAAAAAAAAGGTTTATAATGCTACGTCGTAAACAAAATTAGATATACATTTATACACGTGTCCCACGAAGAGAAATTATAACATATATGCAACAACAAACAGTGTGTAAAAAAAAAGTTGCACATTTCTTGTAATGTTTCCAGAAGGGATAACTGGAGTAACTATTCTCTGATGTCATTGATGCACGTGACTCTTTCAACGGAAAGGGAAATACACGCCTTTTGTATCTCTACATGAGCAATGGAATACGAAGGTAATGCGAATAATTCGACTCATTGTACATTGTATGGCAGTTTTTAGTTGAAAAATCTGAACTGCTGGGACTAAGAAGTAACAGAGTAGTGCTTGGCTTGTGTCGTTACATGTGTGGAAATGATTTACAGGGTGGAGAATAAATCATCGTAGACAAGGCCTCGCAGAACTTATTGAACTCCGTTAAGGTTGGAAAGAGAGATTTGGTCAGCTCCAGCTCAGATATAGTAGCAATAATCTATAGTTGATCTGAACTGATTTTTGTAACGATAAATATTGCCAGGTACTTTCTGGGGTTGTGATAAGAAGGCCGCCATATTTCCATCATATTTAGCGATGTTTCTTATATATGAGTTCGAATCTGGGGTGGACCTGTATTTAAATAGACAGTCAAATCACTGAGATTATTTGATATGACAACTATTCTTCTGGACTGGAGAGAATTCTAGGTCTGTTCGGTGGTAATTTAATGTTACAGTTGTGTCGGAAACCTACCACCCCTCTTGAAGATGAACTTGTCTGCGTCTGTGAACAAAGACTTTAAATAGTGGCATGTCAGTTGACATGAGAGAGACAGGGAGATAGAGAAGTTCTTGGCTGAGCTAGTTATTGACTACTCTGGCGATTTCTGTACCTTTTTACCATCCTATTAAAACCCTTTTTATTGTTACGTGTTAATTTGCGTTTGTCTCTACAAACCCCAAATCAACATCATAACAGTTACCAACTGGATCTTTGAGCTATTGACAGTTACAAGCCAGTTTCCCTCAATGTGCTATTAGACTTAAGTCAAAGAAAAGGGATCAGCTAGGTGCACCATATCTTTATATTAGGTTTGAACTTGGGCGCATCGATGTGGTGGAATGTTTAGCAAGCTTGTCTCGCTAGAACAATTACGACTGAGTAATGAGTTCGATCCTCACTGGGTGCCCCATACTTTCAGCCTTGGAAAATGACTATTAGGTTTGAACCAATACATGAGGTTTGAACCAAGGAGAGAGCTTTAAGAGATGCCTGCATTGATCAGATGGGCTTCGGAAGACTGACCATTAACGACAACCTTCATGGACCTTTCTGTTAGGAAGGACTTGATAATTTAGAAAACTCTTCAAGAGATTCCTTAACTGGAGTGTTTGTATAGCAGCATTTTATCCTTCGATACATCTAAGGCGATCACCTTCGTAATGTATTTATTCCCTAACGTGTCAAAGATTCTCGCTCACGAGGTTGTTCCTGTTGAGGTGATCAACAGCTTTCTTGTTGGTTAATCTGAAGTTTCACAGTTACATCAATTGCATAGATATTCACTAAAGATCTGGGTATGCGCTTCGAAAACCGTTAATACAAGGCAGAAACAGTCTAGGACCAAGAAGTGATCTTTGAAGGAAACCTGCATTGATGCCATGGGCTTCGCAAGACTGGAGATTAACAAGGACGTTCAAGAACCTATCTGATAGGAAAGACTTGATGATTGCGAAGATTCTTCCAGAGTAGAAAACTATATTTTATTGAATGATATCTGATGCTTGATTCTCGTTAACTTGGGTGCACTGAAAAAGAATTTCAACTCTGGTTTTGTCAGATCCTGATTCTTGTCAGTAGCCTATGCGCCATTTTTCAGATGTTTTATTTTTCAAATTAAGACGAAAAAATTAAGTCATGTGTTGATTTCTTTTCCAATTTCATAAATACAAGCAATTCAAACTTCAAGAAAATTACTTTATAACGATAGAAATGATTGTAATAAAAAGATATAAAACTTTCGATGTGGCAAAATATTTTAACGAAGTCAGTTGATATGCAAGTTTATCATTTCCACATATAAAACAAAAGGAATCAGGTCTATTTTTTGCATTTTAACTTTCTTCGGGAAAGATATCAGAATAATCATGAACCTATACTGGCAGCAAACAGCAAAAAATGCGCATAGAGAACGAGTTCAACGAATATACAAAAATAAAATGCTGTGTAAGGCAAGGATGTGTTTTCTCACCCGAACTGTGCAACCTATACAGCGAGGCTATTCTCAGAGAATTAGGAACCGTACCGTGATTTAGCATTCCCAGCCACAATCTTAACATATGATACGCAGATGACACTGTACTGATAGCAAACACAGAATAGAAATTACAAAATCTCCTACATAATGTAGCGACGGGGAGTGAGAAGAAGGGGCTAAACATAAACTACAATTAGACACAATACATAGTCCTGAAACAGCATGACACATAAGATGAAAAAGTACTTGGTGATATATTGCTTATTTTCTGTCAATTTGTAAAGGTACTGAAAGCCCTTAAGTTACATAAATTTAAGGAAATCTTAATTATAGACACAAAATAACGGTTTAAATAGGGATGTATTAAGAAATGGGTATTACAATCTATGTTATTAAAAATAATTTGTTTAATTTCTATGTTATTAAACTATGTTATTCTATGTTAATTTCTATGTTATTATTTCTAAATAATTATTTCTATGTTATTAATCTATTAATTATTTCTATGTTATTAATCTATGTTATTATTTCTATGTTATTAATCTATGTTATTAAACTAGAAAGACGGATGAGTAGGTACAACATAAATTACCTCTAAAAAATCAACTATTAAATGACAATAACAAATTTTCTCACTAAATCATATATCAATTCAAAATTATATTAATGTCCAAACTTAATTAACTGACAAACTGCCTGATTGAATTGGAAGATTAACTCCGGAAAAATGTCACTTTTAAATATTTTCGTTGTCCCTATAGAATATTCTAAAGAAAACAGGGACACTCGAGAAAATTCCAGAAAGCTATATTGTTTTTAACTTAATTTACTCATAATAATATGGGTTAAAAATGACAAAAGAATATTTTTAGGATGTTACATATAAAAGCATAAATAATACAAAAATACCATAACAACAGTCACAAGTAGCAAAATAAAAACCTATTTGCATAATGTGTAACTGCAAAAAGTACTTAGC
>OZ038495.1:30127377-30132377 GCA_964036315.1 Acanthosepion esculentum | reverse complement strand
CCAGCGAATGGGTTTCATCAGGTCTCATAGACTGCTGCTATGGAATCACAATGAAGACTTTACGAAATAATAGAAACTACATCAGTTGATGTCTTTCAACAGCAGGAAAGCTGAAAATAAATAGCGCATGTATCAAGACAGGAAATTAATGTCATAATCAAAATGCTACATTCCATAATATTTTAAATAAATATTTATGAAGGAAATCACCTTAACCCCTTCAGTACTATGGATTGCGATAGCAAAAAATGTTTTACGGAAGAATTTTTCTACATTTGAACCGAGAGTAATGCTGTTCATTTGAAACATGGATTCGCAGAAGAAACTTTGCTCGTTCTTAATATCAGCCCAAAAGTTTGAACAACTAATTATACAAAGTTGAAGATAAATAAAAAATTTGGGAAGAAAACAACTACTTTGCAGCGAAGACGTTACCTCTTCTGTGTGCCGTGACACTTCAGGGCGTGTGCGATCTTTTCTTTCTCTAAAACGTGGTTGTTGCTCACATGTTTATCCCATGCGTTTTTCTCAGCCTCCGTCTGTAGAACGACATAGCAGTTGCTTCAAGTCTCCACATCATCTGAAGGGAGACTGGCCTGCACTGACAGCCATAGGAGACACTTCCCTGTTTTTAACTACATTTTCAAGTTTCTTAATATTTTGCTTCGCATTTGCTATTTCAAATCACTTTCGGATTTTGGTGTTGTATTTAACTATTCTTAGATACTTAAATGTTTTTACTTGCTTGGTTTGGGCGTCCCCAATTTGTAGTTTGCATCTTGGGGTGTTCCATTAGCTGACAAGCTGCAAAATCGGCTCAGAAAGAACACAAGAATAAGCGTGTCTGAATAGGAGAATTTAAACAGCATGTAATTATACATGCAACAGGCATTCGGTGTATGCAAGAAGCAGAAACATTTGTTGAGAAAGAAACACATAAAATTTTCGGATTCAAACTGATCATCAAAATGATTATCGCATCTAAGATAAGATAGTCGCAAACAATAAGTAAACTGGAGTGAAATGTGTAAGCCAAATACAAGTATCTCGAACTTGTCAGAAATTCGAGGAAGTTGTGAAGCTTCTCATTTTATTGTCGGAGCATTGAGAACGCTACCGCAAAGAGCCTGGGCAAAAAGAAACCGAAATTATGCGAAAGGTTAGAATAATCAAGACGACGACATAACTGAAAACATCTAGAAGACTGACAAGAATGCGAATGTATTGAGAACTGTTGTCTCTTTTATGCTGCAGTGTAACGCATATATTACGACATGTGTGGTAAGGAAACAACAGTAACAACAGTAACAACATCAATGACAACACCACTACCACCACCACCACCACCATCAACAACAACAACAACAACAACAACAACAATAATAAAAACAATAATAATAATGATAATATCTCGCAACCAGATCCTATCACTATTTACATTATTCGCACTACTGTCCTCATCTTTGTCGCCATATTTATTACAAGGTTTCGACCGTTGAACGCTGCGGCCTTCTTCAGGTGGTTAGAATGTCGAACTGAACCCTTTATTTCGCTCACTGGGGTAGACTGTTCTAGTTCCACGTGCCATGTTTAATGGATGTATGTTGTCAGTTATCTCCTATTAATTCCTCTCTCCAAGTTCTCCATAAGAACTGAGATATACTGAAAAGCCTGATGTCTTTGAGACTGAACTGAAAAGATTTTGAAGCAAGAAAGTGAAAATTGTGTCCATTATTGTTGGAGTATTTGGAAAAATCTTTAAGAACTTTTAAAACAGTCTAGAAAACTTTGAAAATTCCAGGAAGATTTGAAATCTTTCAAAAGAAAACATCATTAAGACCAATAAGATTATTCAAGCGAGTGATTCATAATTGAGGAAATTTGCTCTCACCTGATCTTCACTTTAAGCAATCAGATATTGTTTAAGAACTCAGTTACTGGATTCTATATATATACCCCGTAAAGAAGGTGGAAGAGGCTTTATTCAGCTAGAATTGTCATACAAGAAAGCAAATATTGCTAACATACGTGGAAACAAAGAGGACTGGATGATACAATTAGTCAAACAAAACGAAGGAAACATATTTAAACATGAAAGAAGGTTGTAACTACAAACGAGATTTATATTTAGCAGATTCTGTAGAAAACCAAAACACAACCCAAGAACGAAGTTTGCAGCAAAATACTATACAGAAGAACGCCAAGATTGAACAAAGGAAACAACGCTGGCCAATATTCAGAACGTGCTAACCCGATGTCGATGGTTACGAGCATCTTGATTAAAGGGCTGAAACGGGAGTGGTATGGTCCAATATCTTCGCACCACTGTTATGGTCCAATGTTAGGACCAAGGAAGAACAACACGAACACAAGATTAGGAATAACAAAGATATATTACAAGAGAATAATAATATAAAAAGCTGAAGGTGTTAGTATGACTGTCAGTCTGGTTTAGAGTGAACAACTATTGTCTCGACTCGTTCCGTCTCGACTAGTTACACTTCATTCTCTCCGTCTCTCTTGAGAGGCGCGGTCTTTACAGTGTCAGGAAGAGTTCATTGTATCGTTACAGGTAAGATCCCATAATAGGAAGGATTTATTGTTGCAGCGCAAGATTAGAGTCTAGAAACTTCCAGGCAACTATCATACATAATTGTGTGAATCCAAAATGCAATTTCTGTGAAAAATATCAGTAAACCATAGACCATCTAATCCCAGGATGTTCTGGACTTGCGCCAAGTGAATATAAAAATCGTCACGATGTAGTGAGGCAATACTTACAGTGATCAATGTGCAAGCAGTTTGGAAAAGATGTTAACAAACACTGGTATGAACATCAGCCAGCACCGGTTACAGAAATAGAAGACATCACAATTCTATGGGATTAAACCATCTTTATAAAAAGGAAGATTGAATCAAATAGGCTGGACATAATTGTCAAAAACCGAAAAGAAAAACGAAAAAGACAAACTTTCCTACTAATTGATATGGCCTGCCCAGCTGACTGTAACATAGCAACCAAAGGAATTTGACAATGTATCGAAGTATAAAAGACCTGGAAATCGAAATAGAACAAAATGTATAAATTGAAAACAAGACCAGTATCACTCTTAGTAGGTTGGATTGGAATTATAAAATAAGGAACACAACAACACATTGAACAAATCACTGGAAATCCCAGCTTAAGAGAGATCAAAAATATTGTTTTACGAAGTGCAGGCCACACACTAAGAAGAACTTTGCCCATGTAACGCTAGTGATGTTATGCGTATTAGAAAAACAAATCATGAAATGTAGCCATAACAACACACCGCCTATCTGACTTAGTTGGTAGGTAGTGTGACCATGGCAGAAATGGAAATATAATAATAATAATAATAATAATAATAATAATAATAATAATAGCATCAAAAACAACAAAAACAACAATAATAATAATAATTGTGCTGGAAAACTGGGAAGACTTGTTGTCACTCAATACCCAGCGACAAGCACCCGACACCTGTTGTGAACATGTAAATCGGAAATTATGGAAACTGACCCAACTTGAACCGTTTTAAGGTCTTCGAGAATTCTATGACTACCAATAGAGGAGATTTGTTATTTTCGAATGCAATCACATGAACTAATAATATCAACTATAATAATAACAAATCATATAAAATAGAACAACCATTTCTTCGATGAGAGTGCTACTATATCAAATCTCTTCAACCCTTTCGCCAATGATAATTGCAAGAATAACAGCGACAATATTATTATTGTTATTATTATTATTATTATTAGTAGTAGTAGTAGTATTCCAATAAAGTAGTGAATCGCCAGTAACTTTAATATAGTTGTAACATGGATAATAGCACCACTTTTAAATACTATTTTTATATTGATAATGCAATATTTCCACTTTCATTTGTTTAATCGTCGTTTCCATAAGATAATTTAAAATCTAAACTCCAATAACAATAAATAATTCTAATTGCAAGAAATACATTTTAATTGCCATATTGCAAAACGGTAACAAAATATATACAGAGAAAAGCAAGCTAATAACTAAAGCGAGTAGATAGTGAAAGAAATAAATACAACTTCAACCTATATCAGCTCCATTCAAACTGAAAGCGTGATTTTTGTACATGAAATTGCCGAGTGTTGATTTTACAATAGCATCGAAGTTTTTCGTGTTATTTTAGTAACCACTCCAATCTACACTAGCTGTACCCAAAGTATACGCTGAAAGAGACATAACAATGGTAATTATTAGAATTGATTGAATTACTCCGGCTGATGCAAGACTTGAAAATATGTCCTCCTCAACTAGTGTTACTACCATTGCTTCTGCAAACATTAATAGTAGTTATACTCGTGCTAACTTGTGCTACTTTCCCAACTTCGAATTCTACGGTAGAATGCTTACTAAATGTATACAGACGACTTCCGCGATTTACAAATTACTGTAGTATTGATGAATCATGAATCTGAATTCGTTTCACACACACACACACACACACACATATATATATATATATATATATATATATATATATATATATATATATATATATATATATAGACACATATCCATATATATATATATGCATACATACATACATATATATATATATATATATATATATATATATACACACACACAGATATATATATATATATATATATATATATATATATATATATATATATATATATATATATATATATATTAAATAGAAAATAAGAACAACTGTGGTACTTGAAAACGTGACTAGTTTATATATCCATGTTAGGTGTATACAGATGGAGAAGAAAGCTGCGTAGCCTGATGTCAAAAAGTGGTTCAGTTGAGACGACTGGCGCTGCCCCATCTTCTTTTGGATTAAGATGCCAATATAATCATTTAATTGTAGGATACACAATACTTACGTGGCATAAGCATTTATCTTTAGAGGCATGAAATAGCAACGCGGTATTCCTCAAAGAGTACGCGTAACTAAGGATTAAGCTGA
>OZ038495.1:30117377-30122377 GCA_964036315.1 Acanthosepion esculentum | reverse complement strand
CCGAACAATGTAAATAATTACAATACTACATCTCAGAAATATAGACAGAGATAATAAAAAGGATTTCTATTGAAAATAGAAAAGTGTCTTTCATTCATTTCTTTATTATATAGCTAGATATATTGATTGGTACATAGAAGTGTGGATATAGAAACACAAACTACATCGTGAGAGTCAGTTTCACGCCTTAGGCTATCATCAGACCAGGTGTTACTCCTCTTTATGTGGGCTCTATGCTAATACTGTATGTATCTGCAAATGCTTTATCCCCCATAAATATATCAAATTTAAAATATGCGTTTGCGTGTGTTTATGCATGGTGGAGAAGGAGTGTGTGTTTGTGTAGAGGGAGAAACAGCATGTGTGTAGTGTGTGTGTGAGAGAGAAAGAGAGAGAGAGAGAGAGTGTGTGTGTGTGTAGTGAGAGAGAGAGAGGGGAAAACAAAGAGAGGGTGCGGTGAACAGGCTGCGGGTGGTATTTAGTACATCGTTTACAAGAGGTAGCAATATTTGCACTTAGGTATGCTGAAATCAACAAATGGTTTTCTCATTTCTTTTCTAAATGTACATATTCTGAAAAGAGTTGCTTCTACATATACGCATATATAAGTCTATATACACATACATACATGCATATGTGTATATATATATATATATATATATATATATATATATATATATATATATATATATATATATATATACACGGGCTTAATCACAAATTTAACAAAATAGAATTAATAAATAACCCCATAAATCAAGCCCTACCCACACAATACAGACATGGTTGCCGAGCTGTAGAGCTCTCACACATATACACACACCCATACTAATATATAACACTTACACACATCATACAGACTCCCAAAGAACTAAATGATAACGTACACTTAAGACAGACACATCCCCTACCCAGGGACCAATATAACTGTCAAAATGACCAAGGGGATTCAGAGTACGTGAATCTATCCAGCCTCTATCTTAAAAACAACTTAATAGAGGCCGTTTGACCAACACAAGGTCTGACCAAAATTAATGATAAAAAATAAATGAAAACTACAGATAAAGTTTATTTTCTTCAGAAAGTCTTTCAATCCTGTAGTTCACTGCTACTAACCTGCAGAATTGTTTTTTTTCTTCTGATGATGGGTATGCTGGCCGAAACTAGGTGAGAAACGGAATTGAAATAATAAAACGAAAAATATGAATATACATCCCAGTATGTTCGGAAATTTTAAATTGTAATTTTACAATATTTTCATTGTTCAAAACAAACACACACACACACACACACACACACACACACACATATATATATATATATATATATATATATATATATATATATATATATATATATATATATATATATATGAGCATATTATGCATACGCATGCATGTACTTGTATATATATGTGTATACAAACACATAAAAACTCACACTCAAACGTGCATATGCGTAAACATATCTATATAGATGCATAGAGGTCCAGTAATTCATACATAGGTCTAAAAATATAGATATTAGTAATACACAGTGTATGTAATCACAGTGTATGTTATCACAATACTCATTGTTGTGAAATATAAATTTAGTTCGCTGATGTTGAACTCGTGTTGCATCTCTTAATAAGGTCTTATAAACTGTCTTTTTCCATCTCCTATCCATGTATTCATGATAGCAATATTTATTAATGATTCATGTTTGCAAGGGTGATCATCTGAATTACGTTTCCTGCTTCAATATTTAAAATACTTTTTACACTCTGGTTGTATGCCGATATGTACGCACTGTTATCGAGGGCATATTATCGCACATACATTTTCCATGTATATAATGTCATTTTCGAGAGTAGTGGCACTTATTGAGTGAATGAATCACATGAGTGAGTCTGAATCCAAAAGATTGTGTTTAAAACATCAAAAATTATATTTACTGGACACGTATTAATACTTACATTAAGACATTCAATAATACATCCACAATGTACACCAAAAAACGGACTCATACCAGGCATATATATATATATATATATATATATATATATATATATATATATATATATATATATATATATATATATATATATATATATATATATGTATGTATATATATATATATATATATATATATATATATATATATATATATATATATATGCTTTACTGTGTATGGGTGTGCATATATATATATATATATATATATATATATATATATATATATATATATATATATGCTTTGTGTGGAGGGGAGTGTTAGTGTGTGGGTGTGGGTGTGCTTGTGTGTGTATGTGATTGTCCGTGCATGTGTATATGTAGGAGTGGGTTTATAAGTACACTGTTATAGGTTTACTTGCGCTTGTCATATATACATATATATGTGTGTGTGTGTGTGGCTGTGTATGCGTGTGTTTGTCTGTGTGTGTACATAGAGATAAACACACACTCTCACACACACATATATATATATGTGTATAAAAACAGCGAGTGATTTATATTTATACGTTTGTTTGTGTGGGGGATTGTATGTGTGATTCCTCGTTTGTATTGCATACATATACATGTTTATATATCTGGGTATCTGTTTCACTACATACATCCATACATACATACATATATATATATATATATATATATATATGTATATATATATATATATGTATATATATATATATATATATATATATATATATATATATATATATATATATATATATATATATGTATGTGTGTGTGTGCGAAAAAACAAAAAAAAATTAATAAATTCAGATCTTAGTTATTGGCTGAATTTTTTTTTGTATTCAATTTTTATTGAAGGAAATTACATTGGGCAACACATCCTTCTTTTGATGAACTTTTTATTTTCCTTAGTATACAAATTCATGAATATGTCGACATACAATTCCTTTCATTTTACAATTTCTGACGAATAGATTTGCAAACGAGAAAACAGTTAACGTACAAACAGTAGATCACATATTTTATGTTAACTTGAATCTTTACGGAGCATATATAGAAAGGCAGATGGAAATAGGACACACACACAAACACAAACACACACACACACACACACACACACACATATATATATATATATATATATATATATATATATATATATATATATATATATATATATATATATATATATATATATATATAATCTTACATACGTGCTAAATAACTTTAACTATCTCGACTTAACTAATATAAGCACTACTTCGATTGAAACTGTGTCGGTTTTAAAGTTAATTTTGTCGAATTTGTAAAAGCATTGAAACCGAGAAATTGAAATATCAACAGAAGAAAATCATATTTTCTTTAAGTAAAGATTTGATTTTTCTTTCAGATTTTGTCTTCTTTTCTACGATCACAAAATTAACGGACACTGCGATTATCAATAATGAAATATTTATTTGTATCTTTTTTTAAATCCATACAAATAATACCGCTATTCCTAATTTCTTGTTCAGAATGTCTATCCGTAATATGTTATTAAGTTATTGTGTTATGCTTTGTTATTAGGTTATTATTACCTCATTATAACCATATTATGTTATTCTTATAGTTATGGATATGAGTGTGATAATATCTTTGTTTATTTTTCTGAATGAAAATATTGTTTTTCTTCGTCTCAATGAACGGAATCCGTATCAAGAGAAAATTAAACGGGATAAATATCATCAACAAACCGTGGCATATGTCAAGTAGAACGCCGGCAATTTTATGAAAATGATACAAAGATATGAAGAAGCAAATGAAAGAAAGTGAAGGTAAGTAAGTAAAGCAAAAGATTGGAACCGTAACGAAAAATATGGAAGCCATTTAATGTGTGACTTTGTTTTTTGTTTTTATTTTTCCGGTAAAAGCGATGATTTATGCGATATGGCAGATACGTTACAATATTCGGCGTTAAATGTGCATGTGTTTTATCAGGCAAATGCATAGTTAATTCAAATAGAACTTTGGAATCAAGTAATTTTATCCCTAATATGCATATACATATCACTAATATACATATATTAATACTACACTCATACATTTATTTTTTTAAATGTTTTAAACTTTAACAGTCATCACTATATCTATATATCTATATATATATATATATATATATATATATATATATATATATATATATATATATATATATATGTATGTATATATATATATATGTATATATATATATGTGTGTGTGTGTGTATGTGTGTGTGCAAGTATGTAGAAAATAGGAAGGAACTCGTTAGGTAAATAATCCGAAGTTCTTTAGTATTTTTGTTTTTATTTTTAAAAAACAGTGCTCGATACAAAAGTAGTGTCTAAATTATATATATATATATATATATATATATATATATATATATATATATATATATATATATGTTTATACAGGGTGTCCATAACGTTCGTGTGCACATTAAAAAAATTATATCTTTATTTGTATTTGCTATAGAAATAATTTGTAAAAAGGATTAGAAAGAAGTAAATCTATATTTTTTAAGGTTTTATTGAAATTTTATTTAAGTTTCCACAGGTCCTCCATCATTAGCAATACAAAGGGTAATACGATTTTGCAGTTCACGGAAAACATTTGCCAACTGATTTACAGTAATGCCTGAAATCGCATTTGTTCTTTAAGCTATACTTAAAACTAATTACATTAAACTTTATAACTTTTTTTACAGATTATTTCTATCGCAAATACAAATAAAGTTATAATTTTTTAAAAGTGTACACACACTTTATGGAGACCCTGTATATATGTGTGTGTTTGGGTGTGTATGTGTGTGAGTGCGCGTGTGTGTGCGTGCGCGTGCGCGTGTGTGTATGAATCTACGAATCTTTATGTCTCTTTCAGGTTGTATAAATATATTCTTTTAAACATTTCACCTTAAGGAAGTCAATAAAGTCATTAGAACTCAAGAGAATACTGAGTGTTAAAAAATATGAGGAAAAACAAACGATTATTAAGGATAGATGATAATAAAAGAAAAAAATATA
>OZ038495.1:30104877-30112377 GCA_964036315.1 Acanthosepion esculentum | reverse complement strand
TTTCTGTGTAGAGGAAAGTGGGATTTTCTGCATGACATTGAATGAAAGAAAGAGGAAGAATAATAAATTTAAAAAAGAAAGTTGTACAAGAGAAATGTTTCAGTTAAGTGAAGTGAAGCTAACTGAATATGAGAGAAAGAAAAAAGAAATGAACGAATTGAACAACTCGAAAGGCAGACGATCAGAAAGAGCGAAGAAATCAGTGAATAGCAGAATAAATGAATGAAGGAATAAAAGAATAAAAAAAAATAACGTTTTTTGTGTATGCGTAAAATACCGTTGTTTTTTGTTTTTTTTTCAAATCTTATCTTTTAGCTTTCGTCATCATCTTCATCAACATCATCATCATCATCAGCAGCAGCAGCATCAGCATCATCAACAACAACAACAGCATCAACAACAACAGCAACAACAACAACAGAATAGAAAAGAAAAGGCAGTTCGAAATGTGTTTTTTGTTTTTTTTTTGCTTGTATTTCATTCGTAAAATAAGTGAAATTCGACAATAATTATTAGAGAACCAATAAAGAAAACAACTGGTTTAACTTTTCATAATAACAGTAGACACAAACACACGCTCACACATAGACACAAATATGCACATAAAAACAGACACGCACACTCACATATACGATATATTCACGCGAGGGGGGTGCTGAAATGTTAGTCCAACTATAAAAGAGGATTCCGCAAGTAAATTATTCTAATGTTTGGTCATTTGGTCGTAGTATGGGGGCGTGTGTTGGGCCGAGATCTTTTCAGCATGCCCTTGGATGAATATACCGATCGTACTGAACGGAAATTCTTTAAAATTGACTATGGAAAAAAAAGACGGAAAAACGTAAGCAATCAGCGTCACAATTCCTTAGTTATTTATTCCGAAGTAAGTTCGAAGAAGCAGCCGACATCCATGGATGTGTAAATAAGCTGTTTGGCGTTCCGTTCGCTTGGATCGGATTTTCTTTCGTGTGTCTGGAAAAGAAGGAAAGAGCGACTGGTGTAAAAAGAGAATGAAAGCGTGACAGCGAGGTTGGTGACGCGAGTATCAAGAGAACAAGGCTACTTCATACGTCACGAACGAGCAAAAGAACAGATATTCGTTCGCTGATCTGGGAATGCGTTCGCACGTGCGTGCGTGTGTGTGTGTGTACGGCAGTGATCAACGATGTGATGGAGAGACAGAGAAAAAGAGTGAAGGTCCATCGGTAAAGTTGTTGGTGTCCTTCATTCTGGTTATGATAAAACGGCGGGGCAGGGAGGAGAGGGAATGCTCGAGTAAGATAAGCGACAAGGTCCTGCTCTCTTTCACATCCAGCTTCTTAATTTGTTAGTCTTTTTGTACGCTGTCTTTCTGTGCTTTTTCTGTCGCATTTCTCAAAAGCTGTCTCGCAGGCTTTGTACGCTTGGTCATTCAGCTGCGATAGAGCTTTGAATCGGGCTACAGTTATCTCTTCGATAATTCACATCTCTACCTATCGATATATCTATTAGTTTTTGTATATCCACTTACCTATCCGTCTAACACTAATCATTTTTTGTATTGATACTTACATATATATATATATATATATATATATATATATATATATATATATATACTATTGTCCTCATCTTTGTCGGCATATTTGTCACAACGTTTCGGCCGTTGTACGCTCCGGCCTTCTTCAGGTGGTTGGAATTTCGAACCGAACCCTTTATTTCGATCACTGGGGTAGACTGTTCTAATTCCACGTGCGATGTTTGATGGATGTCAGTTATCAGTTGCTAATTTTCCCTCTGAAAGTTCAAATATAATAATGATGTAAGCGGAGACTTTAGAAATCCATGGTAATAATTTAATTCGCGGCATCAATCAGATACCATCTCTTCAGACCAAACAATTTTACAAGAATAGATGATTTTTAAGTTTATCCAGCCTCAAGTCAATTTAGTTTTCAAACATAGGAGAGGAATATATAAATATCTTAAAATAAGGTTTTAATAGAGGTGAAGGGAAAGAGGGGAGAGACAGAGAAAAAGGGGGCGCAAGATATATATATATATATTATGATAGAAGCTAAGAGATTTACTCTCCCCATCTCTCTCTCTCTCTCTCTCTGTCGCTTTATCTATATCTATCTCTCTCCATATATATATATATATATATATAATGACCATCTCTCTCTCTCTCTCTCTCTCTCTCTCTCTCTCTCTCGATATATATATATATATATATATATATATATATATATATATATATATATATATGTGTGTGTGTGTATATAGAGAGAGGGAGATGGGTAGGGAAACTTTCTCAGCTTCTATCATTATATATATATATATATATATATATATATATATATATATATATATATATAGATAGATAGATAGATAGATAGATAGATAGATAGATAGATAAGGAGGGAAAATCTCTCTGCTTCTATCATAATATATATATATATATATATATATATATATATATATATATATATATATATATATATATATATATATATATATTATAGAAACTTGAGTCATGTACTTAACTAGCCTGGTCATCTGATCGTGATTTTTAGAGGATTATCATATATGGCGCAACCGGATTCTCAGATCAATAGTTAAAAATGACTTTGAGCGCTTGAAATTTGTAAGCCTCACCAACGACTATCCCGCATTAAACCTTGCCGATTCCCAACCAAAGAACGCTACCAAATAACAAAATCACATCAATTGAAGACTTTCAATGTCAGCAACAGCTAAAATGGCGAGTACAAGTCACACGGAGAGAAAATAACCTGCTAACATTTCACAGTAGACAAAATGTCAGAAAAGAAATCACCATCAATCCTGGAAAGAAAAATAAATTTTGAAAAACCTATTGTCCTGAAAAAAATGTTTGAAGAAAAAGATTTAATAAATTTCACTGACATAATATTAACACAAATCTGTCTGTCTCTCTCGATATATATATATATATATATATATATATATATATATATATATATATATATATATATATATATATATATATATATATATATATTAAAATTATAACATAGGCAAGTTTATTATCATTACAAATATAGACATTTTTTTCAATACTTTTGATATTATTTCAACCGTTGGTGTTGATTGCAATCAACCACATGTCATTTTTTTGTCTATTTTTGTAATGATGTTATAACATGCTTATGTTATAATTTTTATATAAATATTATTGTCTCTACTGTGTATTGAGTGATTATTTAAAATAGTGATTTGTGTTATCGGAATTTTATTCAATCTATACCAACCCTGAATTCGGATATATATATATATATATATATATATATATATATATATATATATATATATATATATATATATATATATATATATATATATATATATTGATAGCCATAACATAATCTACTATTTATTCTGCACAATATGTCCCACTGGATATACTGGTGAATCTGGAAATAATTTTAGATTTCGCTTCAGCAACCATAAACTCACCATACGTCAAAACAATCATTATTCCTCCATAGCTGAACATTTTGTCAACCAGGACACTCATTAGTAAACTGTAAATATGTATTGATAGATTCTGATTTCAGTTCCAGTTTTTACGCAGTAAAAAAGAAAAATACTGGATTTTAAAATTAAATACATATAAACTAGGGTTAAATAAAGACTTGGGTATTTAAAATTTTTATAAATATTTCAATTATTAAACAAAATTTTTTTTTTAGATATAGTTAAAAAATTTTTTAAACAACATCTAAAATATTACTACAGTTAGATGTACGTTAGAAATATTCAAATACAGTTGCATTCCATATCACGTGACGTTCGCGTCTCGCGACGGACGCTACTTCGTGTAAACAAACTTCTGAAAACAGTCATTTCTGATGAAAGATCGGGGCCGATCTGAAATATCAAAGGATTCAATTTTTTTAATTTGCAACTTTTCCATTGTTTTATATATATATATATATATATATATATATATATATATATATATATATATATATATATATATATATATATATATGTCACCGATAACACGACTGAGTTTCAAAACTCAATCTTCAATTACTTTATTATTATATATTTAACAACTCTTCTGTATAACATTGGGCACTGTTTAATTAACACCAGCACTATATATATATATATATATATATATATATATATATATATATATATAGTCATCAAGAGCCAAACTTGTTTCGCTGTATCACGGCTAATCAGTGTGACTAGACGTTCCATTGCTTCAAGGCACGATCGAAACTCAGTCGGAGATCTTACCCCTTAGCTATGGGCGCACGTCAGAGAAAGAGAAATTTTTACGTATTATTTATGAAGTGTGTATAAAAGCCAGTAGTGAAAAGGGCTGATTTAGTAATTGAAGAGCGGTACTATATATATATATATATATATATATATATATATTTGCAAACAATAAGTGTAAATTCCTAACGGAAATCATCAGCGTAGTCCTTTACCAGTTTCCATTTCTTTTTCTTTCTTTCCAAAATCTTTAGATGTTTCTTATTTCATGAATAGTAGAAGCAAACCTGCACCAAGATCTCCATGCTTGATAAACCAATTTTAGTGGAAGCTGTTACATACTCCAGTCTAACTTTTTGGCATTTCTGTGGTGCATTGGCTCCATTGTACATCATAATTTCCGTATTACGTATGTGAAGGATTTTTAGGATGTGGCATCTGAAATCTTGTCTCTCCTGAACAGTTCATTTGCTTGAAATAGTTTCGGCTGTACGTGTGTACATTATCTAGAATGATGTTTTTTTTTACATTTCCACTTCACATTCATTAATTTTTGGTACCCCACGGACCGACGCTGTTCATATTAGTGGAGTAGTGTCACAATCTTGTCTTTGCAATAACTAGTTGATAACCAAACAATAAGTGTAAAGCCCTAAATGAAAGCATCAGAATTGGACATTACTTGTTCCCATTTCTGTTGCTAAATGTATGTACCCTTGAGCAAATTAATTTAATCAAAACGAATAATTCGGTTATTATTTACTTTTTTCCTATTTTTTTCAATGAAGCATGACCCAGTGCACATGTTATTATTTTGTATGTCCATTCCACGAAGTCCTTCCTTGCAGTTTAACCACAGATTCTCGATTGGATTTAAATCAGGATAGTTCCGAACCAGTCTATAGTACTTGATTTGCTCACTGGTAAGGCTTTACAGTGTGTTTGTGCAGCGTTACAATTTACGCAGGCTTCTTGGAGTAACGTCCATCGACAATTGCTGTAGGACAACTTATTAACAATCGAGACAATAGTGTCTGGGAGAGATAAAAATCTGATGCAATCACCGATGACACAATGTTTTTCAAGGCCAAATAAACTTCATCATGCACAGCAAAAATAGATTTATATTACTGCATGTTACCAAATGACCTAATCTGAAAAAAAAATAGGAATCGATTAAAACATTCTCAATCCAGAGGGTCTAAAACAGGCCGTATTGTGAAAGAAAGGAAACTATAGCAGTTTTTTCAATTAATTTTCACAACATCTAATATCTATAGGCCCATAAAAAGAGATTTCTGCTTCATTTTTCGTATCTTTTTGAATATTATTTCTTCCTGGAGAGATGCTTTCTTCTATGTAATATTCGACGTTTGCATTCTGAATGATCAATGTATACATTCACATTATTAGAACGGTCAATGCTTCACAATCTTTACCCACCCCTCAATTATATCCTTTGTTTCCTTGTATATTTGGAACAATATATAACTATCTCATTTGCATGTTCGTTCTTAAATTATCTGGCATTTTGTCATATTTTGTCAGAATGTCAAGTTTTAAATAAATATATCCTTGACCTGGAAATGATCAGATCGTTTTGGAAGCATGATAACAGTGAGAAAAGTGTCATATTTATAACTTTAAAATTAGAAGGCAAATGGATAAGAAAAAAAGTGTTTTTTTTTTCATCTTGAATAATAAATAATATTTACGATCAGGCAAATGATGATAGAAAACTTTGGTCATGTTGTATGACATCATTACATTTAGATGTTGCATCCGTCAGTCTCGAGTGTATAGATCTGCGCCCAAAGAATTATGCCTCAGCTGTGATAGCGACACAACATCTTTTATGGCTGTACATGCATACACGTGAGAGGCAGTCTTGATTGCAACTAATACATGTGAAGACGTTCTTCGCCGGTGTCACCTTATTGTTTTCTTTCCGTCGGACACGCTTCTCCCTGGCGGCAAGCCTTCGTTTGTCCTCTCCTCGCTCAAGCCCTCGGTGAAAATCGCGTCTTCAGCGTGAGCGATCGTTGGTGACGTCTTCCTACCTTCCATTACATGATCATCATGATATTTACATCAAATCCTTCATTTCCAGAGATATCGCATTAAAGACATTTCAGACATACTTTTTATCGAACTCTTTACTAAATAATATATTGGATTTGCTTTCCGAGTTTGGCTTGGTTTAGTTTCTTTTACAGCGTATCAACTTGTCTGGCTTATTTAATGTCGTCAAGATTTTTAATGCTGTTAATATTTTTTATCCAAAAATGTATTTCTGGTAATATCTTCTTCAAAAATGTATTGTGGGTAATAGTGTATTGCTGGTAATAATTTTTCTTCAAAATTTCATTGCTGGTAATAATATTTTACAAAAATGTAATGATGGCATTAAAACCTATTTTTACACTTTCATAGTGTTTTGCCTCCAGTTTGGGGGTCAATATTTGCCCATAACAGCAACTCCTCACTAACAGTTGCTACTACCCCGGATCAGGGTGGATCTGGGGACACCAGTATTTAAGGGGTGGTTCAACACTCCTCAAAACTTCCTGATCAGAGGCTTGTTAGGGATGTAGTTTATCACCTTACCCTGGACGCAGATGTAGTTTATCGACTTACCCAGGATGCAGTGGTAGTTTATCATCTTACCCAGAAAACGGATATAGTTTATCGTCTTCCCCAGGACGTGGATGTCGTTTATCGTCTTACCAAGGACGCGGATGTAGTTTATCGTCTTACCCAGCACGCGGATGTAGTTTATCGACTTACCCAGGATGCAGATGTAGTTTATCACCTTACCCAGGAAGCGGATATAGTTTATCGTCATACCCAGGACGCGGATGTAGTATATGGTCTTACCCAGGACGCGGATGTAGTTTATCGTCTTACTCAGGACGCAGATGTAGTTTATCGTCTTACCCAGGACACGGATGTAGTATATCGTCTTACCCAGGACGCGGATGTAGTTTATCGTCTTACCCAGGACGCGGATGCAGTATATTGTCTTACCCAGGACGCGGATGTAGTATATCGTCTTACCCAGGACGCGGATGTATTCTATCGTCTTACCCTGGACGGAATTTATTTTGTTGTGCTCTATGATCCGAACCATAGATCCAGTGCGACGGAAACAATAAAGATGTTAACAGTTCAAGTTTTTTTTAACTCTAAATTTTACACAAAACTTCTATTATTTATTACATTATCATTACGCATCCAAATGTTATC
>OZ038495.1:30087377-30099877 GCA_964036315.1 Acanthosepion esculentum | reverse complement strand
AAATGTCAAGGGATAAAACCTGAAATTCTGATCTCATCTCATATTCATCATTTGATATTAAACGAAGATGCCTTCAGGGAACAACAGAAACAAAGGAATTGGCGTTGGCGTTCCAATAGCTTTGGAAGAGTCTGTATATTTCCATATATGTGTGTATATGTGAAAAGGAAATTTAGATATCTTTTATTTTGATGTGCGTGAAATATGAGCCATAAGGAAAATGCATATAAGCGAAACATCGTTCGCCCGCCCGGGTAACGTGTATCTCGTTGTATCAGTCTATGTACTTTTTCTCGTGAAATAATTTTTTTTATAACGCCAGTTCATCAGCGAAGTATATCAGCGCAGTTTTCAAAGTTTCCATGTATTTAATATTCCGTCAGATTCTCATCACACATTACATATGCATATAAATACATACATGCATACATACATACATCATACGTACATATATATATATATATATATATATATATATATATATGTGTGTGTGTGTGTGTGTTGGGGGGGTCTGTATGTATGTGTCAAGTTGCCAAAAAATCAGAGACAGTTGTAGTTACTCCCTTGGCTTGAATAACGGCGGGAAATTGGCTCAACATGGAATGATTGAAGTATTTTTATTTTAGTATGTCGGTCGATTTATGACGCAGTGATCTTTGTAACTGAGTTGTGCTTGTTGGTTATGGGCTCAGGGAATATTATGATGAATTATACATGCTCAATTCTTTCTGAATGTGTCAAGCGAAGAAACGAAAAGCTACCTGAAATTCTGCCGAATATCGCTGGAAGCAGTTTCGTGTGACACTCCCATATCAGTGGAATTATTTATCTTGATGGAACAACCCATAACACCGTGACTATCAAATGGTTTGTCAATAGCAAGCACAAAAATTTATATATGTCAAGTCGGCCAAACTAATCTCTAAGAAAATTCCAATGGATCTATTCGACACGATTACATAGCCAACAACTGCTTCCATCCCATGAAAACGAACGGTATTTTATTTCATTTGGCTTTCTCACACAAACTGGTGCGCCCAGCATGAAATGATTACAACTGGGCCCTACATTTCATTTGCTTTCTTTTCTGTTGAGGCGCAGTAACTGATGTGTTATACACTTATTGGTCGGGCAACCACGAGGCGGTGTAATGGTCAGCAAGTTCGTCTCGCTAGATCAATTACGACTGAGTAGTGAGTTCCATCCTCTCTAGGTGCCCCATACTTTCGGCCTTGTGCCGCATCTAAGCCGGACTTAGAAAATCACTATTGGGCACCCCGAAGCGGTGTAATGGTTAGCAAGCTTGTCTCGCTAGAACAATTAAGAATGAGTAGTGACCTCGATCCTCACTGGGTGCCCCATACTTTCGGCCTTGTGCTACGCTTGGAAAATCAGTATACACTTACTGGTCGGAGCACCACGAGGCGGTGTAGTGGTTAGCAAGCTTGTCTCGTTAGAACAATTACGAATGAGTAGTGAGTTCGATCCTTACTGGGTGCCCCATACTTTCGGGTTTGTGCCACATCTAAGGTACACTTGGATATCACTATACGCTTATTGGTCGACTGATCTTGTGCTATACCCTCCTTGCTTGACGACTAAGAATATGAAATATAGTGTAAGCTATACTGTGCGATATTATATACTGTATATTGTGCGATAGTTGTCATGATTTGTAGTAATATTCCTTACAGCTAATGGGGGAGGAGGTAATAACATTGTTTGAGAGAGTTCTCATCTTACCTTTAATTGCCTGAATATTTCATGTTGATCACATTTCCATATATTTCGGATACAGTTGATACGGTGAAAGAAATTTTGGCCTGTTTTTCTGTCCGGAAAAGGTGTTGAATCTAAAGGTGTTGAATCCGATACGCTTCTCACGGTTGCCACAGCAGTAATGCATAGCTACACTATTTACGAATAACGGCGCACAAGTTGTGCAGTAGGATGCGTGTCAGTTGAGAGGAAATAAGCGGTTGCATTCTTTCTTGAAATTTTTGATATTTCATTTCATAATTTTTCGAGTGCCAGTGTAAGTACATGTGAATATATAGATAAAAAGTGTAAAATAATTTATGTGTGTGCTATATATATATATATATATATATATATATATATATATATATATATATATATATGGAGAGAGAGAGAGAGAAAGAGAGAGAGAGAGAAAGAAAGAGAGAGAGAGATCGTGTAAAATAATTTATATATATATATGAAGAGAGATATATAGAATGTATAAAAAAGATCATGTGTGTGGTTATAAATATATATGATTTATGTGTGCGCTATAAATATATATATATATATATATATTGAAAGTGTAAAAAAATTATGTGTGTGCTAATAAATAGATATAATTTATGTGTATACTATATAGGGAATCTATGTGTGCTATATATAGAGACGGAGAGACAGAGAGAATGTGTAAAATAATTTATGTGTGCTAATAAATATGTATAATTTATGTGTCCGCTATATATATAATTTACGTGTGTGATATATATATATATATATATATATATATATATATATATATATATATAGATAGATAGATAGATAGATAGATAGAATGTGTAAAATAATTTGTGTGAGTGCTAATGAATATATATATATATATATATATATATATATATATATATATATAGCTTAATTATTAGTTCATAATACACAGTCTTTTATAATACGCAACTTGAGACTGGGCCACGAAATTCTCATTAGGCGCGAATTCGTATTTTTGAATTTGCACCAGCTAAATTGGACCTAAATTATTTTTTTTTACTCAAATTTAACCCGGAACATAGTGAGGATAATTAAGAATTTATATAGTTTACGTTTTTTTTTTTTTTTTTGGAAGCCCACAATGCACACAGCATTTAAAGCAAACACACGAACATATTCAGAGAAAACTACACCAGGCTTACGGCGAAAATCCGCTCGCACGAAGAGAAACAATATTATAAGCAAAAATAGTGGAAAACATTGAATGGTAGAGAAGATGGCATCTGTTTATAGGAGAAAGAGAAAATCACTCCGTGTATGACGATAGTATCGAATATGACGGCGATAGACAAAACAGAAGAAACTGTCATGAAGTCTAACTTTGAAGCGGACAGCAGTGAAATATAATACATTTCGCTTAATATGCATCAGTCCATCTCCCTCTTTCTCTCTCCCTCTCTCTCCCTCTCTCTTTCTATACACACACACACGCATATATATATATATATATATATATATATATATATATATATATATATATATATATGTATGTATGTATATATATATATAGATATAGATATAGATAGATAGATAGATAGATAGATAGATATATAGAGAGATAGAGGTAACTCGATATTATGATCTGTATATGCACGCGTGGCGTGCATACGCAATAAATATATATTTAATAAAATTACTTTAAGGTGTAAACATAACTGTATTCAGTGGGGTTACACGTATCTAAGACATATATATTAATAAATATACATGCAAATACGTTTGTGGTGTGACTTAAGTTTCGTTGGTTTCCCTACACTTCAGGCACAAGGAATAAGTTATAAGTTATACGTTGAGCCTGAAGATTTGGGTAACAAACGAACGTTAAGTCGCATCACAAACGTAGGTATATATATATATATATATATATATATATATATATATATATATATATATATATATATATATATATATATATAAATGCAAAGCTCTTCAGTAAAATGAATAGAGCACTTTGGGTGATTGGCATTTGTTTACATTTGATAAAACAATACGCTAGATTTAGTTGTGTAACTCTACTGACTGAAGATAGCTCTGGCTGACACAAAATTAGTTGTGTTTCAATACTGGCTTGAGGCATGCGGAAGTCTAGTCGCACTGAGGAGCTGTGATATAGCGAAACAGTACTGTCTGTGAATGACACACACACACACACACACACACATATATATATATATATATATATATATATATATGTTAATGTGAACATAGAAATCAACACTTACTGTCGAAAGTCTATTGCATCTAGCATGAAACAGACTGTCGCCTCTAAGTGTTGACTTCTATGCTCACTTTTATATTTACACACGCTCTATCTCTGATATTGAGCACTTTATCCCATAAATATAGCACATTTTAAGACTATATTTCTTCATATATATATATATATATATATATATATATATATATATATGTATGTATGTATTATTAAAATTATTATTATTAAAATTATTATTATTAAAATATAACAAATTGTTATTATGTATAAAATTATTATTATTAAATATAACAGAGAATGAATGTCTCATTGTCTGTCTAATATTATGTACATGATATTAGACAGATATTATTTGATAACACGATAATACTCACGCATCCACACAATAAAAAGAACCTTCACATGCCGGAGGCCATCTGCAAAAAAACGAAGCAACAAATTACGTTTCTAACAGGTCACAACTCACTACATTGCATCTAAACATTGGTTCTGTCGCACCATTTCTGTCTATGACGTGGTATTACGTCATAAGACCGCATCCTTAACTTACGTTCTGCGTCTGCTATTCCGCGACCGTTATCGTCACATAGCAATTTTCTATGTCAAAATAACAAAATATCAGCTTTGACGCTCGATATCTTTGTTTCATGTCTGTATAACCACTCTGAAGATGGCTCAGGTGAGCCCAAATGTTAAGACCAACTTAATAAAAAATATTCAAATGTTGGACCATTTTTGCCCCTATTTTCACCAGAAATTAAAGCAAACATTTGAACGGCTCATGATCAGACATAATAGACCTTCATTGTCTGGTATATTTAATAATACAGTTTTAAGTAATGACCTGCTGCCCCAATACACTATATATATCTATATATATATATTGTCATCCACGGTCAGACTGTTTCGCAGCTCTTCAGTGTGGCTAGACGAAACCCGACTGAATTGGCGTCAGTCGGAGATTCTACCACTAAGCCGTCGGCACGGTAGGGAAGAAGGTGAATTTTCGCGTATTTATTTTATAAAAAATCACACAGTGATTGACAGGACTCTATTCGCTTTATATAGTGTATATCTATTGAGAAACCCTTTCACATGTAAGCTCAAAATAGAACAGGTTAAAATCGTTTTGTGTCAGCCCCATGGTCTTCCCAACTGAGCAATGGTGAGAAGAAAATGATGATTCAGGCATTTAGTAATGGTACCGACATTTATACTCTGGCTTCCATCTTCAAAGTATGTATATATGCACATTAGCTGGTCATTTAAATTATTCTTATCTTTACAAATATTTTTATTGCAATTACAATATTTTTGCAAATGTTTAATTAATTCCTAACTGGGAAAAATATATGATGACCTTAAGAAAGGGAAACACATTTTGAATGCAAATTTTATCTATTTAAAACTACTTTATCGAATACCACCAAATAAATCTAAAACGTGTTCGTTGCTTTATCTTGTTTGAATTTGAGAGAAATACTTATTTATAAATAAAAATTTAAATCTATAATATCCCAGTACATTTCTTTCGAAATTAGAATATCTGTATAATAATTTTAATTTATTTCAAATATATGTAATAATTTATGTCCGTATATATATATATATATATATATATATATATATATATATATATATATATATATATATATATATATATATATATATATATGTGTATGTGTGTGTGTGTGTGACATTTGTTGATTTGAGCAGCAGTCCATCTTATAAATACCTGTTTTTAAACATTTCATTTCATTTTTCTTGTGTTCGCAACTTCGGAACACTAGGTGTGTAAAAACTGTCCAAGGTTTTGCATATTCGAGGGCTTTCGGCTATTCTTTTAGCCATTATCAGCGACGATATTTATTTTCATAATTTAACTGAATGTGTGATTTCTTTATGTAGATAGACAGTATTTTGTGTTTAAGTAATAAAAAACTTAAAAAGATCAAAAGAATAAATAGTACAATTGTACTAAGCTTTTACCTTGTCAGCCGTCTTTAACAAAACTTGTATATATACACATGCGCGCACGTATATATATATATATATATATATATATATATATATATATATCAGTGATTTCTTTACCTATCTATCTATATAAGTGTTTTCTTTTCCAATCAGTCTGTCTGTTTTATCTACTTATCTATCTATCTAACTATCTATCTATTTGTTTTCTTTACTTTTCTATCCATATAAAACCATTATACACATTTGGACACACACGTGCGTGCACACACACACACACACATATCTATCTATCTATCTATCTATCTATCTATCTATCTATCTATCTATATATATATATATATATATATATATATATATATATATACTGTCGCTGCTGAGTGTTGACTTCAATGTTCACTTTTATATTTACACACACTCTATCTCTGATATTGAGCACTTTATCCCATAAATATAGCACACCTTAAACTATATATATATATATATATATATATATATATATATATATATATATATATATATATATATATATATATATATATAGTTCTTTCTATACCCATCTATCTTTATCTATCTATGTAACAGTTTTCTCTATCTATCTATCTATCTATCTATCTATCTATCTAAGTGTTTTCTTTACCTATCTATCCAGATAATATAATTTTACACATGTGGACACATTTATTTTATAACCTGATTATCATTTAATATTTTTTAAATAGTTTGAAAAAAATAATTACTCACAAAAATTGAAAATATATATTAATTAAAGATACAGCTACAATCAACTGTAAAATTTGTTTAACGATATTTTTCAGACTTACTAAAAAATGGTATTAAAGACTCACAAATATGGCCCACCTAGAGCGTTAGGAAGGTTATTTTAATGAATACAACAAAAGGTGACTTTCTCTTTTGATTAATAACTTAAAATATTTTACACAATTATTAACCGGATGAAATAAATATCGTGAGTACAAAAGAATAGATCGACTATTATTAGTTCTATTACAGTTTTACTAATACTCTCATTTCTGCTAGATATAATGCTGCTACTTCTAGTCTCGCTAGCGTATGGTGACAGAAACTTACGTCTATTTTCAGTTTCTCCTCGAAAGCTTTAAACTTTCAAACTGTAAATGCACGCAAGCAGATTACCCAAGAACTGTTCCATATCTGAAATAATTTTCAGTTGGCTACATTTATGCGTTTCTGAAGAGAAGTCTGACAAACGCACATAAACCTTCTCTCTCACACACACAAATACACTCGCACACACACACACTCATACGCGCATGCACACAAATATGCGTGAGTGTTTGTTTATATGTGTGTAGAGAGAAAGAGTGATAAATGTGCATGTAATTATATATACATACATGCACTCACACATACACACACATACTCATATATATATATATATATATATATATATATATATATATATATATATATATATATATGTGTGTGTGTGTGTGTGTGTGTGTGCGTGTGTGTGTGTGTGTGTGTGTGCTTGTGTGTGCCCATGATTAGGAACGGATAAGGAATATTTTTATTCAAATGATAGAAATATGTGCACACACGCACGCGCGAATACACACAAATATATACATATACATGCATATACATATATGTATGTATAAATATATATATATATATGTGTATATATATATATATATATTCATACATGTGTGTATATATATATATATACATACATGTGTGTATATATATATATATATATATAAATATATATATATAAATATATATATATATATATATATATATATATATATATATATATATATATATATAGAGAGAGAGAGAGAGAGAGAGAGAGAGAGAGAGAGAGAGATAGAGATGGGGAGAGCAGCAATCATTTATTTAGGCATGTTTCATGAAATATTTGGAGGACGAGAAACATATTGTGAATTTTTCATTTATCTTTATATTTTATGTTTCATTTACATATCTGTTGTGGTAGGATCCACCTAATTTGCATTGTGGAGTACCGACTATATAAATATGGTTGGTACCGGGAAGACAGGAGAGGCGAATCAAGAGATTCATCTAGAGACTCTGCCCGACTGCGACTTAGTCAAGACATTCTCCAGCAACGGTCTTCCCAGGAATATACAAAAGACTATATGTAAATATTGTGTACACTTTCTTGTTTCAATACATTTTGTTCTAAGTACATTTTGTGTTGCATTATTATTCCATGCATTAGTCAAGTTTCAACAATATCTATATTGGATTTGGTCGAGATCAAAACAAGCAAATAAAACGCGCGCAACATCACGACCTAACATGCGCGAGTGAAATATTTCCGTGGTCGTTTACAACGGTTTTTTACGAGCGCGTCAATAACGGCAAAACGCGTTCAGGAACTCTCATTACGGATAGAAGCTGCAACGAAGAACAATCGTTTATTTATTCTATTACAAAAATTTACAAATAGGAACGATTAATTACTTATCTTCATACCCTGCCTGGTGGTAAACGCTGCTGGTGGCGCTAGGGGTGGCGGTCCCTCTATAGCCACCGACACTGTGATATCACCCCTGGTCGACGGCTGATGAAGACAGGGTATCGCACGTGTTAATACACGTTGTATGTTAAAATATATATATATATATATATATATATATATATATATATATATATATATATATATATATATAAATTTTATGTAAATTAAAATTCATTAGACATTACCGTCGGTCATATTTAACGATCATTGCTAAGTTTTCCCTGGCAAATATACAGCACAACACACGCGCGTGTACCCGCGTTACACACACACATGAACACTCACATACGTACATACACACAAATACTCATATATATGTGTCTATATATATATAAAATTTAAATCGTAAGAAGCAAGAACAATCAATTGGCTATCAAGAAATATAGTTAAAAAATAAACTTGTTTTTTGTATTTAAACAGAGGGAAATGACACAGATTATTTAGAACATGATAAAGTTGGTCATGTATCTTAAGAAATATATAACCACAAAACTTACTGATTTGGAAATTGGGAATTGTTGAACAAAGATTAGCGAAAATCAATTCAATAAACTGAATACATTGGCTAGATAAGAGCAAAATATGTGATGTTAAGAATATCAAAACTTAGATTCCAGAAAAATGTAAATTTTACATAACATGGAAATCAATTGGCTATAAAGATATTTAAAAAAAAAGCTGGTCTTGTGAATTTAAACAGAAGACAATTTATTTAGAACATTACATTTCTATACAAAGCAACTAAACTACAATATTTATGTAAACCTCAAAGGGGAAAATGTTACAATTTGGCTCAATAATTACATTAAAACTGATTTCTCAACATTAATTTTAGAGATGAATGTAGAGCTATATTAGATGGACTTGATGAATGATTAATAAGATAGGTTATTTATGGAAATATTCAACCAAAAACATTTTGGCCAAAGCAGCTACGAGCTGTAGTAGTTTCTCCCTTTTAATTGGCTATAAGTCATAGGTTTTTTTCAAAGGTTTTATTATTTTGAAACAGTGGCAGATATAATTAGTTCTAAATATTTTTCAGTGATACTTATCAAGAGAGTGAAGATTTAAGTCAAAATATATATTCATATATGACAATACTCCTTCATATTCAGAAAAGCGGATTACCACTCATTTTGCCAAAAAGAAAAAATATATATTCAAAGGAATAATGGCCGCCATAGCTATCTAGACATTATTTTAATATAAAACTTATGGCACCCATTATATAGGGTGACCCCAAAAAACGGGAATTTTTGAAGTGCGTATTGCCAGACATGAGCAAGTGGCAACACTGCGAGACAGTGACCTTGAGCAAGTAAACATTTCGCCCTTTTAGTAACGAGAATGATATTCACAGTATCCCAGCTGAGATGTTGCAGCAGTCAATGAGGAATCTCAACAGCAGATTTCAAGAATGCATTCGTACAGGACACCATCTACAGGACGTAATTTAAAAAAAATATTGTTTCTTAAATGGCATTTTTTAAGGTTTCAATTACTATGAATTAAATACTTTTCTTCCATCACATTTGGTTTTATTGGAATGTTAAAAATGTCCCGTTTTTTGGGTCACCCTGTATATACCAAGAAGGAAACATCCACAAAAACGATGAAAACTAAAAGAACGTAAGTGTGTAGAGGGGAAAAATAAATCGAAAAAGGAAAATAATCAGAAGACAAAAACTTAAATTAACAGAAAATACTGGTGTAAAAAGAATAAAATGGAGGAGAATAAACAAGAAAAAATTAACAATTAACCAAAGAAAAACAAATAGCTACGTAGAATAAAACTGAAAAGCATAAAGGAGGTAAACAAAGTAAATTTCTGCCTTTCTAGAATTGTCGCCACTAAACAAAAATGAGAAGTGGCAACAAGACCTCGGAGGTTTCAACAATCTTCTAATTGATACATAATTACGAGCTAATTGAAAGCCAATTGATAAACGCCTGAAACGTCACATTTCGTGACGTTAAATATCGTTTAGTTGACAGTGTAAAAAACAGACATTAAACATTGAAACTTTGAACTGTGTGAATTTAAAATAGGAATTGATAGTCAATTAAAAATTTAAACAGATTTACCATTTTTTGTTGTACAACAAATAAGTTGATATACTGCGTTCTAAACAAAGCAGACATTGTCACTGGCCAATTAGATACAAAAGATGAGAGCAAAGAAGGCAAGGACATTGTATAGCGCGCGAAGATCAATTGCAGCATGGACAAAAGCCGTTATTCTCTGCGTGTCAGTAGAACCAATGTGAGAATCATTTTATGATGGTAGTATGATGTATATAGACTTAAATAGGAAGAACCTCATATTATCTTTATGATACCCTTTCGGCCAACACTTTATCAAAAGGACAATGTTAGCACATATAAAATTAATCAGTGACACAATTGTAAATAGCGAATGAGGAGGGAATAAAGTCTTACTCGAAATGGTCTACTAAAGGTAAAATGACGTTCAGTCTATTTTCTTCGGCGGGTACACTCACACACACATACACACACACATATATATATATATATAATTACAAAGAATCATTCAAACAAAAAGTAGTTTAGTAAAATTAATTATATAAAATGGCGAAATCCCTTCGCAAACAAAATTTTAAAGGTGCATTAATCTACAAATCACTCGATGAATGTTATGATCCTTGTTTTTAAAAATCATAAGCTGTATAAGGTCTTTCTTTAATACGCAAGTACTTTCAAGTGTACATTCAGTCATCTTCAGACATGGACATTATTTTGTTTTTGGTAAAATTCAGGTAGCATCCGAGACGAAAAAATTAAATGCGAATCGAAATCTGTGTTCTTTGTATGAATGATTCATTGTAATATAAATTGAACTGCATCACATATTTGATATAATATATATATATATATATGTGTGTGTAATTTGGCAGCAACTTTTCTTTCAAACATGTAGTGTTGAATGTTAAAGACAATATAGTCTTACATATTTTCTTTTGAATTTTCTCATATTCTCTAATGAGACTTTTTATTTGAAAATAGTTCCGAAATATGTATTTTCCATACGATGACCTAGCGCTTTCGAACATCATTGTTCATCTTCAGGGTCAATATTTTAGTCAAAAATTTTTTTTTTTTTTTTTTTTTTTTTAAACAAACATTTGCCAATTATCTTGTAGCGTAATCATGTTGCTACTATTTTTTACAAACTAAAAACGTTAAATTCCTTTTAAATTCAAAAGACGCGATGATGTTATATCACGTGCATGGCGTAGATTTTTATCATGTGACAGCGTATATATATATATATATATATATATATATATATATATATATATATATATATATATATATAATATGATATATGCTTGATCCAAGTAAAAAATAAAATTAATTATATACTATACGAAATTTAATACAACCAATCTAGTCACCCAAAATATTTCTAGCATTTTTACATAAGACCAACATTTTATATCAGTATACATTCATTTTGGGAGATTGTATCACTGATGAAAATATTAATACATACGTTGGTTTTACAACGACGACGTTGACGAGACGGCTTACGTTTCACTTGAACGGCATAATTCAATTTCAGAACATTTAAAGGAACACACATGTCCACATTGAAATTTTAGACAGGAATTAATAAAGATTACATTAGTACTTCATCAAAAAAATTATAATAAGCAAACACGTACAATTCTGAAAGCCCTTAAAGATAATTGCGGTCATAAATAAAGTAATATATGAATATAGCAAAAAGTTTTTTAATGCTTGTAGCAGAAAAGTTTTATACATAATAGTAACAGAAAATAGTATAACTAAAAAACTAAATTTTCATTTTTAAATATTAAAATAAAACATTACAATTTACGCCCACTTGTATAATCGAATTTGGAACTCTGTCAATGAACTGTAAAAATATATTGTGAATTAGGGAGCTACTTTATACACATTCACAAATATTTAACCCCCTGAATATGGTATCAGAAGAGTTTTAACGAC
>OZ038495.1:30072377-30082377 GCA_964036315.1 Acanthosepion esculentum | reverse complement strand
TGACACACCACACACACATATATATACATATCTATCTATCTATCTATCTATCTATCTATCTATCTATATATATATATATATATATATATATATATATATATATATATATATATATATATATATTATTCAAGGTCTAGGGGGAAAGAGATTACACAATTTTAAAAGTTGTTGCTTTTTTATTATGCTCTACTGTGTATCGAGATCCGGTTTTTCAAAATAAATGTTAGAGAACTGGAGATTTTAAATCAGTTCTTTCTTTTTAATTCGATATATATATATATATATATATATATATATATATATATATATATATATATATATATAGAGAGAGAGAGAGAGAGAGAGAGAGAGAGAGGAAGTGAGTGAGAGAGAAGAATAATTGTTTTATTAAGGAATGATTAGCGGAAATTGAACGTGTTTATCTTTTATATAACATATCATATCAGGAAGTTATAATGTAACTGAACATTATGGCATAGAGGGAACAAGAAAGACGCAAACGAGAAAGAAAACTGGTGTGAATATATGACAAACAACCGGAGCATTTAACTAAAAGACAATCAAACATTTGATAACTATTTTTTTAATGCGAAGCCAAAAATTAATATTTAATTTCGAAATAAATTCGGTGTTCAAAACAGGATATAATGAAGCTTTATATTATCTAGCGTCAGACTTTTTGCTTTCTCTGTAGAAAGAATTGGAATTGCATTATAATTACAGTTGGACACTTATTTTTACAGCGTATCGTCATTAAGTGGAAGCATATAATCAAAAACCGCACGAGTAATGTTAACGTAATTAAAAGTCGAAATTGAAGTGAATTCTGTGATCATTGAAGAGAAAATGATGATATATATTTCAGAGCACAGGTAGATTGATTGTATGTTAAAAAGAAATCGATGTTTATAATCTCACATGAAAACCGCCACCTGTACATACCAAGACTAGAAAGGGTCTTTATTTGAACGTACAACTGTAAATCAAGGCTTATTATTAAATTTCGATGTCAAACCTGACTCTAATCAATTCAAATGAAATTTGGAAAAGGTCTATAAATTTTCTTTCAATCATAACACGGATTCAAATATTTTCATAGTTTATTTCATGCAAATAAATCAATTGTTTTAAACTACGTTCATATATGTCTGTCATCTATTTCCAACGAAAAATTCGAAGGGAAATCGAGCTCCTTATGTTGTAAACTATCAATAGGGAGCGTGAGAAATCATAAATAATAGGATAATGAATTTATATTAATACCGTTCAATGTTTTAATCAAGATAAATCAAAACTAAAATGTTTCGATTACTGTCTTGAAAAAGAAACACACATGAAGTGGCTATAGGAAATTATTGCATGTTCATCAAAGGATCCAAGGTAAATTGTGTCCGACTTATGGGCTAAGCTAACTAGAGATATGTTTCGATTTCAGTGAGCCAAAAGCTACCGAAACATCTTAGAAATGTATATGACAATGTTCGCACTCATAACTGAAATTATGAATACAAAATGTTAACAATTATCCCGCCAACAGAAAAAAAGGGCCAAAATTGTGTAAAATTTTACTTATGGGGAAACCCTAAAATTTTAATAAAATCTCAGCTGTGATCTTTCAACAAATGTCTTTGAATTGTTAAATCTCATTGCAGAGGAAATAAACAGAAAGAATTACAAATCAGATACAATTAGTTACGCTTCTCTCCCAGATAAGACCGAATTACAGTACTAGCATATATATATATATATATATATATATATATATATATATATATATATATATATATATATATATAGATAGATAGATATATTAGATTATCCTATAAGTTCTGTACGAATTTTAAATTTTTGTTAAAATGAAAGAAAATTTAAAGAGTATTTTATAATGTCTAATGGAGATGCATTTAAACTGATCAAATTTTATTTCACAGACCAATAAAATAAAAAATTAAAAAATTAAATTAAAAAATAAGTTACTTCAATAGTCGCTTGAAGATGAAATGGAACTAATGTTTTTAATTTTATTACAAAATTAAATTTGAAGTTTTTAGCTTCCATTTTTGAAACATGGTTATTACTGTATAGCGAAAAAATATTTTAAATCAGTTAAGTGATAATAATTATGCTTTGTAAATTCACATTGAACACTGTTTTGTAAAAATAAAAATAAGATTATCAATAAGAACACCGGATTATATATGTTACTCATCTTTTTTATCTATCTATCTATCTATCTATTTATCCATATATATATATACATATATATATATATATATATATATATATATATATATATATATATATATATATATATATATATATATATCTTTCTTTCCATTTCCAACTTTGAATACATATGCTTCATCTTCCCTTCTCTCCATTACATTCTCCTATTCTGAAGACATATAGATGTTCCCTCACTCCCTTCCCCCAATTTTGAATCTACAGCGTTAAACATAATTTATGTTGACATTATTGACTTTGTGCCTGGAAAAATTTCTATCCATTTATTTCTGTGATAATATTCTGTATGATGATTTAGTATCGAAATATCGGTTCTAAAGAAGTAAAATATCACCATGACCTCTTAAAGTCTTCGTTTTCTTAATAATTATATATATATATATACATATATATATATATATATATATATATATATATATATATATATATATATATATATATATATATATATATATGGAGGTGTGTAGGTGGTGTAACAGCATTTCTGAAAAATTTGGTTCGTTTCTGAAAACAAAATATTTACCACACTAATAAAACGGTATTTACGTTGTATTCTAGACATTCAGTTCCGGAGGTGAAGAGTTGGAGCCTCATGGTCGAAGTAATGTCAGAGTTCACCATATATGTTATCCGGCCAGAGCAGAAGTTACTACTGATAGTCTGGTGGTGAAATAGCAACGGCTGCAAAAGTTATGAACCGCCACAAACAGCCTCGATTCCATTTTTCGCATATTTTGCCAATGTGATGGTTGTTTATCTCTTTCCATCTCTAGTATTTATGACTAGAAATTTATTTCCATTAACCTTTTTGATTTGTTTTCAAATGAATTTTTAATTACCAAAATCGTAGTTGTACATCAGCCTTGGAATTATATATATATATATATATATATATATATATATATATATATATATATATATATATATATATATATATATATATATATATATATATATATATAACCACCGGGCTACCGAACTCAGATCCTAAAAGCCCACAGCCGACATCGTCGATAGTATGACCAGGTTGGTTGAAGTGTACTGAGACCTGTGATTGTTGTTGCTGTCCCTGGTATCTATCTATCTATCTATCTATCTATCTATCTATCTATCTATCTATCTCTCTCTCTCTCTCTCTCTCTCTCTCTATATATATATATATATATATATATATATATATATATATATATATATATATACCTCAGGGACAACTACAAATCGGTCACTGTACACTTCAACCAACCTCAGCATAGCATCGACGATGTCGGGTATGTGCTTTTAACATCTGGATTCGGTAGCCCGGTGGATAGATGCAGATCGGAGTTGATGTTTACTCAGTGAATATAATTCCCACAAGTAATCCCATCAAAAATTATACCAGTCCTCGTATGACTGAGCCCTCCACCTCTAGTTTATCTCTAAATTTTAACAGACATGAACAACCTACTATATTTTTAACATCCATCTCCTACCTACTATATATTTAAGTTCTATCACCAATGATTTCCCTCATTACGAACTATTCAGTAATTGATGTATTGCCGTGTACACTTAGGCCTACTTTCCAGTCACCATCATTTATACCACCATTGGTTCTATCACTATGTCTGCTTTACATATAAGCTTATGTAAACAGTAGTGAATGTTAGTGTAGATACATATTAATCTTGTATGTGCATTTATATCTTTACGTGTATTGAGATTCATATGTTTGTGTGTTGGCTTGTGTATATTTACACTCTGTTATGTGTACTTATGTACGTATATGCATCGATATATGTATACGCTTTTCGTCTTTATTTTTTATTTAATTTAATTTGTTTTATTTTCTGTATCCCGCTTTTATTTCATCAATAGATTTCCAATTTTATCCAAAATTTTTATCCTCTTCCTTCCCCTTTTTCTCCTGTTCCTTCCCCTTTTTCTCTTTTCATTTCACTTTATTTAATAATACTTTGTTATTATACATCCCAATTGTCCTCCTCATTTTTTCCCAGCACATGCTATTCTAACCACAGCCCATCTTTGTGAATTTGACAACTTGGTCCGACAATATTTAGCTATAATTTGCGACCTCCCCAACCTATAATTCTCTTCATCTATATTTCCAATCTCACTCCCCCACTAGTTATGATAAACCTGTCTAACGCTTTTGCACTGATCAAAATTTTAAATTTAAGTTTATTTTCCTAAAATATTTCGCAGGCCAAGGAATCAGAGATCGTTTTTTTTTTGTTGTTTTTTTTAATTTTTTTTTTTTTTGCTAACCATATAATTTCAACCAGAAAATACACCGTGTACAAAAAAATATTTCGGTGAGTAATTCCTATTCCTCTGTTTATTTCTCGGTCTGTTGATAAGGGACCCAGTCGCGTCCGAAAATTCCGAAATGAAAACCTTTCTTTCTGAGCTTCATTTCTGTCATATTATTAATAATTAACATTTAAATTTGTATTGTACTGATTATATTGGTAGCCGTTCGTTTCTCCTTTCGTTTTTGTATTTATTAATGCAGCACATCTTTATCGATTAAAGATTATTTTTAATGGATGCCCCTGAAATTATTAAAATGTCTTCGGCAAATTCTTGGCGATTCAAGTATTTTCCATCTATATATTCCCCCAGTTCTTAACTGACCAGATATTTTCAAGTCATGCAGTAAACAATTTCGGTAAGATCAGGCACGTTTTCCGCATTCAGTTTCCTACCTGTCTATGTTTGATTTGATTTGGTTTATTTTGTTTAACGGCATATCAACTTCAATGGGTTATTTAATGCCGACATTTCTAGGATAGATTCGTATGAATAGAATATGTATTCTTTGGTTTAGATTGGTTTGGTTTATTTTGTTTTACGGCATATCAACCTCAATGGGTTATTTAATGCCGACAACATTTTTAGGATAGATTCGTATGAATAGAATATGTATTCTTTGGTTTAGATTGGTTTGGTTTATTTTGTTTTACGGCATATCAACCTCAATGGGTTATTTAATGCCGACAACATTTTTAGGATAGATTCGTATGAATAGAATATGTATTCTTTGGTTTAGATTGGTTTGGTTTATTTTGTTTTACGGCATATCAACCTCAATGGATTATTTAATGCTGACAAGATTTTTATGATAGATTCATATGAATAGAATATGTATTCTTTGGTTTAGATTGGTTTGGTTTATTATGTTTTACGGCATATCAACCTCAATGGGTTATTTAATGCCGACAACATTTTTAGGATAGATTCATATGAATAGAATATGTATTCTTTGGTTTAGATTGGTTGGGTTTATTTTATTTTACGGCATATCAACCTCAATGGGTTATTTAATGCCAACAAAATCTTTTATTGCGGGTAATATTTTGTTTGTCAAGAATCTATTTCTGGTAATATATTTCCTTCAAAATTGTATTGCTGGTAATAATTTTTTCGGAGAAGTATTGCTGGTAATTGTTAACTATTTGCCTATAGCTGGGACCCTAGCAGGGGCTACCACCCGAGGTCAGGTAGATCTGACAACACCAGCAATTAAGAGGTGGTTCCACGCTCCTCAAAACCTCCTGATCAGAGGCCTTGCTGCTCGACGTAGTTTAACCTCTTACCCAGGACACGGATGTAGTTTAACGTCTTACCCAGGACGACCTTTCTATGTCCTTTCACACAAGATGAAATTATATTAGCCATGTCAAGTATATTTCAGTAAAATTAATTTAATCAAACGTTGTTGGCAATATATCAAGATCTATAAATATTCACATGATAGATGGGTAAATGCCATCCTTTAATATTTTCATTATTTGCAATAACATATTTTATTGTGTGAGAAATATGCTATTCCAGTTTTCTTCCTTGGAATCTATGTTTTGCTTTTCTGCAAGTATTTGTATATATTACTTGTTGGTCACGCGTCTTACAATATATATGACCAGAAAGTTTCTGAGTTGGAAATTGGTTGTTGCTGCACAGAGATTAGAGAAAATCAATTCAATAAACTGAATATAGACTTGAGATAACAGCAAAATATGTGACTAAGAAAAGCAAAAAATAAATCGGAGAAATGTGTAAATTTTTATAAGCAAGAAAATCAATTGGCTATCAAGAAATATAGTTAAAAATGGTATTGCACACTTAAACAGAAAGAAATGTGACAAAATATTTAGAACATTATATTTCGACATGAAAAACAACTAATCTACAATCTTTATGTAAGCCTCAAAAAGAAAATTTGAAATTTGGCTGAAGAATTACATTAAAACTGATTTCTCAAAATTAATTATATCGATGAATGTAGAGCTATATTGGATGGACTTGAATGTTTAAGACGATAGGTTGTTCATGGAAATATCCAAGCAAACACATTTTGGCCAAAGCAGCTAGAGCAATAATAGTTTCTCCCGATTAGTAGCCTATAAATCATAGGTTTGTTATTAGTTTGAAACAATGGCAGTGTTATTGTAACTTGTAAAGCAAGATATTTTTCAATAATACGTATCGAAGAATGAAGCGTTAAGTCAAAATGTATATTCATATGACAACGCACCCTCATATTCAGCAAAGCGGATTACTGCCCATTTTGCCAAGAGGAAAGCTATATTCAATAGAATGGCCGCTAAAGCTATCCAGATATTCTTTTAATAGAAAACTTGTGTTACCCATTATATTTAACCAACAAGGAAAATCAAATGGCTATAAAGAAATAAATTTTAAAAAAGCTGGTGTTGTGAAATTAATCAGAAGACAAAATATTTGGAACATTACATTTCAACACGAAATCAACTAAACTACAATCTTTACGCAAACCCCAAAAGGAAAATTTGCAATTTGGCTGAGGAATTACATTAAATTTCTCAAAAGTAATTATATCGATGAATGCAGAGCTATATTGGAAGGACTTGATGAATATACCTGTCTTCATTTCTGAGGTAAGGTACTGTAATTATTTACGTTATTTAATTTGTTCGGACTGTTGTCCTCCTATTCATTGCCATATTCACGACGTTTCATGATGTTTCGACCATTGTACGCCACGGTCTTATTCAGGTCGTCCAGTGGATAAAAGCGTTGGTTGGATCCAGTCACTTGACCCAAAGAGCTGTGAGTTCAATACATGTCTACTGCAGTGGTAAACAAAAAAAATGGAGATTCGAGTTACAGTTATAGAACCGAGTCAACGGGAAGAGGAATAGTACGTAGATCTAGAACAATCTACCCCGCTGCACGAAATATGAGTTCAGTTCGAAATTCCAATCACCTGACGCAGGCCGAAACGTCGTGAAAATGGCAATAAAGATGAGCACAACAATCCAAATAATGTAAATAATTGATTAATATATTCAAACAAACAGAGTTGGACCAAAGTTGCTAAGAGATGTAGTAGTTACTTTCGCCTAAAAGGTTTTAGCACATAGTTTTTTTCAAGGTTGTTATTAGTTTGAAGACAAAATTAGAGTAATTTTAAGTTTTTAAGCAAAATATTTTTCTGGGATATATATTCAAATCCGACAAAAATTATTATTGCCGATTTTGCTCATAAACTATTTCACTCGAATAGTGCCATATTAATCTAGGTATTATCTTAACAGAAAACTTGTCGTCCTTCATTAACACACACACACACACACACACACACACACACACACACACATATATATACATATATATATATATATATATATATATATATATATATATATACTCTTTACATTATTCAGACTATTGTCCTCATCTTTGTCGGCATATTTATTACAACGTTTCGGCCGTTGTATGCTCCGGCCTTCTTCAGGTGGTTGGAATGTCCGAATAACATATATATATATATATATATATATATATATATATATATATATATATATATATATATATATATATATATCATTAACATACGTAAACTGTTGCCACGTAGCTGAATGAGGTTTCCTTCAACATTCCGACTCCAGAGTTTCGTAGACGGACATGTCCATCCACGCTTCAGTGAGTATCAGCACTTCTTTATGCACTTATCATTGGTGTAATTTTTTTCCATGTGGGTTGTGTTCGTGTGTTCGTTTGTGGGCGTGCTTACTTGTGCTCGTCTATGCGCGCGTGCACCCGTCTCTGCCGATGTGCGTAAGTGGAGGGTGTCGTGTTTTTCATTTTACACTTGGTCTTTAGCCTTTTCTCTTTTTTTTTCCTTTTTCCTCGTTTCTTTCGACAGTTGTCATTTGTGGCGAATTAAAGTGTGTTCCGATGTCTTGGACCGATTTTAATTGTGAATTAACTTTTAGCGTCTAATGATTTTTTTGTTTTAGATTTGAAGGATATTTGGGCGATATTACATTTTGACACATACTTACCATGACTTAAATAACATGAACCAATGCGAAATAAATAAATTTTTCACCAATAACAAGGATTTATTTACTTCTGACTTTGATCCGTCTTAATGAAACACCCTTATATATAATCCACCTTAATTAAACACCCTCTATTACATTTTCTAGACATGACACAGTTTTTTTTTTTAGGCGTTCTATTTTTTTTCTACTAGGGAATAACTATATCGATTTTACGTATATAATTGATAAATATTTTGTCCAGTAGCTTATTTCCTTTGTTCCATGTAATCTTTATTAAAAAAAAAACAGGTATGTAAATTTTTGTTACTTTGTATATTATTTATGCATTACACCCTAATCTTTATTCGGTAAAAATTTAATTGCTAATCATGCATTACTTTTTAAGTAATACACATATTTATGTCTTTGTTGTTTCCGTTCCTTATATTATGGCGGCTACTGTATAAAGTTTGCAGCAAAATAACGCCTTTTATACACGCACACATACATACATACATACATACAAATATATATATATATATATATATATATATATATATATATATATATATATATATATATGCACATTTCATTGAATACGAAAAACACAGTGCTTTTATTTATTTTTTACACAATTTCTCATGCGATTTAATATTTTTTTTTCTTTTCGGATGATAAATTATATGAAATGAATTATAAATATTTAATTTTATTCAACAAACTATTTCTTATTTAAGAGTTAAAATATTTGCTCCTTGAAAATGGCTAAATGTATAGCCGAAAGCGCTCGGATAAAAAGAATATTCGGACAGCTTTTACATAATTTATAATCCGAAAAGAAAAAAATATATATTAGATCGGATGAGAAATTATATAAAAAACTAAATAAATGCACCTTGTCTGTCCTATTCAATGAAATGTGCATGAAAGAAGGATTGCTGCTAAATACATACATACATATATATATATATATATATATATATATATATATATATATATATATATATATATATATATATATGAGAAGAAATATAGTCTTAAAGTGTGCTATATTTATGGGATAAAGTGCTCAATATCAGAGATAGAGCGTGTGTAAATATAAAAGTGGGCATGGAAGTCACCACTTAGAGGCGACAGTCTGTTTCATGCTAGTTGACGATTACACTTGCATGAAACAGACTGTCGCCTCTAAGTGCTGACTTCCATGTCCACTTATATATATATATATATATATATATATATATATATATATATATATATATATATATATATATATATATATATATATATTAAATTCTCTAAGACATATCTCCTTATTAATTTTCCAGAAAGTTTTACATCTTTCTGTTTGATAACAGTTAGTTTTCTTGTACATTCTATACTCATTAAGCCGTCCTCGTTACTTACATATCCTTCACGCGCGCACATACAGTAGCGGCCATAAT
>OZ038495.1:30027377-30069877 GCA_964036315.1 Acanthosepion esculentum | reverse complement strand
CGTGCTAACCGTATGCGGAAATTAAAACACCACTACTACACACTAAGACATATACATAATGCACACACTCAACTAAGTCTGAAAAATCAAATCATCCTTGATAATGGCTAAAGATATAGCTGAAAGGGCTAGGAAAAATAAAACATTTGGACAGTTCTTACACACCCTTTGTCCAGCAAAGAAAGCTCTTGTTCGTACACAAGAAAAATTAAATAAAAAACTTAACCGTAGTACCTTGTCTGTCGTTTTTAATGAAACTTGCATATATATATATATATATATATATATATATATATATATATATATATATATATAGGGAGAGAGATGGAGATAGGGACAGAGAGAGAGAGAGAGCGTGAGAAAGTAAGAAAACGAGATTGTTGATTAAGGAAATTTCAATGCAATTATATTTTCGCCTGTCATTGTTAGATATACAAATTACTGAACCTGATGACTAGAGTATCTGCAAAACATTGTAGTCATAAAAATAAGTTTTTCTCTCTTAACCTGCTGCTCATTTCTTTAAATAATTATCACATTGTATACAGAAACCTTCTTACATCTAAACGCGTTCAGCTCCAGTGTTTATTAAATTACGAGTTTTGTTAGGCGTTAAAGATCTGTGTCATTATCCGGGTTGTCATTCCGCTTGTTTCCACTTTCTTTATTTCGCACGACCATTACGGCCTGCCAATACCCCATAAATAATGGACTATTACATTTCGATCGCACGAAAAGAGAAGAAAAGTCACTACTTAGTTTCAATGAGAAAATGAATGAAAGATAAGAAAGAAAGAAAGAAAGAAAGAAAGAAATTAAGAAGGAAGAAAAGATATAAATGTTTAACGTCTCTTGCAAATACCGCTGAAATAATGGACTATTCCGTTTTGAAAAGAAGTACAATAATAGATTTTAATGAGAAAATGAGTCAAAGAAAGAAAAACAGAAAGAAAGAAAAAAAGAAAGAAAGAAAGATGGGAAAATAGAAGTGTTTAATAGCTCTTTTAGTGAAAACGAAAATGTTGTCACTTTCAAAACTTTTCATTTGAACAAACCTCTTAAAATAACGACAAGCATTCACATTTATCGATGTTAGTGCAATAATTTGTTAAAGGCGTTTAGCTCAAATATTTAACGTTGCGATAGTGGAATTACTACGGATATGTAATTGTCATAGATCTTAGCAAAAGTTTACTCAATCATTAACTTAAGAATATTAAATTAGGAAAACCGTGAAATCTTCACGGGTTTAAGCGAATTATTATTGTTGTTATTATTATTATTAGATAGATAGATAGATAGATAGAAATAGATAGATAGATAGATAGATAGATAGATAGATAGATAGATAGATAGGTAGGTAGATAGATAGATAGATAGATAGATAGATAGATAGATAGAAAGAAAGAAAGAAATGTAATCATTCGTCTAATAATAATGAAGTTTTCCAGGTTTAGCATCTCCACATCTCCACATGGGATAGGGTTGTCTGTTTGTACCTGGAAATTGCATTTCAGTGAATATCCTCAAATCTCCAGCACTATGCCCTGTATATTCGAAGGGCTTGTTGATTCTGAAAGGTCAGATGTTTAAGTTCACTATCAAATTTCGAATTAGACTATTTTTGTTACGGGTATGTTAGCACAGTAGCAACTGCACTAAAATCATGAAATTACGAAGAATTAACATCTTCCAATTAAAAAGCTGTTATTTCTCTACATGTCTTTGCTTTTCATCTTCACTTTTCGCCATTTCTAAGTGCTGAGAGGTCCTCGATCTTGTTTATATCTATGTATTTCCATTTGCTCGCTTCTACATCTCCGTAAAGTTGGAGAAAGTAACGTTATGAAATTCCGGAGAATTAACATCTTTCTGATGAGGAACTGTTATTCCACAAATTATATATGTTCTTTCATCTTCACACGTTCAGTATGTCTAAACTTCTGAGAGATACTCAAACATGTTTATATCTATGAATTTCCTTTTGCTCGAATCATTATATCAGACAGGTTGGAGGAATAAACGTTATGAAATTCCAGAGAACTAACAATATCTTCCTGCTGAGGATCTGCTATTTCTCTAATTTTGTTTATCCTTTAATCTCCACTCGTTCGCCATGTCTAACTTCTGAGAGATACTCGGCCTTTTTTACATCTATGAATAACCTTTTGATCGCTTCCGTATGTCGTTAAGGTTGGAGAATATAACGTTATGAAATTCCCGAGAATTGACAACATCATCCTGCTGGGGATCTGCTATTACTATAATTTTGTTGTTTCATCTTCACACAATCGCCATGTCTAAATTCTGAAAGATCCTCAACCTGATTTACAACTTTGAAATTCCTTTTGCTCGCTTCCCTATGTTCTTAAGTTTGGAGAATATAAATTTATGAAATTCCGGAGACTTAACAACATATTCCTGATGAGGAGCTGCCATTTCTCTAATATTGTTATTTCATCTTCCCTCATTCGCAATGTCTAACCTCTGAGAGACCTTCCACCTTGTATACATCTATGAATTTCCTTTTGCTCGCTTCCCCATGTTCTTTTGGTTGGAGAATATAAAATTATGAAATTCCGGAGAATTAAAATCTTCCTGTTGGGTATCTGCTATTTTTTAATTTTTTTTTTATTCTTTCCTCTTCACTCTTGATTCTTTGCCATTACTAACTTTTAAGAGATCCTCAACATTGTTTCCATCAATGAATTTCCTTTTGCTCACTTACGATCTTAAGGTTGGAGAAAATAACGTTATTAAATTCCGGAGAATTAACAACATCTGCCTGCTGGGGATCTGCTATTTCTCTAATTTTGTTTGTTCTTTCATCATTCGTTCGCCATGTCTAACTCTGAGAGATTTTCAGCATTGTTTACATATATGAATTTCCTTTTGCTAGGTTCGCTATGTCCGTAGGTTTGGAGAAAATAACGTTATGAAATTCCGAGGGATTAACATCTTCCTGCTGAGGATCTGCTATTTCATTAATTTTGTTTGTTCTTTCATCTTCACTCGTTCGCCATGTCTAAATTGTAAGAAATTCTCAATCTTGTTTATGTCTATGAATTTTCTTTTGCTCGCTTCTGTATTTCGGTCATATTGGAGGAATAAAAGTTATGAATTCCGTTAAATTGACATCTTCCTGTTGAGGATCTGCTATTTCTCTAATTTAGTTTGTAATTCCATCTTCACTCGTTCGCCATGTCTAAATTCTGAGAGATCTTCAGCATTGTTTACATATATCAATTTCCTTTTGCTCGGTTCCCTATGTCCGTAAGGTTGGAGAAAATAACATTAATTAACATCTTCCTGCTGTGTATCTGTTATTTCTTTAATTTTGTTTGTAATTTCATCTTCACTCTTCACCGTGTCTAACTTCTAAGAGATCCTCAATCTTGTTTATATCAAAGAATTTTCTTTTGCTCGCTCCCGTATGTCGGTCCGGTGGGAGGAATGAACGTTATTAAATTCCGCAGAAATAACAACATCCTGCTGAGGATCTGCTATTTCTCTAATTTAGTTTGTTCTTTCATCTTCACTCGTTCGCCAAGTCTAACTTCTGAGAGATCCTCAAACTTGTTTACATTGACGAATGTCCTTTTGCTCGCTTCCCTATGTCTGTAAGGTTGAAAAATATGACGTTATGAAATTCCGAAGAATTATCAGTTTCCTGCTGACGATCTGATATTTCTTTAATTTAGTTTGTTCTTTCATCTTCACTCGTTCGCCAAGTCTAACTTCTGTCTGATCTTCAGCATTGTTTACATTTTTGCAATTCTTTTTGCTCGCTTCCTTATCAGTAATGTTGGAGAAGATAATGTTACGAAATTCAGGAGAATATCCTCCTGCTGAGGTTCTGCTATTTTTTTAAAAATGTTGTTTATTCTTTCATCTTTACTCTTCACCATGTGTAAGGTCTAAGAGATCCTCAATCCTGTTTATATCTAGAAATGTTCATTGCTCGCTTCCCTATGTCATTCATGTTGGAGGAATAAACGTTATGAAATTCCGGGGAATTAACATCTTCCTGCTGTGGATCTGCTATTTCTTTAATTTTGTTTTCCCTTTCATCTACCCTCCTTCGCCATGTCTAACCTCTGAGAGATGTTCACCATTGTTTACATGTATGTACTTTTTTTTTTGCTCGCTTCCCCATGTCCTTAAGTTTGGAGGAAATAATGTTATGAAATTCCGGTGAATTAACAACATATGTCCTGCTGACGATCTGCTGTTTATATCTACGAGTTTTTTTTTCTCTCTTCCGTATGTCTGTCAGGTTGGATGTAAAAACTTTATGAAATTCCGGAGAATTAACATCTTCCTGCTGAGGATCTGCTATTTTGTTAATTTTGTTTTTTCTTTCATCTTCACTCGTTCGCCATGTTTAACTTCTGAGAGATCCTCAACCTTGTTTATATCTATGAGTTTCCTTTTGCTCTCTTCCCTATGTCCGTAAGTTTGGAGAAAATAACGTTATGAAATTCCGTAGAATTAACATCTTCCTGCTGAGGATCTGCTATTTTTTTTAATTTTGTTTGTTTTTTCATCTTCACTAGTTTGCCATGTCTAACTCTTAGAGATCTTCAAAATTGTTTACATATATGAATTTCCTTTTGCTAGGTTCCCTATGTCCGTAAGGTTGGAGAAAATACCGTTATGAAATTCCGAGGGATTAACATCTTCCTGCTGAGGATCTGCTATTTCATTAATTTTGTTTGTTCTTTCATCTTCACTCGTTCGCCATGTCTAAATTGTAAGAAATCCTCAATTTTGTTTATATTTATGAATTTTCTTTTGCTCGCTTCCATATGTCTGTCATGTTGGAGAAATAAAAGTTATGAATTCCGGTGAATTGACAACTTCCTGTTTTAAAGATCTATTTGTTAAATTTTGTTTCTTCCTTCATCTTAACTCGTTTGCCATGTTTAACTTCTGAGAGATCTTCAGCCTAGTTCACATCTATGAATTTCGTATTGCTCGCTTCCATATGTCCGTAAATATATAGAAAGTAACGTTTTGAAATTCAGCAGAATTAACATCTTCCTGCAGAGGATCTACTATTACTCTAATCTTTTTTAATTCTTTGATCTTCACTCATTCGCAATGTCTAACCTCTGAGAGACCTTCCACCTTGTATACATCTATGAATTTCTTTTTCCTCGCTTCCCCATGTTCTTATGGTTGGAGAATAAAACGTTATGAAATTCCGGAGAATTAAAATCTTCCTGTTGGGGATCTGCTATTTTTTAATTTTTTTTTATTCTTTCCTCTTCACTCTTCGCCATTACTAACTTTTGAGAGATCCTCAACATTGTTTCCATCAATGAATTTCCATTTGCTCACTTACATATGTTCTTAAGGTTGGGGAAAATAACGTTATTAAATTCCGGAGAATTAACAACATCTTCCTGCTGAGGATCTGCTATTTCTCTAATTTAGTTTGTTCTTTCATCTTCACTCGTTCGCCAAGTCTAACTTCTGAGAGATCCTCAAACTTGTTTACATTGACGAATGTCCTTTTGCTCGCTTCCCTATGTCTGTAAGGTTGAAAAATATGACGTTATGAAATTCCGAAGAATTATCAGTTTCCTGCTGACGATCTGATATTTCTTTAATTTAGTTTGTTCTTTCATCTTCACTCGTTCGCCAAGTCTAACTTCTGTCTGATCTTCAGCATTGTTTACATTTTTGCAATTCTTTTTGCTCGCATCCTTATCAGTAATGTTGGAGAAGATAATGTTATGAAATTCAGGAGAATATCCTCCTGCTGAGGTTCTGCTATTTTTTAAAAAAATTTGTTTATTCTTTCATCTTTACTCTTCACCATGTGTAAGGTCTAAGAGATCCTCAATCCTGTTTATATCTAGAAATGTTCATTGCTCGCTTCCCTATGTCATTCATGTTGGAGGAATAAACGTTATGAAATTCCGGGGAATTAACATCTTCCTGCTGTGGATCTGCTATTTCTTTAATTTTGTTTTCCCTTTCATCTACCCTCCTTCGCCATGTCTAACCTCTGAGAGATGTTCAGCATTGTTTACATGTATGTACTTTTTTTTTTTGCTCGCTTCCCCATGTCCTTAAGTTTGGAGGAAATAATCTTATGAAATTCCGGTGAATTAACAACATATGTCCTGCTGACGATCTGCTGTTTATATCTACGAGGTTTTTTTTCTCTCTTCCGTATGTCTGTCAGTTTGGATGTATAAACTTTATGAAATTCCGGAGAATTAACATCTTCCTGCTGAGGATCTGCTATTTTGTTAATTTTGTTTTTTCTTTCATCTTCACTCGTTCGCCATGTTTAACTTCTGAGAGATCCTCAACCTTGTTTATATCTATGAGTTTCCTTTTGCTCTCTTCCCCATGTCCGTAAGTTTGGAGAAAATAACGTTATGAAATTCCGTAGAATTAACATCTTCCTGCTGAGGATCTGCTATTTTTTTAAATTTTGTTTGTTTTTTCATCTTCACTAGTTTGCCATGTCTAACTCTTAGAGATCTTCAACATTGTTTACATATATGAATTTCCTTTTGCTAGGTTCCCTATGTCCGTAAGGTTGGAGAAATTACCGTTATGAAATTCCGAGGGATTAACATCTTCCTGCTGAGGATCTGCTATTTCATTAATTTTGTTTGTTCTTTCATCTTCACTCGTTCGCCATGTCTAAATTGTAAGAAATCCTCAATTTTGTTTATATTTATGAATTTTCTTTTGCTCGCTTCCATATGTCTGTCATGTTGGAGAAAAGAAGTTATGAATTCCGGTGAATTGACAACTTCCTGTTTTAAAGATCTATTTGTTAAATTTTGTTTCTTCCTTCATCTTCACTCGTTTGCCATGTTTAACTTCTGAGAGATCTTCAGCCTAGTTCACATCTATGAATTTCGTATTGCTCGCTTCCATATGTCCGTAAATATATAGAAAGTAACGTTTTGAAATTCAGCAGAATTAACATCTTCCTGCAGAGGATCTACTATTACTCTAATCTTTTTTAATTCTTTGATCTTCACTCATTCGCAATGTCTAACCTCTGAGAGACCTTCCACCTTGTATACATCTATGAATTTCTTTTTCCTCGCTTCCCCATGTTCTTATGGTTGGAGAATTAAACGTTATGAAATTCCGGAGAATTAAAATCTTCCTGTTGGGGATCTGCTATTTTTTAATTTTTTTTTATTCTTTCCTCTTCACTCTTCGCCATTACTAACTTTTGAGAGATCCTCAACATTGTTTCCATCAATGAATTTCCATTTGCTCACTTACATATGTTCTTAAGGTTGGGGAAAATAACGTTATTAAATTCCGGAGAATTAACAACATCTTCCTGCTGAGGATCTGCTATTTCTCTAATTTAGTTTGTTCTTTCATCTTCACTCGTTCACCAAGTCTAACTTCTGAGAGATCCTCAAACTTGTTTACATTGACGAATGTCCTTTTGCTCGCTTCCCTATGTCTGTAAGGTTGAAAAATATGACGTTATGAAATTCCGAAGAATTATCAGTTTCCTGCTGACGATCTGATATTTCTTTAATTTAGTTTGTTCTTTCATCTTCACTCGTTCGCCAAGTCTAACTTCTGTCTGATCTTCAGCATTGTTTACATTTTTGCAATTCTTTTTGCTCGCTTCCTTATCAGTAATGTTGGAGAAGATAATGTTATGAAATTCAGGAGAATATCCTCCTGCTGAGGTTCTGCTATTTTTTAAAAAATGTTGTTTATTCTTTCATCTTTACTCTTCACCATGTGTAAGGTCTAAGAGATCCTCAATCCTGTTTATATCTAGAAATGTTCATTGCTCGCTTCCCTATGTCATTCATGTTGGAGGAATAAACGTTATGAAATTCCGGGGAATTAACATCTTCCTGCTGTGGATCTGCTATTTCTTTAATTTTGTTTTCCCTTTCATCTACCCTCCTTCGCCATGTCTAACCTCTGAGAGATGTTCACCATTGTTTACATGTATGTACTTTTTTTTTTGCTCGCTTCCCCATGTCCTTAAGTTTGGAGGAAATAATCTTATGAAATTCCGGTGGATTAACAACATATGTCCTGCTGACGATCTGCTGTTTATATCTACGAGTTTTTTTTTTCTCTCTTCCGTATGTCTGTCAGTTTGGATGTATAAACTTTATGAAATTCCGGAGAATTAACATCTTCCTGCTGAGGATCTGCTATTTTGTTAATTTTGTTTTTTCTTTCCTCTTCACTCGTTCGCCATGTTTAACTTCTGAGAGATCCTCAACCATGTTTATATCTATGAGTTTCCTTTTGCTCTCTTCCCCATGTCCGTAAGTTTGGAGAAAATAACGTTATGAAATTCCGTAGAATTAACATCTTCCTGCTGAGGATCTGCTATTTTTTTTAATTTTGTTTTTTCTTTCATCTTCACTCGTTCGCCATGTCTAACCTCTGAGAGATTCTCAACCTTGTTTATATCTATGCATCATTTCCTTTTGCTTTCTTTTCAATGTCGCCGGATTGGATAAATGAACACCAGATGGGTCTCTCTGTTGGTCAACTAATAGCATGTCCCTTTAATTTTCGGGAATTATCGTCAGCTTTCCGATTTCAGTAACGCAATCATCTGGATGGTTTCTCTTCTTATTGGATGTTTGAAGATTTCCTAATATCTTCAGTGCTATACATATAATTATAATTTTACTAATATAAATTATAACTGTAAAATTATATATATTCAACATTTTTTTCTTTCCCGTTCCCTGGCAATGCTAATAATTTCCCCTACTTTTTGACACATCTGCTGTTCAACATTCACCCTTTACTTACGTTGACTAAATCTGGTACATTTTTTTTTCACTGGGGATTTATTTGAAGTTCAGAGTTCAGTGGAATTTATTTTTAGTAGCCTCTCAGACAGTATCCACTTCGCACCGTAAAAAGCCATTTATTATGCATTCTTTTCTTTATTACGTTTACTATGTTAACTTTGAATTAATCGAACCATCGCAAAAATATTGTTTCTTCAAATTCTATTCTCATATGTATATCTTAAACCAAGATTAGCTCTAATCTCCCGGGAAATTATCAAAAATGATATCTAAAAAAGCTTGATTTTATATTCATTCAGAATAACTCTCACCTCACCTGTTGATGAATTCGCTGCGGGCGGTGGATGTTAATAATCCATTTTGACGATGTAGATGACGGCGACGAGATGAACATCAAGCTATCATCTTAAGCAAACGACCAAACTGTTCGCAAGAGGCAACTGAGAGAGCAACTGTCAAAAGATGAACGGAGTTCTTTTTGACGAATGATTAGTTATTGAGATTAATAGAGCGGTTAACAATTCTTAACATAAAGAGTCTCCCTAATCAAATAAGTGTTAATATTTTCTAGATCTCTCATAATACAGTTGAAATTTTCAATATATTCAGAAATAAGATCAAATCAAATAAGACGGTTTGCTTTCAAGGAAATTGTAAATAAATGCGCAACTCAAAGGCAATTCTATTTTCCTTTTGATATTGAAAGACAATGAATTCAAGTAATATTAAAAAAAATATATATATATATCTACTTTAAAATTGTCAGTCTTGAATAATCGTCTAGGCTTTTTGTATGCACGTTATTTTGAGAGAAGTGGAATTTTAAGAAAGCCAGAACTTTATGTACGCAAATTCTTAAACTTGTATATCTCTTGGGACTCAGCAGTTAAACGCAGCCGAAATTATTATGAATCTGTATCACGTTAAGGAAAATTATTTTTTCGCATATACTGTCCAATGAAAGATGTGGTCTCAAGCCCTAGTAAAACCCGAATTGTAGCCTTGTGTGAGCCTATGTTTCTGAATAAATAGAACTCAAGCCAGGGGATGCTGGAGAAGACTTTTTGACGGCAAGATGTCAAGGCAAATTAACATTAAGGACCAGAAGGCATTTGACATCAAGAAGCGAGCATCAAGAAGGCAATAGTTTTCAAGCCAGATGCAGGGAGACTAAAGTATTTTGAAGTTAAAATGAAACTTCTTCTACAATTGGACAACAAATAACGAAATGAACTGAAAGAAATTCTTACAAGCACGAACAATGTGAATTTACAAGGGACTTTTGTAAAATTACTGTATGTCCCGTGGGGCAAGTAAATGTGGGCGTTTTCCTTTTTTCTGAAATACGGTTGCAGCTTCGTTTTTCTATTTTCTTGAAATACTTTACCTTTCGTCATTTTCAAAATGCTTGTAATTTTTCTAAACTGAAATTATATTTTTCATTTTTTGATGTTAACTTTTTTTTTCGAAATATCAGATATGTGTTATGCTGTCTGTACAGGCACAAGGTAAATGTGCAGATTTTGCATTTGCATCATTTTGGTCTTTACTTGCGTTATTTTTCTATAACATTTTACGCAGTAGTTGAAAATTGTTTTGTTATCTGCGCCTATTTTGACCTCAGGTGAAGAGAAACCTGAGTTCCCTTTTCGCTTTCTTTGCCGACTGACTAGTTTTATTTTGTGTGTGTGTGTGTTTGGCACAATAATAACTATTTGGTAGGGAGTTAAAATTTTTGTAATAAAAAACCCAACGAAATATGCGTACACATACGCGTCATTACTTTGAAAACTAATAGTAACTGCAAAACGCAAAATATGTAATTACTATTTGATTGAAAATATGAAAGTCACATGTTCTAAAGACATGAACGAGAAAAAGTGTCTAAAATATTGGATTAAAAATAATTTACAAATCTTTAGTGCTTGAATTTTATTTTCATTATATTCAAAACATTAACGTGGATTAATGATGTCTGGCGTGGTGTAATGGAAAACCGTTCGGGCTGAGTTCGAATTCCACTCGATTTAGTTACATAGCCAGTCCACACGCAAACACAAACATACACACACACATACACACACACGCACGTACATCATATGAAGTGTGTTTATATATGTCTCTATATATAGTAATTCCTTAAAATATATACCCATTTCTTGTTATAAACAAAATATATGTATGTAGAAGGAATATATATCTATATCTATCTATCTATCTATCTATCTATCTATATATATATATATATATATATATATATATATATATATATATAAGTGAACAGTGAAGTCAACACTCAGAGGCCTCAGACTGTTTCATGCTCGACACAATCTTCAGGCCTGACGATTGCGTCTAGCATGAAACTGCCTGTTATATTTATATTTACATACGCTCTTTCTCTGATATTTCAAATATTTATGCATATATATATATATATATATATATATATATATATATATATATATATATATATATATATATATATATATATATATGGAAAAATATTAAAGATATGATATATTGATTGATGAAATTGCTGAAGAAAGGGTTAGAGTGTGTGTAAATAGAAAAGTGCACACTCAGGTCAACACTAAATAGCGACAGTCTATTTAACATTTGAACTACACACACACACACACACACACATATATATATATATGTATGTGTATATATTTTGTGGGGAGTTGAAATGCAAAGTAAAGCATAATACAGAAATGGAATAGATAGTTTAAATTTTAAATTTCATCGAAATCTGGTTCCAAGATGTGTAAATTATTCCAGGAATTATAGTTACGAATTTTAGAAGCCCGGGGATTTCACTTCAGTTTGCTGGAAGCCCAACTCCTTCCTATATATATATATATATATATATATATATATATATTTTAGAATTGGACATTGTCCGACAATTTATTTGAAGACATTTATATTATGTTTAACGTTCTTTTTATAGATACAAGTATTTAAGCAAATGCTCTGTTTTATAATAAACAGTTTTAAATAACATTTACCGGCCTGAATGTCCGAGAAATTTTCATAGAAAATTTTCGCTCTCCGACAGGAATCGAACCTGTATCCTATACGGAACCATCATTTCGCGTGATGTGCCTTAACCTTTCGGCCACAGATGAGCGTCTGGTTAGCAAGGTCGATTTTACTATCTTTAAACTTAAATCTTCCATGAATCTCTTCTATTCATATCTGCTCTAGCGTATCAAATGTAAACAAATGACGTCATATATTTTAGAATTGGACATTGTCCGACAATTTATTTAAAGACATTTATATTATGTTTAACGTTCTTTTTATAGATACAAGTATTTAAGCAAATGCTCTGTTTTATAATAAACAGTATTAAATAACATTTACCGGCCTGAATGTCCGAGAAATTTTCATAGAAAATTTTCGCTCTCCGAAAATAAAAATTTCTTCATGGAAAATTTAAGTTTAAAGATAGTAAAATCGACCTTGCTAACCAGACGCTCATCTGTGGCCGAAAGGTTAAGGCACATCACGCGAAATGATGGTTCCGTATAGGATACAGGTTCGATTCCTGTCGGAGAGCGAAAATTTTCTATGAAAATTTCTCGGACATTCAGGCCGGTAAATGTTATTTAATACTGTTTATTATAAAACAGAGCATTTGCTTAAATACTTGTATCTATAAAAAGAACGTTAAACATAATATAAATGTCTTTATATATATATATATATATATATATATATATAGTTTGTATCTCAGTAACAGTTTGTCGTTTATACAGGTTTGATTAAAGATCTATGAAAGAGTTTTTTTATTTACATTTCTCGCATGTATTTCATCTGAATTTCCTATTTCCGGTTGATATTCAGCTGTAAATTGTGCAAATATCGGAGTAATTTCAGCTTCCATCAGCCATTAACAATGATGTGTGGTTTCTTGCGTTATGTTGAATTAGATTTCAAATACCATTCATTTTCTATATCACATGATGGCTGGTATTATCTTTTTATTTGCTCTTGTGCTATAAACATATCCTGACTGATGACTAAAATGAGTGTGGCTACTGCTCACAAGTTTGATAATTTTTTAAATTCTCGTGAGAACTACAATAACTATTGAAGCTAGCAAATGATTTGCACTGCTGCATGCATATACATATATATATATATATATATATATATATATATATATATATATATATAACTGAATATATATGCATACATGCATATATATATATAAATATATATATATATATATAACTGAATATATGTATATATATTACTGAATATATATATATATATATATATATATATATATATATATATATATACATACATATATTGAGGATCATGACAACGTAAAGGTCTACATTCGACACACAAGACATGTGTTCAAAAAACGTTTCGACCAAGATCTTTTAGTTCTTTTAGGTTAAATAAATACCGAAAGTCCGTATCGAAATATTTATGGCACTTAAAAGAAACCAGAAAAACACCTACTGTGAAATGGAAATTAATAAGAAAAGTTAGAATACATAGGTGATTAAATGACCCATGTCCTTTGTGCATACATGACAAACTATATATATATATATATATATATATATATATATATATATATATACTCAGTTGTATGAATATGAGAATATACTTCTGTGTTTGTTTGGAGTGACACTTCTCCTAAACATTGACACACTTACATACAGGTGTACGCATTTTAGTTTGCACCAACACCTTCATATATACATGACCACACTGGATGTAACAAATGAATATATTAGTTCTATTACTGACATAGAGCACTTTCCAAGTAGGGGGCATGTCAAATACATTAATATGTGTGTGTGTGTGTGTGTGCGTGCGTGTGTGATTTGAATGCCAGCAACGTCCTTTTTGCGGTGTTTGGAATAAACGCCACTAACATACGATATGCATCATACATTTTATATCTTAAATGACAACCCTGAAAACAAATTGACCACAATTAACAAAAATTCCCCTGAAATTGGCGACTAAAATGTGTCCGAAAGCGCTTGGGAATATATATATACAAGGCAGGGTGTGTGTGTGTAACGAATGCACGCCCGCAATTTTCGTCGGATTTGCACCAAAATTAACATGCACATGCTCCAAGTTAGTGGGAAGGCCAAGACCGACATTGCATTTCCCAACTCCCATCGATAGTCGAAATAATCGATTTTTTCAGGCTTCTACGGCAGTGTTCATGTAGTTTGCGGCCATTTTCTACTGGCCAGAGTGAGAACATATAGCTGGCTGCCACGAATAGGCAGGTAGATTCTATTGGCCAGCGTGAGAGCCAACAGCTGACTGACACGAATGTTAACTAGCATGCAAAAAAATCGATAGCTGCAAGTGGGAAAAATTTAAATCTGCATGGCACTTTACTCATTCGCTTGCTTAAAGTCAACGTTGATTCTGATTCCACAGAACTGGGTTGAGTGTGAAAAAGTATTTGTTGTTAACATTCTTTTTTCATTCGTTTTTTTCCAGTTACGTGTCCTTTTTTAAAGCTGAACGTTTTGTGTTCATTTTGTGCAATACTTTTTTCGTAACAGATTTAATGTTTAGTATAGAGCTTAGAAAATATTCGCAGTGTGAGATAGGCAAGAAGTAAGGCATGTAGCAACATCAGCACGGCAAAGGGTACTCCTTTAAATGCAAGGAAGGGCAAAAATATTTTAAGTCAAGTGATAGCGATTGCTTTATGAGTCGTACGATTTTTGAATCAAGCCCGAACAACGCCAGGCCATGCTGCTAGTATATATATATATATATATATATATATATATATATATATATATATATATATATATATATATATATATCCTAGCCGGCGAATATGTATCCATATGTGTACACTATTCCATGTACACCTGATTAAAAATGGAACTCTTAATTCAGTTGGAAGTTTAAAACATTAATGCTTTTAAATAAAATATAGTTACTGTATTTGAAATTTAATAAAAATTTAAATAGAACATAAACCGTAATTTTCCTGACAACATAAATTTCAAATTAAATCCCTTTCCTTTTGTAGCTTCAAATTTTGATTTTTGATAACCTATTAAATTTGATTGTCGGAATTTCAGTCATTAAAATTCTATGAGTCAACTGCGAATGACTGATATTTCTACCGCTTTGACTGAGTTCAATACACTTTGAGAAATATTCTTCAACAATGAAGATTTCAAATTGTTTGATCCTGGCTGAATTTTTGTAATACAGAGTTTTTGTTTCTGAAACATCTTTATCTCAACTTCGTTGAAATTATTTCCCTCAGATTTCCTACAGAGTTCAGTTGCAAAAGTTGAATTTGTATTTCATAATACAGCAAATATTTTTTTTACTAACTTAAGCCATTAATGGCCATCGTAAAATCAGGTGTTTTGCCATTGCAAACTTTTACTGCCCTCGGATTATCCTCATTGTTCCAAATGAAAGAAGAATGTTCTAATCGAACAGCTTTTTCCTAATAACTACTATTTTGTGGAACAAGCTCCCGCGTGATTGCTTCCTTGGACGCTTTATTCTTTAACACAAAAAATCAATAGTTATGTATCTGCATTATCCTCTTCATATCCGCTTCTCTTTCATTCAGTATCACGGATTTCAGTCATCATTACCAATTCCACGTGTAGTTATGCCTTGCGTTTTATCAAATATACTTAAAAACAATGTTATAGCTTGCAATACTACGGAGTAAATTCTCCCTTTTATCACATGTACCATTAAAGAATTATAACCTAAAAATACAGACACCAATACACACACAAAATATAAATAAATTGTATGAAATTAATATGCACTTTACCATGTTTTTCCTGTTATTTGTGTAAATTTTATTTCCTGTAAAGTATGCTATTATATCCTTGAATACAAGCCACGTAGGCTAATTTCTGCTGCTATGATGTGAACGAATCTACTACAAGAGAAAACGGCATTACTGATGGACGAAGTCCTTGTCCTTGTATAGGTTAATAATTCATTTCTGTCAGCAACGTTCTTTGAGGACTTCTGTAATATATCCGATAGGAAATGATATTATATGGTGTACTTACTCCCTAGAGACACGCAGATATAAAATTATTAGATATATATGTGATTGATTCCCTCCTTTCAGATTAAGATGTGTTTACTCGTATTTTTGTTTTCTCTTCAATTAAGGAAAATGTTTCTTTCAGCCTCAGTTTTTCCTGGATGCCGATCCATTTTCTGGTTTCGGATTGATAATTCTGTTTACGTTGGTCTGTATCAAAATATCTTTCAGTGTTTTCTTAATAATCCTCTACCTACAATCTTCGTTGTCAATTCAATGCTTTCCTACATAAAAGGTGACAATTGCTTCTTTTCTTTATTGGTTTTTTGACAAGCAAGCCCAACAAATAAATTCAATTTTGCATTATCTAATTACAACTGAGAAAGTGAATAATCAATAAGCCTAATATGCTAACGTGCATATTACAAGGAAAAGCTAAATTTCTTGCTATTTCAATAATTGTTTAAATATGAAAATGAAGGCCTTTGTAGAATTCATAGGTTAACAGAAAATAAAAAGTCTTTCTTTACATTCCCCATAGAATTGAAAGTATGTTAAACCTTTAAAATCAACTTTAATTTAGAGAATAAAATTGTTTGTTTTTTTTAAGTAAAAAAAAATTGAATGAAAAAATAGCAGATCAATTTGTATGTTTTCAAAATAAAGATAAAAACTAGAATGACTGCAGTAATTAAGTTGTAATTGTGTATTTGAAACAGAATTTCAACAAAAATAATAAAACATTTTGTAAGTATCTATTATATATAATGATAGATAGATAAATAGATAGATAGATTATACAAACTTTAATAGATTTATACATACATAAGTATAGATAGATAATACAAACTTTGATTGATAAATACATACATAATTATAGATATAGATATAAGCAGACTGAAATAGATAGATAGATAGACAGACAGACAGACTGATAGCTAGATAGATTATACAAACTTTAATAAATTTCTACATACATAAGTATAGATATAGATATAAACAGACTGAAATAGATAGATAGATAGATCAATAGACAGATAGAAGCAGACTGAGATAAATAAAACAAATGTTGATAGACATGTATAAGCATATATATACTTATATGTATATACATATATATATATAAAGAGAGAGAGAAAGAGAGAGAGGTAAAACAAACGTTGATAGATACATACATATATATATAAGCATATATATATATATATATACATAAATATATACATATATATATATATACATATATATATATATATATATATATATATATATATATATATATATATATATATATATATATATATATATATATACATAAATGTGCATTTAAATTTGAATGCCCATTAAGGAATTGTATTCCTGATCAATCAAAATTCGTAAATCATTTTCCAGGCCACACTACGACATGTTTGACACGCAGACGCACTCTACACCTTTCTGACCATAGCTCAATTAGATCTCATTTAAATATTCATGTTGACCTCCTGGACACTATTCGTAACATACTTGTTGACAGCACTAATATAATAGCATCACCAAATGCAAATAAAGGCTAAAAAAATGGAAGCCTTATCAATAAAAACAAAAACAAACCAACACTTAATAATATTAACTTTGAACATGGACAATATATTGATCGTGTTTTGAAAAAATGAAAACATTTTATAACACATCCATACGACAAACTTTTTTATTTAACAGTTGAATTATTTAATCCTTGAAAATAGCTAAATGTATAGCCGAAATCGCTCGGATAAAAAGAACATTAGAACAGTTTTTATTCTAATTTATCATCCGAAAAGAAAAGAAAATATTAGATCGCATGAGAAATTGTATAAAAAACAAAATAAAGCACCTTGTCTGTCGTATTCAATGAACTGTGCATATATATATATATATATATATATATATATATATATATATATATATATATATATATATATATATATATATATATATATAAATGAATAGATAGATGGAGCATTTTGTCTGTAAATCCGATTTTCACATAGATAACAGAAGCTAATAGGAATATTTGTTTTCAGATGTTGTTATTTATTTACATTTTTGTGTCCGTTTTACTTTATTCACTGATGCTTACATATTATAGATATATTTATTTCCTATATTTTTCTTCTACTCTCTTCAGAGAGGTAAGTTCTTTTCAATTATGCCATGTTTCTTTCTCTCCCGTAACTTATTTTCATAGTTTTACATTCATATTTTGACATTGAAATATTCATTGTCGCCTGGTATGATGTCATATTTTGAGTTTTAATTTTGTCATCAGATCTTCGAATAGTTTTAACTATAAAAGACTATGTATGTATATATAAACTTATTTTGCATGCAATACTATTGTACGTTATAATTATTTTTTTTCAAATTAAGAAATCATTTATTGAACAAAGTAACCTATAATAACATAAGAAAAGTCATTGAAGCAAAGCAAGTTCAGTCGACGATTAATGACAATTTCAGAACATCGTAAATATAATATAGTTTTAGCTGTGTGCTAATACTATTTTGTTTTTTCGCATTTCTTTTTTATTAAAATATGATTTTTTTAAAAATATATTTTTTTTTTACTGATGTTATTTTGTTTAATTATTACTACATCTCATATTAGAGATCCGTTTTGTGAAGATATATTAGAGGCATCATAAATGTATTTATTATTTTTATTAATTGTAGTTTTAGGCATTAATATTCATCTACTGTTTTCAGTTTATTAATTTTTGGATTTGATTGCGATAGTTATTGCTAAATATATTATTTTTTTATCCTTTTGTATTGTTATTGTAACATTTTTTTTCTTGTTATTGTTCTATGTGTTACTTCATATTTTGTGACGTACGGTGGCCATTAATAATTAAGTATAACTCATGACTTCAATGTTAAGATAAAACAGGATTAATTACAACTGCAAATAAATATTTAATAAGAATAACGAAGTAAAATTCAACCAAACAAAATTAACCATTTCAGTGAATACCTTGTCAGTAGCGCGGCTCGGCTTAACGCCAGGTAAATCCTAAATCATAACGCAAATCATCGACGCATAATAATTCACACTAATTCGATTGGATACTTTCATTCAACAGTCACTCAATAACCACTACAGTCAGTAGCCTTGCGACGCTATTTATCCACCTGGCGGAAAACTTATTCCTAAGTTTAAAGTTCCACGTTCGAACTTTGGTGTCGGTAGTTACTCATTGTCTGCCAATATGACTTATATAATTTTGGAAATCCATTGTCGATAAAAGGGGAATGAAGAATATGTGCCTTCCATCAGCAATGATGTCAAAAAAGTCATTTTTATCTTAAATTCAAACACGTATTATTCTTCATCTATATGCAAATCAAAAGTTCCACAGACTTGGATTTTATTTTGTCTGGGCTGAATTACTTAAAATCCCGTGACTACTAGAAGAATTCGTTCCTAATAGAAAGGGTCGTTCCTAAAAGAATTGCGTGTAATAATAGTGCCATTCAGCTTGAACAAAGCAATACATTGAAGAAAAGGAAGATTGTAGACAAAACGGAATATGTGTGACATGCACGGTTTTTGGTTAGTTAACGGATGAACAGGCATGAAGGCAAAAGAAGTCTTTTAAGGATTGTTGCATGAGAAAAGCCTTTCCCAGTAACTTAACAAAATCAGGCGAGTTTGTATAGTGAACGTATGTGACTTAGTTTAGGACTAGCTACGATGTGGAAATTAAGTGAAAACACAAATGTAACTATCTGGTAAATGTTATAACAGACGATGGCAAATGTGACGCAGAAATCCGACGACGTATAGGAATAAGAATGATGCCTTCCAAAAACTAAACAAAATATTAAGCAACACGAATATTACGTTCAAAACGAAGGAAATAGCACTCAGATGTTATTGAATACTAAGCCGTCTTTCTGACAGTGAATTTAGGATGCTAAAAATATTGAGAAACATGAATATTACGTTCGAAACGAATGAAATAGTACTCAGATGTTATTCATTATTAAGCCTTCTTTCTGACAGTGAATACCAGGCAATTCTGCCAGAATGAAGTTGAATGATTACGAGAGTAAGCCAAGAAGTGTTTACCTGCCAGGAAATTCGCGCTGACATGGTTTCTACACTAGGCGATGACACCCCTTATTTATCAACAGCGCAAAAGTGAGCAGGTGAATTTAGGAGGAGAAGGAAAGTCTTGGCGTCCTGCAACTGCCACCACCGAGGTAAATCTTGATTGTGTTCAACATATGGAGATGGATGACATGCGATTGACTATAAATCAAATAGTCAATGCTATTCGCATATCCTGTGAGAATTGAGAATATTCTACGCAATGAATCTGGTATGACAACGGTTTCTCTTCAGTGAGAGTCACGTTTTCAGACGACTGATCAAAATAGCACCGGCTGATCCCATGACGGGAAAATATTATATTGTTTAAGGGAGATTCAGATGGTTTCCTTTAACGTTTCCTAAACCAAGATGAGTATGGGATTCATCAATTTAAGCCACAGACAAAGAGCTGCAGCAGAAACATCCCTCTTCAGTTGCTCCAAAGGAAGCTAAGTTCGTTTCATCTGCAGGGAATATAATAGTCTCAGTTTTTGGGGATGCAAAATGTATCGGCTTTATTAACAATCTTCAATATGGCCACACCATCAATGGAGAGTACAATTCCAACTTGCTGAGGTTGTTATGAAAGAGTATCAAGAAATAATGTCCAAGAAAACGAACGAAAGGGGTGTTATCTTAGCAGGGCAATGCGTCATTATTCAAGACCTTTGTTTCAATGGTTGCTCTGCGCGATTGTAAGATCGAACTGGTTGACACCATTCCCCAGACTTGACTATTATTTGTTCCTCAACAGAAAAATAACAATTGGCTGGGAACTATTATCGCAGTGATGATGACAACATATCTGATGTTGATTTCTTTTTCGATCAACAAGATGAACAGTTTGCTTTGAACAGTCAGGGGTCTGCTTATCATAAAAGAAACAATGCAGTAATTATTAAGAAGTGTTGAAATCAATGAATGCAAGAATTCACAGTTCTAGCATCATTTTCCATAGACATCCTGTGAACCTTTCGGCCCACCCTCGTACCTGGAAAGAAACAATGCAGTCATTCTTATGAAAATTTAAATCAATGCATGCAAGAATTCACAGTTCTAGCATCATTTTTCATAGACAGCCTATGAACTTTTCAGCCCACCCTCGTACCTGGAAAGAAACAATGCAGTCATTCTTATGAAAGTTTAAATCAATGCATGCAAGATTTCACAGATCTAGCGTCACTCTTTCATAGTCAGCCTATAAGCATTTCAGCCCTATCTTGCTTATCAAGCAAGTTCTTTCAATGTTGAATTTAATCGATAACTTTGAAACTTTTCTACACTTACAATTAGATTTCTTTTCTTCGTCAAATATATTTTTCGTTTTTGGAAACCACTCGTAATTACGAATATACATTCCTAATAAATAATCATACAAGGCAGTTAAAAATAAATTTCGAGTACAAAAACAATCCTTAGTATTTGCACGGCAGTTACATAGCGTACACAGTCGATTAAAGAATAACTTTCTCAGCCCACTATTGGAGGGATTGAATGTGTATTTACAACCGATTATTACCGTTTTCGATAGCTTTGATGAGGAAACCTTTCTCTAATTAAAACCAGATTCAAGCATTTACCTGGAAATAAATAACGTAATCATTAATAAGAACAGTTTAAATTAATGCAAGCAAAATTTCATGTCTTAGGTATCACTCCTTACTTGTCAGTCTATGAAATTTTCATTTTACCCTCGCATATTGAATCAAGTGGTAAGTCTGCTACGAGGAAAGTCGATTCGCTGTGTCATGCGTGAAAATTATTCACACCAGATTCTATCCTGCATATTTATAAGTCAACAATTTGCCAGTGAATCGTATTTTGCTGCCACATTTGGTTTTGTATTTCTGCGCAGTGTCTAGAGATTCTCGAAAAATTCCAAAAAGGAATCTGAAACGTTATCGGTCCTCACATGGCATCTCGGCTTCTGCCATATTCCCACTGACGCAGCGTAGATTCCTTTTGCTTATTCTATAAAATATTTTCAAGCTAATTATTCTGATGGACTTTCTTAGTTGGTATTTTGACTTTACGTATTTAAGCTCAGTACTAGATTGGCAGCTAGGTCTCATAGTTTACTTTTAGAAAATGCTAGTTGTAACGATAAGTTCTATGCTAAGAGTTTCTTCCTTCGCACTTCCTGCTTGTGGGAATCTATTCTGGATTCCAGCTTTCCTTTCAACTACGATCTTCAAAACTGTAGGTGCAATATCAATCGTCATTTTCTCCCCACTTGAAACCTGTTATTTTATTTACTTCTATTTTTCTTTAATTCGCAGTACCCTGTTACATCCTAGCCGCTTCTGTTGCCTTGCGTCAGGTGAAATGATTAAAAATAGCGTAGAATTATGTCACCTAAATAACAAGTAGTTTTATTTAACATTGTAACAATTATGTTTCTATGTGGACAATACATAGACACATTCATAATAATAGCTGGCCACTCGTATTCCAGGATACCCGTCTAATAAAGCGACTAGCCAATCCCTAATTCAGATGCTCGCTCAGGCACATTTGTGTTTGTTTAACACCCCCAGAGCCCATCTGTGATTTATACTGTGACTATGCTGAGCAGACCTTAGTTACAGTTTCTGGGAGAGAGCGGGTTATCTAGCATGATCAGCAATCTGAACAAGGCCAGCACACTCAAACAACCCTCGGTCACGATGACTTTTGACTTCGTGCTAGCACATCTATCGACAGTCCTCCAAGTGTTCCAACAATCCAATTTCACTCACAAGGCTTGGGTCAACCTGTGGTATTGTTTCAAACACTTTCCAAAAGCGCCGCACGCTGGTATCGCCCCCCCTCCAGAACGATAACACCAGGAATTCCCCTTTCTGACAAATCAACCTTGGTGAGTTTCGAACCCGTGTCTCATGGTTCAAACCTCATACATTCGTACATATGGCACACACACACACACACACACACACACACACACACACACACACACATATATATATATATATATATATATATATATATATATATATATATATTTATATATATACATACCTATATAGTTAATAGATATGCATGCAAATATGCATATTTAACATTGCTTATTCTACATTCTGTAAGGATGCAGTTTGTGTAGTATAATGAGCTAGATATTACTATGATTATGAAATGATTGATTATTAAAAGTGGGTGGCTATATGCTAACATAGGAATGAATGCAGATTAAATGTAGCTATCGAGTATAGATGAAATTTCGATGAAAACAACACCACGAAAAATTAATAAGAATTCACTATGCTTAATCTAAGAATTTATCAAAATAATATATTCGACAGACAGCAACTTGTTTTCTCGTCTTTCTTAAAATATTTCGATGGTGAATTTGTAGATGCAGCGAGCATATTTTCGATACGTTAATGCATTGAATACAAATACAAAACCAACAAAGATACAAATGTTAATACAAATGTAAAACCAACAAAGATGTAAATAATATATTTAAAATGAACAGTAATCTACACTGCTGGGTCAAAAATGGTTTATATTTCATTAACTTAAAGGCTTCATTTAATTAAAAAAATATTGACATAGTATAAATAAGTTTCCTTCGATTAAATAAAAATATCCGATTCACTATACTAGCGAACCAAACTATCCCTTAGACAAATGGAAATTAAGTAAAGAACACCTTAAAAATATATAGATAACAATTAAAGAACGTGTATTGAATTGATTAAGTTTAGATTAAGTTAGAAGTTTATTGTTGCCCTATATTTGCAAGAAACCGCCAAGGTTAATTAAAGGTGATCTTAAAATCTTCAGATAAAAAGAGAACGATGTTGTGTTCTTTGAAGAACGACCAGGCTTACATTACACACATGATACATACATGCATACATAAATACGTGATTTTGCATGAACATATTCGCATGGACGATTACATGAACCAGACAGACGAGCGTCAAATCGCGACATTTATCTTCAAATTGAAACACACATTATTCTTCATCTATATGTAAGGGCATGTCGAACTCAAAAGCTCCTCTGACTCGGATTTTATTTTGTCCGGCCAGAATTACTTAAAATCCCGTGACTACCAGAAGAATTCGTTCCTAATAGAAAGGGTCGTTCCTAAAAGAATTGCGTGTAATAATAGTGCCATTCAGCTTGAACAAAGCAATACATTGAAGAAAAGGAAGATTGTAGACAAAACGGAATTTGTGTGACATGCACGGTTTTTGGTTAGTTAACGGATGAACAGGCATGAAGGCAAAAGAAGTCTTTTAAGGATTGTTGCATGAGAAAAGCCTTTCCCAGTAACTTAACAAAATCAGGCGAGTTTGTATAGTGAACGTAAGTGACTTAGTTTAGGACTAGCTACGATGTGGAAATTAAGTGAAAACACAAATGTAACTATCTGGTAAATGTTATAACAGACGATGGAAAATGTGACGCAGAAATCCGACGACGTATAGGAATAAGAATGATGCCTTCCAAAAACTAAACAAAATATTAAGCAACACGAATATTACGTTCAAAACGAAGGAAATAGCACTCAGATGTTATTTAATACTAAACCGTCTTTCTGACAGTGAATCCCGGATAATTTACTCGCAGATGAAGAGTAGACTTGAGGCAACAAAAATCTGGTTCTACAGAAGGATACTGAGAATACCATCTATGGAACAATGAGAACAACGATAAAGTTTTAAAAAATGATAAAAAATGACACTTTTGAAGTGTAGAAGAAGAAGAAGAAGAAGAAGAAGAAGAAGAAGAAGAAGAAGAAGAAGAAGAAGAAGAAGAAGAAGAAGAAGAAGCAGAAGAATACAAAGAGATGAAAAAGAAGCAGAAAAATGCGAAGAAGACGTAGTAGAAGAATAATAATAAGACAAATGAAAAACAAGTGAAACAGAAGAATAAAATTAAGAAGGAAAGAATAAAAAAGAAGACAAAAAGAAGATGAAAAAGAAGAAGAAAAAGCGAAGAAGACGTAGAAGAATAAGAATAAGAAGAAAAAATGAAATAGAAGAATGAAGTTAAGAAGAAGAAGAAAAAAGAAGAAAGAAGAAAAAGAAGACAAAAAGATGATGAAAATGAAGAAGAAAAAAGCGAAGCGGAAGACGTAGAATAATAATAATAATAATGAGAAAAATGAAGAATAAATGAAATAGAAGAATAAAATTCTGAAGAAGAAGAAGAAAGAAGAAAAAGAAGACAAAAGAAGATTAAAAAGAAGAAAAAAAGCGAAGAAGGTGTAGAAGAATAATAATAATAAGAAAAATGAAGAAGAATGAAATAGAAGAAGAAAATTAAGAAGAAAAGAAGAAGAAAGAAGAAAAAGAAGACAAAAAGAAGATGAAAAAGAAAAAAGCGAAGACGCAGAAGAATAAGAATTGAAGAGAAATAAAGAAAAAATGAAATAGAAGAATAAAACTTTGAAGAAGAAGAAGTAGAAGAAGGTACCTGAACTGGTGGATACAGCAAGGGGTTGCATTTTCCAACGCTTTTCGGTCTTTAAGAATCGAATTGGTGGTAATTCGTTTTCAAAAATGCTTCATTTTCTTCAACGCAAACATTGAATGTATTTTAGGATATTTAGGTAAGTTAATGAAATAAGAATGACTCTAATAACGTAAATAATGGTAAATCCACATCCAAGATATTCACACAGATGCTGACAAATTTGCTTACTCCGTTCATATCTAAAAGCAATTAAAAAAAAACAAAGATAAAAAAAGTTTGCTGCCAAAACATTGCTAGCAAATATAAAATTTCAGGCTTACCAAGCGTTATATAAAAAAGCAATGTTCTAAAAGCCTTGCGAGAACTGTTTGCATAACTTACAATACCTAAATGCACGATAGCTATAACAGTAATAGTAATATTATGGTGATTTGGTTTTATTAGTTAAATTATTTTGAATGATGATTTTTTTAAAAATGTACTGTTCATCGCGACAGTCGAAGATCAGATGTAAAGAGCGAATATCAGAATTAAAGAATAATAATGAGGACGCATCTTAGAGAAGAAAAGAAAAATGAAAATCATTCAAAATTAACATGAAATAAATATAAATCAAAGAATAATAGTCGTCATATCCAAATATGATTTGACTTGTTTCCAGCGCTAACAAATGTTTAAACTTTGATATTGAATGTCTTCTTTCTTCTTAAAATTGATATGATTTATTTTAATATTTTGGCCTTGATATTTTAACAACTATAATTCAATGAAATACAGAGCTGTGCAAATTTGATTTGTTCTTAAATAAACTCACAATGCAATGTATGCATATCGACATAATAGGAGGGAGAGAGATGGTGTTCTTTAGTTACAATAATTTAGATTATTCGGACTATTGTCCTCATGTTTGTCGCCATATTTATTACAACGTTTCGGCCCTTCAGTATCTGTCTATATTTCTAAGATGAGGTATTATGTACACTATATATATTATTCGGACTATTGTCCTCATCTTTGTCATCATATTTATTAAAAGGTTTCGGACCTTCAGAATCTGTCTATATTTCTGAGATGAGGTATTATCTACACTATTTACATTATTCGGACTATCTTTGTCATCATATTTATTACAAAGTTTCAGCCGTTTTACGCTCCGGCCTTCATCAGTTGGTTGGAATGTCGAATTGAACCCTTTATTTCGCTCACCCAGGTAGACTATTCTAGTTCCACGTGCCATGTTTAATGGATGCCAGTTGCAATAAATATGGTGACAAAGATGAGGACAATAGTCCGAATAATGTAAATATGTACATAATACCACATCTCAGAAATATACAGAGATACTGAAGGGCCGAAACGTTGTAATAAATATGGTGACAAAGATGAGGACAATAGTCCGAATAATGTAAATATGTACATAATACCTCATCTCAGAAATATAGACAGATAATGAAGGGCCGAAACGTTGTAATAAATAGGGTAACAAAGATGAGGGCAATAGTCTGAATAATGTAAATATTGTACATAATACCTCATCTCAGAAATATAGATAGATACTGAAGGGCCGAAACGGTGTAATAAATATGGCGACAAAGATGATGACAATAGTCCGAATAATGTAAATAGTGTACATATTATCTCATCTCAGAAATATAGACAGACAGTTTCAATAAGTAAATCGATCTCATGAACATCATGTCTCAGTTGCAAAAATGTGGCGCCTAGTGTGGATTTATTCACTCAAGAACATTTACAGATTTTCAATTTGTTCTATTTTCACTTCGGTGCAATTAGTTGTGATGTTTTCTATTCTGTGATTATATAATAAAGATTTTAATTTCTCACCTCATATGTACTCTGCGTAACCATGCCAATGACTGTTCTTCTGTGATATAATCATAACACCGCTTATTTTTCGCTGTCGACTTATTTTATTTTTCTTATCTCATTTTTTTTATTTTTATTTATTCTGTCCCCGTAGTGTCATTACACGCTTTTTTATTTCTCTTTTTTTTTAATTTTTGTTGCACTGGAAGAGAGTATCTTATTTTCTCCCCACTCTGCATTATTATTTTCCGATTTAGACACTTCCTTCAATTTGTACCAGTGTGCTTTCTCCTTCCTTTCTATGTACATGGAATATGCTGATAATGTCCCTGGTGTCCAAAGATTTTTCCTTGTACATTATTATTACTGCCCATCGAGTTAACTTTTTGATTTCATTTTTCTCCATTATTTTATCTATGTTACTAACTATAATACAAATATTTCACACCTTTATGAAATCTACTTAGTTTCGCTTTACTTCCATTTTGTCCTTATTCTCCTCACGTACAACTATTATCATTATTATTGTTATTATTGAGTGAGAGAAGAGTACGCCAACAAATTGATACTAATATATATATATATATATATATATATATATATATATATATATATATATACATACACATACATATATATATATATATATATATATATATATATATATATATATATATATATATATATATATGTGTGTATTTGTGTGTCTTTAAAAATCAATATACTAACCATGACATCTTCTTTATGTGCCGTGTCTCCTCGGGATGTAGGTGATCATGGCTCTCTACAACTTCCTGTCCGTTGCTACTCTTAATAAATTTTGTTTTTCTGTAAATTCTCCTAAGACCTGTTCCACCTTCGATTGACTCAAGCTCATTAAGCATATTATGCGTTCTTTTCCTCTGCTGCTCTTGCCTTCAATCTGTCCTGTGAGTATAAGATTTTCCAAGCCCCCTTTCCTCATTATGTGCCCTAGAACCCTTAACTGTCGCTTCCCGATGTTAAGTAAAGTTTCCATTTTGTTTTTAAAACTTCATCGTTGCTCAGGATAATAAGGTTATACCAGGGACATTCTCCATAGTCACGTGCGCCACATATGGTGACGTACTTCGATAAAACCATTGTGTAACCTTGCAGTGAGGCCTAGCTCGATAGAATTTCAAGTCAAACACTGTACCCTCAAACGTCCTCCGACTGACGGTGTTTCCAATTATCTACATTCGATTTTCAAGCTCGTTTTGGCTGTCTCATGATTCAGTCTTGAAAACTATCAACAACCAAACATGATTCTTCTCTACAACTCTCGCTTGTAAACAAATATTTATAGTGTGTTAGGTTCTAGGGGACAAGGCCAAATAATTAAATCAGACAAGTGAAAAGAAATCTGTACCACTGAATGGGATCTTTAGTATAGCTACTCTTCAATCACAAAAGTAAAACATATATATATATATATATATATATATATATATATATATATATATATATATATATATATATATATATATATATATATATATATATTAACCCCACCAATCCATTTAGATTAGAATCCATAATAACCAGGTTTGATGTCGCATGAGGATATTTATTATTATTATTATTATTATTATTATTATTATTATTATTATTATTATTATTATTTCCTTTGATTTCTGGCGTGTACACATTTCTCTCTGGGTCCTGCCCACAGACTCACGGTTAGAAATGGCATCATGACACTTTCCACTGACAAAAAAATATTTTACATAGATAAAGCCCTTCGTAACGTGTGGGCTGTACTTGTGAGAACAATTTTTTTTATATTTCTTTAAGGCATGGGCTTTTAGGAATCCTTTAAGTTAGTCTACTGGAATATTTTCCATCCAATCTTAGGGCTCCAACTACAACAGGGATTTTTGATGTTCCAATGTGCCACTTTTTTTTGAGATTTCGATTTCTTCTTCTTCTTCTTCTTCTTCTTCTTCTTCTTCTTCTTCTTCTTCTTCTTCTTCTTCTTATTATTATTATTATTATTATTATTATTATTATTATTATTATTATTATTATTATTATTATTATTATTATTATTATTTAGCTTTCATACAGCATATATAGTTGGCCCCATATAGGAATTTTATTCTCAGGTCAACTTGTGGGATAAGTAAATAATCAGGTTACTTGTTCTTATAATGACAAACTGTAACCCGTACTTATCAAGATAACATTGTTCTATTTTCATATGACAATCCAAAATATACAATATCTTTCCATATATTGTACAATGTCCTAGTAGTCCATTGATCACTCTAATTGAAATTGCTTTCATTGATGATCTTTCCCAGATTTTTTAATATTACAGATTTTAAGTCACTGTAGATGTTGACCTCTTTTTCTTTGCTTTTCAGTATTCATGGAAAGGACACTTCTGCCAGATAGAACATTTTTGTTTTTGTCTAGTAGAATTATTACTGGTATATTGTGCTCAAATATATCACAGAATCGAAGCATCCCACATCATTTTCACTTTGCTCTTCTCTAGTTTACTATTTTGTGCTTTTTCCTTATGTCTGTAATTCGTGTCATTGAATTCAAATTCATGCTTTCTCACATATTCCAATGAATAAAGACCGCGACTCCATCACTACTCCATGCCTTATAGTTTCTACTTATCCTGATACAAGATGACTGACATTCTCATCTCTCGCATCACATTATATATAATGCTGAATTGTTGACTGTAGCGACATTAAGTTTACCCAGTTTTTTTCCATGATGCCTGATTTTGAGTTTCCATTAACAATAATTCAGCTTCCGCCTTCCCATAACCTTTTCTGATCTATACCAATGTTGTCCTCTTGTCATTTTGCTTCATGTGTTTCTTTCGAAAATTGCATGAACCTTCGTATCCATTATGTGCGGAACATAGACAGAAATACGAAGAAAATGATGATCGCGTACAGAAGCAGAAACCCTCAGGCCGACTGGACAGATTTTATTAGAATAAAGAGAAGGAGAAATAAATGGATTTGTGTTGCGGAAATGGTACAGATTGAAATTGTTAGTTTGTATCGCTATGTTGAAAATAGTATCCAGGAATTATTACTTGAGGTAAAAATGAAAGGTGTAATTTGTGGAAAACGCGACAAAAAGACTGCATTGTCTATGGATAATAATAATAATAATAATATTATAATAATAATAATAATAATAATAATAATAATAATAATAATAATAATAATAATAATAATAATAATAATAATAAATGAAGTGCCAATATCGATGCGCTAATTTTGTGTGTAAGAATGTGACGCATGGGTTTATCAAGTAACACTGATTATAACGCTAATTACAACGCTTGCAGTTAATTATCTGTGTCCTAAAGAATTCAACGTGGCCCATTATCAATGTTTATTGATCAAATATTTATTATAGATTCTTTTTTATCGGTTTCCGTTACGAATATACATTTTAACGTTAATATTTCCAAATGCTACTGCGGCAACTAACACTGCTACACTCGCACCCAGAATAGACGAAGGAGGTCGGTTAATTTTAATAGTGATTTTTAAAAACATATCTACGATTACTTAAATTCCCTTTTGGGTTTTTTTTTCGCCAATTTTAACATCCTATTGATTTATCTCAACTCTTCTCCTTCCTTTATTATGAAAAAAAATATTGTATTAATTTTCTAAACTACACGTTTATTTTAAACTACTTTTCTCTCCCGGGCATAAGAGAATTATAATAACTACTACATACTAAGAGGATTTTAGTTTTTAGTGAATTAATACTTGTTATATGAACTAATATACATTATTATTATTATTATTATTATTATTATTATTATTATTATTATTATTATTATTAATAATAATAATAATAATAATAATAATAATAATGATAATAATAATTATTAGTATTAATAATAATAATGATAACAATACTAATAATAATAATAATAATAGTAATAATAATTATTAATATCAGTTATTATTATTAATAATTATTAGTATTAATAATAATAGTGATGATGATGATAATAAAAATAATAATAATAATAATAATAATAATTATCATTATTATTATTATTATTATTATTATTATTATTATTATTATTATTATTATTATTATTATTATTATTATTATTATTATTATTATTTCTTTTGATTTCTGGAGTATACTCATTTCTTTCCTGGTCCCAAAGGTCAGAACTGATTTCCTGACATTTTCAACTGTCCATTTTAAAAAAAGCAAACCCATCAGATAACATACGTTTTACATAAATTAGCCTTTTTTGAGGAGTGGGCTGGATTTGTGAGTACTATTTTGGGATTTCTTTAAGGCTTGTGCTACCAGGAATCGCTTCCATGAGTCTATCGGAACATTTTCCAGTCCATACGAGTGCTACACCGTCAACTACAACTGGAATTGTTGATGTTCTCATGTGCCACAATCGTGTGATTTTAATTTCAAGGTCCTTTTATTTTGATAGATTTTGGAAGACATTCAAAGATACATTAAAGTCTGCAAGGACTGCCATCTCAATAAGGTTACTATAATTATTATTATTATTATTATTATTATTATTATTATTATTATTATTATTATTATTGTTTTTATTTTCTTTGATATCTGGCGTTTACACATTTCTTTCCGGGTCCCGCCCAGGGACTTAAGGACAGAAATGGTATCATGACACTTTCCACTGAAAAAAAAATTACATAGATAAAGCCCTTCATTAAGTGTAGGCTGTCCTTGTCAGAATAATTTTTTGTATCTCTTTGAGGCATGGACTTCCAGGGATCCCTTCAATTAGTCTACTGGAATCTTTTCCAACCGATCCTAAGGCTCCAACTACAACAGGGACTGTTGATTTTCCCATGTGCCACATTTTTGAGATTTCTATTTCAAGGTCCTTGTATTTTGACAGCTTTTCGAATATCTTCAAAGATACATTGCAGTCTGCAGGGACTGCCATATCAATAAGGAGGCACTTATTTTGTTTGTGGTCTTTAATAACAATGTCTGGGCGGTTGGCTTTGATTGTTCTGTCAGTGTGTATTGTGTAGTCCCATAGAATTGTAACAGGTCCTATCTCCGTAACCGGGTCAAGGTGGTGTTCGTACCAGTTTCTTTCAGTTTCCTTCCCATAGAAGTTGCAAATCTTCCAGTGCAGATATTGGCCCACTCTGTCATGCCGGGTTTTATATTCAGTGGGTGCCAATATCGTGCAACCTGATACAAGATGATCAATGGTTTCTGGATGTTTATCATAGAATCTAAATTTTGGTCTAACACAGTATTTTAGTATATGTGCTTGATAATTCCTAATTATTATTATAATTATTATTATTATTATTATTTTTATTTCCTTTGATATCTGGTGTTTACACATTTCTTTCCGTGTCCCGCCCAGGGACCTAAGGTTAGAAATGGCATCATGACACTTTCCACTGCAAAAAAAAAAAAAAATTACATATATAAAACCCTTCGTAAAGTGTGGGCTGTACTTGTCAGAACAATTTTTTGTATCTCTTTGAGGCATGGACTTCCAGGGATCCCTTCAATCAGCCTACTGGAATCTTTTCCAACCAGTCCAAGGGCTTCAACTACAACAGGAATCGTTGATGTTCCCATGTGCCACATTTTTGAGATTTCGATTTCAAGGTGCTTGTATTTTGACAGTTTTTCGAATATCTTGAAAGATACATTGCAGTCTGCAGGGACTGCCATATCAATAAGGAGGCACTTATTTTGTTTGTGGTCTTTAATAACAATGTCTGGGCGGTTGGCTTTGATTGTTCTGTCAGTGTGTATTGTGTAGTCCCATAGAATTGTAACAGGTCCTATCTCCGTAACCGGGTCAGGGTGGTGTTCGTACCATTATTATTATTATTATTATTATTATTATTATTATTATTATTATTATTATTATTATTATTATTATTATTATTATTATTTCCACAAATATATCATACATTGGTATTCACTGTAAATGAACCATGATAGGTTTGACTAATTTTCCGCATTATTATAGATGTAAATATAATCGTTTATAAACGTTCCAAAATATTACTTTCTCATCTCCACCAAACGAAAATATTCATCGACTTTAATATGAATTCGTTGTCAGCAACGGATACGTTAGTTTAAGGAAAGTATATTAATCATATTAATATATTCCTAAAAGCCTCCAAGTCTTCAGATGTAAAAGAAATCAGTCTTTACTTTCTTGTGTATTGATATAAAGAAGATTTCAGTAAATAAATGTAAGAAACCGCAAAATAAATTATAAACTAAAAGATCAGATAAAATTGTAAAAGAATTGTTACCATCTTGTGAGGAAAATAAGATGATAAAAATTCTTCAAAGTTCAGAAGAAAAGAAAAACTTATATAAAAATAGAAAACGAAGGGCTTGTACTGTAGATATTTGATTTTAATATGAATGTTCAACAGTACAGAAGACAATCCACACGTACGTCTTTAAAACTTATTGCACACGTGAATATTACGTTCTGCGCTTGGAAAGTAAAATAAATTATAAAATTTCATGAAATATGTTTATTAAGGAGAGAAAAAAAGAGAAAATAATATATGTATTAGGATGTTCTCAAAGTTACTTATTTTTAACAGAAATGACATAAAATAAATATAATTTAAATTAATTTATATAACATTTATCAGAAATGTAATTCCATTTATTTTCCATGATGGCTATACAATGAGAAAGCTAATTTTCGATTCAACGAAACACTAGGTTTTTTACCGAAAATTCTGAAAGATTCTTTGTTTCTGAATGTTCGACAACTCATAGAGATAGAAGGAAATGAAAAATCTGTAGGTATTAAATCTGGTGATTATGAAGGGCATGGTAGAATATCCCATCCTAACCAACTATTTTTCTAAGGAGTGTTCTTTTCCATTGTCATGCTGGAGAATAAAATCTTTTCTGTTTACCAAAGCACGACACTTTCGATGTAATACTTCGTTCAACCGATGAAGTTGCCGGCAATAAACGTCTGCAGTGACGGCGTTTCCATGTTCCATTTGGTCGTAAGGTTCGACAACTTTTATATACCTCAAGACTCAAAGCAAGGATTCCTGTAATGGAGCCAGGGTTTTGATGTTGGTATTGGTTTCTCATATTGTGATAATCATTGTCATTTGTATTGATATGCAAAATAAGTTTTCCTCTAACAATGCAAATCAAAAATGAGTGGTTGATAATTCTGGTGATAAGACAATTGAAGTTGTTGGGATATTGTATTAACTTCAGAAACGAAAGCACATGAAGAACCTAAGTTTTGTCTTTACATATTTTCTTGTGATGATTGTGGACACTTGAACATGAAACATTAAGTTTTATACTCTTCCACAGCAAACATGTCGGATATGTAAAAATCGACATTTTCAAACTTTTTAAAACAGAGATGAAATACAGTGAGCTATGACAAATTTTTAACCGACCTTGATTACAGCAATTTTGGGCTCGTGTTATAACGTCTCCTCTTCTTTTTTTCAGATAACACCATGTTAGTATCATGATACTCTCATCTATGAACGGTAGTTGACATATTTTGCAGTGAAAGTTCGTGGAAGTAAGGAAATTGGTGAATTTCAATGATGGCAAATAACAGAATGACATCAGTGTGAGAAGTCAAATAGAGAGATTGCTAGGTTTTTCAAGGTTAATCATCAAACGGTTAATAATATTGTCAGGAAATTCCATGAAGAAGGCCATTGTCGTGTGGAACAACGTTCAGGAAGACCAAGCATGTCGCCAACAGCATGGACATGTCATCATATGCGACCAGAAAGGCTATGAAAAACTAGACTATGAAAGACTAGACTATGAAAGGCTAGACTATCAAAGAAGAGTTGCAAGAAAGAAGCCCTTAATTTCAGATGTTCACCGAAACAAATATATGGACTGGGCGAGAGAATTCAAGAGGAAAGTTTATGAATTTTGGTAGTATGTATTTGATCAGATGAAAGTAAATTCTGCCAATATTCGAATTCGGGGTTTATGTTTGGAGAAATCAGAATGACACTATGAACACTGAATGCCTGCAGGCGACTATGAAACATGGAGAAATTGGAGTAATGGTGTGAGGCGCTGTCTGGTTTGGAGAGAAATCTGAGCTGATTCTTGTCAAATATTAGAGAAAGGATTACTCTATTTGAAACCAATCAAATTGACTGGAATGTCTACCTTTTTCAAGGAGATAGAGCGCCATGTAACATGAGCAAATGATCAAAGGCCTGGAAGGAATTTCAAGGAATAAAATCGCTGACATGTGTTGCCCAAAGTCTTGACATGTATCCAATAGAGCAAGTTTGGGAGCACCTTGATCGAAATATTTGAGAGCGTACAACCAAAATCACATTTGTGGCAACCCTTAAAGAAACATAGATAGAGAAGTGGCATAATATGAATCAGAAAATTGTTGATAACTTGATCAAATCCATGAAAATCAAATACAAACACTGAATCTAACAAATAGAGGACCTACTTCATACTAGTTCCAAATACTGTTTATTTATGTTGAGTCGGAATTATATAATTACATTTTCCTCAAAAATATTAACAATGTAAACCTTCTTAACAAGCGGAAAACCTCATGATCGCCTGTAGACACAGAAAATTGTTTCTCTTAAAATACTGAAAGCCCCATTAAATTCCTCGTTTTATTTTATTTTTTCTTTTATTAAGCTAGAGTTTTCATACCCGCTTACCTCCCTTTAACCTGGCAAGCATTAGTATATCAGATCCAGAGCAGCATCTCTTGTAATAATTTGAAATTTCTATATTTTCCTTTGATCATTTATTTTTATTTTTATTTTTTTATTTTCCTATTTAAAAAAAAATTGAACCCTAGTTTCATCTCATTTCCTGCACGTACTATTGTACTATTTTATATTTGGGCTATGTGGCAGCCTTTCTCCTATGTGACATTTGTGTATTTTGTTAAACACATAAGATGCAGTTTGTGCCCGATGTGCTGGAAATCCAGAGAAAGTTAAGTCGCATACCAAAACATAAGTATATGTATATTTTTTAATATATATCTTTGCTCTGTCTAACCACATCGAGCACTATTATGTTTACACCTCATGAATAAATCTGATGATTATTTATTGCTTGCCGGTGTATGGACGTCAACTCGCGCGTATACACTACATTATATCTGATCATTTCATATATATATGAAGAAATATAGTCTTAAAGTGTGCTATATTTATGGGATAAAGTGTTCAATATCAGAAATATAGCGTGTGAAAATATAAAAGTGAACTTACAAGTCAACACTTAGAGGCGACAGTCTGTTTCATGCTAGATGCCATCGTCAGGCCACCTGAGGATTGCATCTAGACTGTCGCCTCTAAGTGTTGACTTCTATGTTCACTTTTATATATATATATATATAATGTTTTTAATGAAATGTGCATGAAAGAAGGATTGCTGCCTAAATACACAAATTGTCATTTAGCAATTCAGCGGTCTATTATGATGTTTACATTTGATGTGACTACACATGCAGATGAACAGAAGGGATGCTGAAATTTTTAACTGCCAATTGTCAAATGTGATTGGCTATGTGTGTTATAGACAAATAGATATAATAGTATTAATAATAAATGAACAGTTTAAAATTACCATTGCTTTTGATATCACCTTAAATAAAATTAAAACGAATATGCGACTTGTTGAAATTTAAAAAAACACAAAAGCATTTGCTTATTTTGTTCATGTTTTCGTTATAAAGAGACTATAGTTAAGACTATATAAAAATAGATAACTCAAAACCTGACTATTTATTCTACTAAATTATAAATTGTTAACGTGACTGTTATGTCGATATTAATTTGAAAAAAATGCAGAAGAAATACAGACTCTTTGCGAACAGACCCGAGGAAAAATTGAACAATGAAAAAAATGTTTTATTTTCTGGTAATTTACATTTTGGTTAATGTGATTGCAAGTGATAATCCGCCAAATCAATATCTTGTTAATATTGTTGCTGTTGTTGTCGTGGACTTTTTGGTTGCTGTTGTTGTATGAGAGGGGCTTGCTAAGAAAGTGAACATTCGACACAAATATACGAAGCCTAATCTTTTTATTTTTTTAATTTTTAAGCGTTTCAACCCAAGCAAGGCGGGAACCCACTAGCACGCAAGGGGTTACAGAGAGTTGGAGCGAGAGCAAAGAGGAGTGATAGAGGAAAGGATGAAGAGAAGTTTAGGGGATAGATCAGGGCATCTGGAGACGTCGATTGACATTAGATTTGAATAGTTGGAGATCATAGCTATCAGGGAAACAGGAAGAGGGGAGGGAGTTCCACAGGCGAGAATTGCGAGAAATGAAGCTATTGGAGTAGAAGTGACGGCTACATTTAACAGTTTCGACAGTGAAAATATGAGAGCGAGATGCCAGCCTAGTAGAATGCTTAAATTCATGAAGTCTGGGAACCAGCGAAAGCAGCTCCCCGGAGCAGTTACTATGAAAGTATTTGTAAAAAAGACAGAGGGAGGCGACGGCACGACTGTGAGAGAGCAATTGCAGACGAGATGCCAGATCAGGGCCAATTACATTGCATACCCGTCTCTGGATTTTATCAAGAACCTTGAGACAAACAGAATGGGCTCCAGACCATATATGGCAGCAATATTCCATGCAAGGGCGAATGGTTGATTTATAGATTTGAAGGACCCACTCCGGCGAGAAAAAGAAGGACCCACTCCGGCGAGAAAAAGTTCCTGGCGCTGCACAGGGAGACAACTTTCCTTCTATTGGGGGTGCAGAGATAGTTCTCTCTAGTGAGAAATGAAGCTATTGGAGTAGAAGTGAGAGCAGTATTGTTTTTGAGGCATTAAAGTTAACCAGCCCCAGTTCACAACTGATTGAAGTTCCTTTTCGAGACAAACGGCCAGGTTAATTTTTGTTAGCTACACTAGATTTGTTTTTGAAGCAGGAGTAAATAGTAGTGTCCTCCGCATAGATGCCTACTTGGGAACCTATGACATAAGGAAGATCGTTAATGAAGATAAGAAACAGAGTACGGCCTAGGATTGAGCCTTAGGGAACACCTGCGTTCGTGGGATAGAAATAAACCCATTGTAACTCCCAGTCTCATATAGTTAGACAAGGAATATTCATCACAATAAAATAAGCGGAATATGGCAACAACTTTTTGTAAATAACCCTGTATTTTGGTCCAGAACTTCAAGTAGGTTAATTCTATACGCTCAGACGGTCTCCTATTAAGACGCTTCTAAATATCTTGATTAGACACGCAAGTCATTATGGCTGTCTCCGCATACAAGTTTGAAATTCAATCCTCTCGACAGCCGGCCACAATGTTCTACCATTCCTGCTCATGAGCAAAGAAGCGCATTGCGTTAGTCCCTAGAGGTCATGCCAAACTGGGTACGGTTAAGCATCTTAGAAGCTAACCTGTCGTACCGAACTGGGTTGTTACTCTAGTCCCATTGACCAAGACAATACCCTTGCATGTTCATACATCCAGTTAATATCAGAAGCCTACTAGCGATAGCTGGTGCCGGATACATCACCTTAGTAGATCTGTTGAGTACAGCAAACTTATATTCTGGATAAGTGCGTATTTGTCTCAATAAGTGAACCAGCTCTATTTGACTTTATTCATCAAATGAAAAGGGGAGGGTTAAAGGAGCAAGAGTTAAAAAAATGAAGGAGAAAAACAGGAACTTATAGAGAATCATAACGATCAACCGTAATAACTTGAAAGGATATTGCATGTAGAAAGAGAAAGAAAATGTCGACATTTAACAAAGGCTACACTGCACGCTTTTTTGCACGACTTGAAATACATCTCATTATATTAAGATATTGGCCGACGCCTTGTATTTTTCAATTTTTTCAATTTCATTTAACGCTATTGTTGTTGTTGTTATTTTTTTATTATTATTATCGTTATCATTATTATTATTATTTCAATTTTCATGGGTTTTCTCTTTGTTACATCTCATGAAGATATCTTTTTACAGAACCCCAGGGTGAAGTTGTGGTTATTATTATTATTATTATTATTATTATTATTATTATTATTATCATTATTATTATTATTATAATTATTATTATTATTATTGCAGTTGTTATTACAATTGTTGATTACTCATTCAAATAACAATTTTAACTTCCAGATGAACACGGCAAATATTTCTTTGAAAACGATGACCTCGACTACATTTGTCTCGGAAAAAAATAACTTAATTCCCTGTGTGTTTCGCTGGCGAACATAGCATGCCTCCTCGTTATTACTACAATGTCCCCAGTATTTTCGCTGATATTAATAAATCTAGGATTGCTAGATTAAATCCATTTCCCTTCTTAATTGATTTCAGATTCACATTTCACTCTTTGTAGAAATTGTATTTCTTCTGGCAATAATTGTTTCAGGAAAAAATTCCCGTGTATCCTCAACGTTTGTTTTCGTATCGAGATATCTGACTGTAGTCTAATACGTTCCAATTTGTTATTTATTTGGAGTGTTTCTTAATAGATATATTTTAATCCCTATATTAACTGCAACTTCTTTCCATCGCCTTGAATTCCTATAATCGTTCCCGCCAAACCCGTTTATGTTGCTTTTCCTTGTCTTCACATTTATGTATGAATTATGCTAATTATTTATCAGTGTTGCTGAATACCGCGTCCATATGACTCACGCGTATCCTATGAACTATTCTTTTGATAACATCTATAGGTTCGTTATATTGACTTTAATTGATTGATTCTAAAGGTGGATGAATCTTTCTATATTTACACTTTTTTAATAACACATTCGTTATGTGATTTGTAAGTGTCGTCTCCAAAAATATTTTCATATCTTTTTCTTGTCCCTGTAATTTTAGCGACTATCAACTTTTTCAGAAACTACCGTTTCTCCCGCATTTATTAAGCGGTTTAGTTTGGAAACGTCACCTCTAACATTATAACTGTTTAACTATTAAAATGGATTCTTATATAGTTATTGTTACACTTTTGAGTTCAAAAATGCCTTTTTCGTGCGCCTAGATACAGTGTATGTTTTGAGTCTCTTCGCAAATACTTTTATCGACTTTCCTTTCTTTGTTTCTATTTACTTTCATTGTTTTCTCGCTTTTCATCCTATTTCCAATTGCCTTATTGATACAGACATTTTCTTTTAGTTTAAATGACAGCTATGTATATTTTCAAATCATATTATTTTTTATTGTGTGTCATGGTGACTTGGCTTTCATATAGACCAAATGATAACGAGTCACTGTACACACCTTAATATTATTGACTCTTCGTTGTTGAGAGCGTTGGGTCTTTTTTTCTTCGGATTATCATTTCTTTCAGTATTTTGGGGTCTAATCAATCTTGAGACATTTATTCAGCTTTATTCTCTGATCTGTTTTTAAAACAGAAAACCGCTAGTATTCCTTTCGATCACAAACGATAATTTAGTTATGATTTTTATTTAGTTATGATCATGTTAACGGTTTTATTCACTCGGACAGTTTCTCGCTTGTATATTGCTGATTTACTGAATAAAAACTTATTAATTTGCACAGTTACTATTTGATCAGCTTCAACACTAGGTTATATATTTTTCTATTATATCTGGGATGAGTTGTATTCGTTTGTTAGATGTTAGATATACTCAGCTTTCATCTACACTCAGCATTTGCAATAAACATGCGCATTTCTTATCTCGGCTTTTATGCAACGACTTATTTTGGCATGGTCCGATCAGCAAAATTATCCACGTTTTATTTAGGCACTATGTGCAGTGAAACACCTTTGGGTTGTCTGTGCCGTTCTCGATGCCGTGGAAATGTGATTTTGTGGCGCAAACAAGAGGATGTTCTGTTCGAAAATGCCGTTATGTATGATCGTTATCCTTCTTGAAAGAAATGGACCTACACTCCGATATTCATTGAGTAGAATTTCGTTTGGTTTGGATTGGTTTGGTTTACGGCATATCAACAGATTTTTTCTTGGTAATATCTTTTCCTCAAAAATGAACAGCTGGTAATATTATTTAAAAACACGTATTGCTGGTACTAGTTTCTTTTTCTTCAAAAATTTACTTTTGATACTAAATTTCTACAAAGTATTTCTGGTATTAAAATCTAGTTTTACACTTTCATCATGCTTTTTACCTCAGTTTCGGGGTTAACTATTTGCCCATAGCTGGGACCCTAACAGGTGCTACCACCCCGGTTCAGGGTGAATCTGGGAACACCAACAATTAAGCGGTGGTCCCACGCTCCCCAAAGCCTCCTGATCAGATGCCTTCCTGTTGCACATAGTTTATCGTCTTTCCCTGGACGCTGATGTAGTTTATCGTCATACCCAGGACGAAGTAGACTTTCGTTCTTTGACAAATATTATATATATATATATATATATATATATATATATATATATATATATATAAACAAATCTTTGACAAATATTATATTTTATATATATATCGATATTCGATATATATATATATATATATATATATATATATATATATATATATATATATATATATATATATATATATATATATATATACTTAAGTAATTCATCGAGTCTAGAAGAAACGTGAACAGAATGCAGAAAGCACTGGACGGTCTTTTCGTCCTATATCTGGGGCTATCAGCAGTGCGCATCCACTACCGAGAATTGAAACCCGGACAGTTACGTTATCAGGGAAAAGCTGTATGTCCTTGCTTGAACCGGCTATAAATGCTCTGAATGAAGCCGCTTGGTAATAGTTGTCGTGGTTCGTGGGGGCACAGTCCTATGGGTAAGGAGAAATTCGGATCAATTCCACCACGGAATATGTGATCGAGCGGCACTATATCGAGTCTGATTCGCTACTTCTTCGTCACCGAGGCCCGTTTGTACAGTTTGTATGACGTTTGATTGATAACGTTACTATTAACTATCTCAAATCCTTCTAATAATTTTTTCAAAATTTAGTTTGTATACATTCGTAAATAATACATTAGAATTTCCGTTTCTCTACCCTGCGCGGATAGCTTAGGTGTAGGATCTCCGACTGATACCAAATCGGTCGGCATTTCGAACCCGTCTTTAAGCAGTCGGATGCCTACCCGCACTGATGAGCTGTGCGAAACAGGCATGTATATCTATGATTAAATATATCATCTCTATATATACATATATTTGTGTATTTAGGCAGCAATCCTTCTTTCATGCACATCTCATTAAAACGACAGAGAAGGTTCTTTTATTTAGTTTTTTATACAATGAGAAATTGTATAAAAAACTAAATAAAAACAAC
>OZ038495.1:30017377-30022377 GCA_964036315.1 Acanthosepion esculentum | reverse complement strand
ATATATTCTGTTCTCCATCTTAATTCAGCAAGACGCACATGTACACTTTCAATCAATGTAGTGTATCCCCTTCAATCAATTTAGATAAGAACAAAAGAAATAAAAAGAAATACTTGTATTATTTACATTATTCGGACTGTTAACCTCATCTTCATTGCCATATTCACAACGTTTCGACATTTAAACGCGCCAGTCTTCTTCAGGTGATTGGAATTTCGAACCGAAGCCTTTATTTCATGCACCGTAATAGATTGTTCTACTTCCTCGTGCCATGCCTCTTCCGGATGTCTCAGTTATTTCTCTTTTAATCAACTCTCCAAGTTTTTCGTTTATCACTGCTGTGGTCTGGTATTGACCTCAAAATTATTTTTTTGTCTAACCAACGTCTTTATCCACTGGACCATGTGTCCTTGAGGAACTATAAAAATCTACCCCAGTGGACGAAATAAAGTCTTCGGTTTTAAATTCCAATCACCCCGAAGAAGACTGGAGCGTGCAACGGATGAAAGGTTGTGAATATGGCAATTAAAATGAGGATAGTAACATAATTATTGTAAATAATAAAAGTAATCATAATACCTCATCTCATAGATATAGACAGAATTAAAAAGAATCCTTTCAGATTAGATCTCCTCATCGAATATTATATAGTGAAAATTTCGAACCATTAATCGTATAATATCACTATCTTGTGGAGATAATTAGCCATTTCCGCATTTATTATTATTAATAATAGTTGTTTAGTTTAGTAGACGTGGCGGTAAATCTGTCATATATTGCAATTTTATTTTAAGAATTTTCATATTTTTAAAGATTTTGCTTTGTTCACCTTTCTGCCACATTCAGTCTCCTCATCATGATTTTTATTCTTTTCATGTTTTGGACAATTATTTTTCAGCTCTTCCCTGCAATAAATTTAGATTTTCTTTTCGTCCTTATTCCATATTGTTTTCACATCTAACCGCCATGACACTGCCATCAAAAACAATTTCTCTCTCATGGCTGTTCGTCAGTCGGTATTTTCCTTACCTCACTTTTCATTGCCTTTTCGCCTATTTTCCTTTCTTTCTTCAACTGTCTTCTAATTTTTCTTTTCAGATCTTAATCCTGACATTTCATTTCACCCGACTTCACAATCATTCATTATGAAAGCTATACAACTTGTCACACAACATATTTTCATGTCTGCCATAGTATCTTGACATTTACTGTTAGTAGTAATAGTAATTTTATAGTTACCATCCATGCATTTCTATTGTTATCAAGGTGTCTGATGATCGTCGCTAAAGACTGATTTTTATGAAATGCACTATAATGTATCTATAACCTTTTTCAATACTCATGCTCGTCCCATAATATCATTCTTAGTTACAAATATAGCTTGAATCACACATCAGCATAGTTTCCAGTGCTCCAATTAATATGGGCACTATCTTGATCTTGATGTTCCAAATATTCTTCTGCTCTCAGATATCGTCTCTTTCCATTTCATTTCTGGACATGGAGTTAAATGTTCCTCCACATCTTCCTATGCTTCGTAGCAATAAGCAATTTTCATACTCTAACTATCCCATTAAGCCCATTGTTATGCCATCCATTTACACATGCTTGTTAGGTAGATTACTTGCTGTTTTCTTTTATCCCCCTTACGTTCATTATGTCTTGTGGGTGCCACATTCTCCTAAGAGTTTTTTTCTCAAGTTCTGTCCTAGAAATCAACTATTTCTGATTATAATCAAAAGTGTTCTTTTCTGTTTCCTTTAAAACTTATTTGTTGCCCTTACGTTCTACCATAGTCTTTTCTACACAATCACGACTCTATTGCCTCAAGTCTCTTAAAATGTAGGCATATTGTCCAGCACTTACACCCCTGTGCAAATTAATTGAAACAAATGCACAATTCCCTTATCATTTACCCTTTTTCTTATTTTTCCAATGAAACCTGACCCGGTGCACATGTTAGTACTTGGCATATCCATCCCCAGAAGACCCCGTTCTTTGCTGATTGACCACAGATTCTCGATTGGATTTAAATCAGGAGAGTTTCTGGACCACTTTGATTTGCTCACTGTTAAGGCTTGCCAGTGTGTTCGCGCAGCATTACAAGTTTCGTACGTTCTCTTAGAGTACACTTCCATCTCAAACAACTAATCTACAGTCGAGACAATACTGTCTGGACGTGATAAAAATCTGATGCAATCACAGTTGACGCAATATTTTTCAAGGCGAAAGAAATTCCATCATGCACACTGAAAATAGATTCACGTTGCTGCACACTACTGCAAATGACCTAATTTGCGGGAAAAAAAGAAATCGATTGCACCCGGTCGCTCAGTGTGTCTAAAACTGACCGTGTGGTGAAAGAAAGGAAACTAAAGCGGTTGTTACAATTAATTTGCGCAAAGGGTGTAATGCCATGTAAATTATTGACATTACATAGCAGTACGTCTTCATTTTTTTTTCTAATGAAATTTTCATGTTTCATAATACTTTGCTGAGTTTCGGTAAAGGATATTTTATTATTTCAGTGTGACTTTGGATTTCTGTTACATAGAATAGTCATCTGCTATAATAAACTGTATACTATAAACTTGATATCGCCAATTCATTACACGCATCATGAGCTGTCTCACTTGCTAACAGGTATGTCCGATTTCTTATTATAATTCATTGTTACACCTTTTTTCCCTAATTTTGTTGCTATCTTGTCTAAGAGTTTTTGCATTTTTTCTGTATTTGACATCAATATGTTGTCATATGTGCACATGTTGACTTATGTGTATATGTTGTCATATGAGTATATGTTTTTAATGTCGCCCCAACAAATAAAAATTCTGACAGAAACGGTGCTCGTATTATCGCTTCGCCTGTATAAATGAATCCGGTTAATTGCGCAGATGTTTTAAGCCCACTTTTTGTCTTCGCGCAGTTACTTTTTTATCTGTATGCAGGCGCTTTGGTCCCAGTAGGTCATTCTAATATCTTTCCCAAACAAATCAAGTTTTAAGGCCAGTATTTAAAATTAAACAAAATCAATTTTTTCGATATTAAAAGAAAAAAAGTTATCCGTGTGAAGTTTTAATGAAAAGGATATGTATATTCATTTCGGATTCGCAAAGAAAGCGAAAAGATCATTGCAGTTTATAAGAATGTGACCGGTGTCCTATTTTCATGGATTCCTCCCATAGAGCATGCGCAGTCAAGCTTAAAAGTACCTTGAAAGGGAAACAGACATTAGAATTTGAACTGAATTGCATATTGACAATGGATATGTATATATATATATATATATATATATATATATATATATATAGAGAGAGAGAGAGAGAGAGAGAGAGAGAGAGGGAGAGAGAGAGATATGTATACAGTTAGAGAGAGAAGGAGAAAGAGAGAAAGAGAAGGGTGAGAGAGAGAAGGGTGAGAGAGAGAAGTGATAGACGTCCATACATTATTCTGATTCATATTATATATTTTCAAGCTGCCCAGAGGTCGCATAGTCATATTTATTCTTTATTTATTCCTCCATTTTAAAAAGGAAATTAGTCTGTAATGAATTGTATTAAAAATGTAACGTTGTTTTTCTATAACTCTTTTCATTATTTAAATTTTGTTCTGAATAAAAACAAAAATCAGTTATTACTGGACATTGTCTTCTACCAAATTTCATGCTGCTTCCTTTTATGTTAATAAAAAAAATAAAGCCAGCCCTGCAATTCTAACGATGATTCTTGATTTTTACTTGGCTGCAGAGGAAGATTCTACCCAGTTGGTAAAATTCGGGTTATTTTATAACAAAGAGTTTTAAAAATAACCGAATTATGTGAAACTTTTTGAATGAAAACATGATTTCCATAATTTTCTTTACTTTTATCGCTTCACGGTGGTTTTTGCCTGATTCTTTTCTTTCCTGTTTTCGGTTTGAGCGAAATCCATTATCATGGTGAATTTTTAATCTCCTTCGTGCATTTTTCTTCTTTCTTTCAAGGTTTACAGAATTCATAAAATGTTTAACTTGTCATTCATTCTTTTTTCTCCCTTCATTAAAATTTCTTTACATCCATTTTTAGTATTCGCATTTTTTGCAACCGTCACTTTCCTCTCTTTTGTCCATTCTCCTTCCCCTCTCTCCTTCCTCCGCTATCCTCTCCCCTCTCTCCCCATCTGCCTCTCCTTCACTCATTTTCCCTCTCTCTCATTCCCTCTTCTTCTCTCTCTGCTTCTCACTCTCTCCTTCACTCTCTGCTTCTCTCTCTTTCCCTCTTTCTCCTTCCCACTTTCTCTTTCTTTCTCTGCTTACCTCTCCATCTCGCTTTCTCCCTCATTCATTATCTCTCCTTCTCTCATCCTTCCCTATCTCTCAGTCCCTCTCTCTCCTTCCCATGCTCTCATTCCCTCTCTGTTTGCCTCTCTATCTCTCCTTCTCTCTCTCATCCCATGTCTCTCCTTCCCTTTACTCCTTACCTCTTTCTCCTCCTAGCTCTCTCTTTTCCTTTCTCCCCTTCTCTGTCCTTCCCTCTCTGTCCTTCCCTCCCTTCTTCCCCCCTTCTTATTCTCTCTCACACCTTATCTCTCTGCTTGACACTCTATCTCTCCTTCTCTCTCCTCCCCTATCTTTCCTTACATCCCTGCCCTCCCCACGCTCTACTTCTCTCTCTCCTTCCCTATCTCTTCTTCCCCCTATCTTCCTTTCTCTGTTTGCTTCTGTATCTCTCTCCTTCCTCATCTCTCCTTCACTCTCTCTCCTTCTCTCACTCCTTCCAACTCTCTCCTTCTCTCTCTGCTTGCCTCTCTATCTCTTTTCTCTATCCTCCCCTATCGCTCCTTCCATATCTCTCATTGGCCCTCACCCTTTTCCTTCTCTCTCTCTCTCTTTCTCTCTCTCTCTCTCTACTTAAACACTTACGTTTCACAGTCTCTGTTTTCCCTCTTTTTTAATTCTTGAAATTTTATAAATGTTTTCTTTTATTTCTGATTTCATGTTTTCCAATGGTCTTCTTTTC
>OZ038495.1:30004877-30012377 GCA_964036315.1 Acanthosepion esculentum | reverse complement strand
TTCCATTATATTTTCAAAGACGGCAGGTTAAATCAAAGATGATTAAAATAACAGGAATGTATGGGTACCATGGTCGTTTACTTCCTTGAAAGGACTTTGGCGTTTAAAAATTATGGTAATGTGGGAGTTAGCTTTTATCTTGAGATACCCTTTCAAAACATAATTAATTTTGGTCTCTTGATCTATACATATTTTACATATGACAATCTGAAACTTTCTTTTATTTGTTTCACGGCATATCAACATCTTATGAGTCATTTAATGGTAAAATGTAATTTCTTTGAGAGCATTAGTAATTTATTTTACAAAAATATATGGCTGTTAATATTTTTTTATAAAAAAACGTATTTCTAATATTATTTGTTTTTTCATGTAAAATATATTACAGGTACTATCTTTTTTTATAAAAATGTACTGCTGGTAATATTATTTTTATAAAATTGTATTGCTGGTACTATTTTATTTTATAAAAAATTATTGCTGTTAATATATTTTATATTAAAAATATGTATTGCTAGTAAAACCATTTTTTATAAAAATGCATTGCTGGTAATATTTTTCGTTACAAAAACACATAGCTGGTAATTTGTTTACTATGAAATGTTTTGCAGGCACCTTCACCACAAAAATGTATTCTACACTTTCACAGAGTTTAATCCATTTGGAGTGTTCACTATTTGTCCATACTGTGACTTTAACAGGTGCTACCACCACGGATCATGGTGAACCTGGGAACAATAGCAATTATGATGTGGTTTCACACTCTTCAAAACATTCCGATCAGAGGCCTTGCTGCCGGATGGAGTTTATCGTCAAATCCAGGACTGTGTAACTTAGTGATACTTCCATTGAATCTCTCAAGAATATATTTTTACTAGCAGCATGGCCCGGCGTTGGCCGTGCTCGATTCAAAAATCGTACGACTCATACAGCAATCGCTATCACTTGACTGAAAATATTTTTGCCCTTCCTTGCCTTTAAAGGAGTGCCCTTTGCCGTGCTGATGTTGCTACATGCCTTACTTCTTACCTATCTCACACTGCGAATTTTTTCTGATCTCTATACTAAATATTAAATCTGTTTATTTGTGCAGGATTCCATTCCCGGGATCCACAACAATTTCTAAATAATATAGTGTCACGTACACAAACATCATTCCAGTTGGTAAATGAATATAAAGTTTACATGGTTATCAATGGTAATGCGACTTTTGGAATACCGTGTAGAATAATCCAGAAACAAATGACTACGGGTAGTAAGTACAGAAAAGCGACTCAAACCCAGTTATGTCCTCCCACAGTGAGGAATACCTGAGAGAATTAGATGTCCTAACAGTATTCATTATTGGCGATCATAATCATATCATTATATATGCAAATGAAACAGTGTTTATGAGAGACGGAGAAAGGTAACTACAGAAATGTATACAGAGACTAGCAGCATATCCCGGCGTTGCCCGTGCTTGATTAAAAAATCGTACGACTCATACAGCAATCGCTATCACTTGACTTAAAATATTTTTGCCCTTCCTTGCCATTAAAGGAGTGTCCTTTGCCGTGCTGATGTTGCTACATGCCTTACTTCTTGCCTAACTCACACTGCGAATTTTTTTTAGCTCTATACTAAACATTAAATCTGTTACGAAAAAAGAACTAAACAAAATGAACACAAAACGATCAGCTTTAAAAAAGGACTCGTAACTGGAAAAACCGAATGAAAAAAGAATGTTAACAACAAATATTTTTCACACCCAACCCAGTTCTGCAGAATCCGAATCAACGTTGAGTTTAAGCAAACGAATGAGCCAATTGGAGTAAAGTACCATGCAGATTTAAATTTTTCCCACTTGTGACGAGTGAAGCTATCGATTTTTTTTGCATGCTAGTTAACATTCGTGTCAGTTAGCTGTTGGCTCTCACGCTGGCCAATAGAATTTTTCTGCCTATTCGTGGCAGCCAGCTATAGGCTCTCACTCAGGCCAGTAGAAAATGGCCGCAAACTACATGAAAACTAACGTAGAAGCATGAAAAAAATCGATTATTTCCACTATCGATGGGAGATGGGAAATGCAAAGTCGGTCTTGGCCTTCTCTGCTAACTTGGAGCGAGTGCATGTAAATGTTGGTGCAAATCCCTCGAAAATTGCGGCCGTGCATTCGTTACACACACACACACACACACACACACACACACACACACACACACACACACACACACACACTCATCATGCCTTTTATAGATAGAGATAAACATATTTACCATGCCAGTACAATTCTTTATTTCAAATCAATTTTATTTTATCCGCACATTCCATGATTTGGGGCTGAAGTAATCTATTTATTTTTTCGTTCTCTTCTCATTGCCATCGTCAATTTGTTTTAAAATCATTTCACCCCAAACAAGGCAGGGGCCTACAGATAGTGAAGGTAAGATAAAAGACTGGGTATAGAGGGGACGTCGAAATGATACAATCTGAACGGGGTTCAAGAAGGTAGAAGATGCAGATTGACGTTGCGTATAAATTACTGAAGATTGTAGTTATCAGGGAAGCAAGGCGACGGAAGTGATTTTTACAAGTGGGAGGTGCGGGAAAAGAAACTGTTGAAGTCGAAGTGGTGGTTATATTTGCCTAATTCAACAGTTTGGTGGTGGGACCTAGATAACAGTCTAGTATCACGCTTAAACACACGTAGTCCGGGCACCAAAGAAAAAAGTTCGCCAGAGCAGTAGCCCTGAAATATATTTTCAGAAAAGACAGAGGGAATCCACGCCACGTCAGTGAAAATATGGCTGAAGTCGAGATGCCAAGTCTGGTCCGAATACATTGCATTTCCTTCTTTGGTCAAAAACCTCGAGATGAGTAACCGCAGCATCTGACCAGTTATGACAGCTCTATGCAAGGCTCGAACGAATGTTATATATGTAAATATGGAAGAGGGACTTTTACATGAAAACATCTTCTGGCACGACATAGTGACCCAAATATCTTTGCAGTAGATGCAGCTATTGATTCGATGTAGGAATTCCAGTTCAAGTCAGTTGAGAACGTGTGGCCAAGAAGGCGCAGTGGGTTGCTCTCCATAAGTCTAGCATCAGCCATGCTGATGGTGGGCAGGAAAGTTTCTATATGGTAGTTAAATAAGGGCAGTTTCGTTTTGGAAGAATTAAAATTAAATTTCTTGCCATTTCATGCCCCAGTTAACCACTGATTTATTAAATTCTAACGTATTAATTCAACGCAAAGATTTAACAAATCCATTGAAAGACAAAATAAAAATAATGGACTCACCTGCTAGAATAATATTGTAATGGAAAAACGAATGAATTTCCCATCGGTATCACATTTATGTCTTTTTCTTTTTCGTTGTCGTGTTAAAATGGAATAAGTTATTTCACAAACAGCAGCAGCCACTAGTTCGAAGAGGTAGAGTGAAAAAGTATATAAATTTCCATTCAGTCTCATCAAGAAAGATTATAGCTCCCCTGACACAAGATAAAATTTGTTGATAATTCTATGTCTACACACAAGCACAGCTAGAAACACACACAGAGACAGATAGACAGACAGACAGACACACACACACACACACACACACACACATATATATATATATATATATATATATATATATATATGCATATACACACACAAAAACACACACACACATATATATATACATATATATATATATATATATATATATATATATATATATATATATATACTCGAGTCTCCCGTCGAATTCGACGTATGTGGGTAAAGCAGATCAGTTCCTAGGAAAACGACAGCCCGACAAGAGCACATGAGATTTGATTATAGTGGTGAAGGTTTCGTGCCGGACCATCTACACTTTTTGAAGGGCCGAATACAGACACCTGGTGCACTAAGTGTCACAAAGTCCCCAAACGACCCTCCGCAGGTTTTGAATTCAGATTTGTCCTTCTCCTAGACCAGTTGCCATCCAAGGCTATAGAACCCAGTCTGTCCTGCTGTTTACCCATAGCTGGTGGGAGAAGAAGAGGATTCACACCTTTCCCAAGGGTATTAGTACGTGTGAATGTAATGGAATCGACTGGGATTCGAACTCGGCTCTCCGATTCCTCAATCCAAGCCGCTATCCATTACTCCACAGAGAGAGAGAGAGAGGGGGGAGGGAGAGAGAGAGGGAGAGAGAGAGAGCAAGTAAATAAAATGTTCAGAATTATGTTCCCGATTTCGCGTTTCGGAGAAATTGTATCTGCTAATCGGTAGTTAAATTAAATGTGTCTTTCCAGATATATTTCTAAAAAGAAATGTCATACCTTTTCTGCAAAACAACTTTAATTTAAATTTGTTCTTTCATTATTGCATGGCGTTGTCTAATTTGATTATATCAAAATTACATATGCACATAACTGAACATTTTCCAATTTTAAGAAAACATTTTATAGAAAGAACAAATTTAACATCGCGTGAAAAATGTACTTTTGATATTGGAAAGAATACGTAACTTCTTTTTAAGCAATATATAATATGTTTGAATAAATTCAATTTTACTATCTAACCCACTGACAAGCGGACACCGTTTCTGCATCCGGGGAGTTAAAGTGTATCACTTTATTTGCTTACTATCAATGATGTTTCTTAACACTAAACACTTTACTTAAAAGCGTTATCCTCCCAAAATTCACTAGTCGACCGGTATATTTTGTATTTTATTTATTTATCTTTTGGCTAAACACTAACTCCGTTATGATTATATACATTTCTTGTAATTCATTGTAAAGAGTTGTTTTTTTTTTCTTTTAGGTACTATCATTTCAAACTTGTTTTTGCCGTCGTAGTATTTGTGTGCTGCGAAATGGCATGATCCAGTTTATCAATGAGAATCAATATTGGGTTAGCGATATCAGTTGCTATTTTAAACTGTTTCTTTTCATTTTTTTTGTCGCATAAAATGGTTCATTCCAGAGATAAGTCACATAAAGCTTACATTTTTCCAGAGAAAAATGTATAAGGCGGATTGTCTTCTCACGTGGATTTTTAAACTGCAGTAAACTTGTGTTTATATCTCCTTTTTGCTTTCTTTTTTTTTTTCTCCTTCATATCTCTTTATCTGCGTATATAAGAGGGATCATGGACAACGGAGAAAGAAAACTACTTCAACGATAGAACGAATACATCGGAGAACACTTCCAAGACGAAAGAGGCAAATCTACAATATATAAAAATTTGGAACAAACAGAAATATTTGAATCTGAGTTTATTCAGGGAAAATATTGAAATAACTAGAACCAGCTGGATACGGATAGGAAATAGATTAAGTACATACACAAGAAAGAAAGGGGTGTAAACCAAGGCTGTGTTTTCTTACCGGGCTTATTCAACATTTACAGCGAGGCCATTCTAGGAGATCTGGAATTCCTACCAAGATTTATTATTGGCGCACACATCATGACAATATTAGATATACAGGTGACACTGACAGAGGAAGGAAAATACAGGCATTCCTATAGTAAGCTGTAAAAAAAGCGAGAAGAAAGAACTAAACCTCATTTCTCGGAAGATAGAATTAATATTTATAAAGATGCGAAACTACGAATAATAGATGTCGAAGTGAAACAAGTAAAAATATAAATATCAGGGTAGTGTTTTTTTTCTGGGTGCGGGTAATGTGACTACCCAAGTCTGAAGTTCCATTAGAATGGCGAAGTATACGTTTCAAATCTAAGTAAACTACCAGGAAACTAGTAAATTCAGTAAGAGAATGAAGAATACTAAAATCTCATGTAATATTTGTCCTTCTCTATGGCAGTGAATGTTGGATATTCTTCTCACAGATGAAAACGAGGCCTGTCACAACAGAAATGTGGTTCTGGAGAAGTATACTGAGAAACTTACTGGATGATCATTTGCGAAACGTGGAACGTTTACTGAAAATGCTAGCAAAATGGACGTTTACATGAATAAACAGAAATACACAGTTGATATTTCTAGTACAAATAATGAGCATATTACTGGCATCGTCATTGACAGCGATCCTTTCCAGTTCGACACTTAAGCTCACGAGGCGACCTCGACACGGAAGACATGAGCTGGCTTCAGTTGTTATGAGAGGTCTATGGAGACCGCTGTGACGGTGTCGTGATTTCTCCGTACGCACCCAGCTGCGAGTTCACAACGCCACTGTCATCTATTTGCTATTATACGGCACAGAGACGTGGCCTCTCAGCTAGACACTCGTCTCCAGCTTGCATGGATCCAAGTCCCGCCACCTCAGTACAATCAAGTTGGTACACTGGTCCCGTTTTGTGTCCATTGAGGATCTCTTCCGTAAGTCACGGCCAACGTACGCTCCTGCGACGACCTGAGGATCTCTCTAAGCGCCATCTGGAAACTCGCAGCAGACTACGAAGACGCTGGAAGGACGTCGTCCCCCAGGTTGCCCAGAAAATTAATCTAGTGCTTGTAGATCTCCCGATGGTCTGCCAGGATCGTGGGAACTGGAGAGATAAGGTGGCTCTCGTCGGCTTAAGGTTCTCGTGGCATGGGACTTAAAAGTAGCAGCATGATGAGGACAAAGAGCTTAGGGGGTGATATTCATAGGAAGTTAGTTTGCAGAGAGGAAGAACTAAGTAATATGAGATTGTTTAAATGGACAGCAGCACAAAGACTGGGGGAGAAACGAAAGGAGAAGGGATATAAAAGACGAATTATATTTGTATGTTAGTGTAATTCCATTAATTAGTTCGGCAGCTTCTAAGACGCGATATTAGGGAAGACAAAAAGAGTGATAATTAAATTATTATTATAAGCTTACATCAGTTCAGATCACTATCTAAATTTGTATTCAATGCATATGTCGTAATAGAATGGTGTCAGTATTATTTGCGGCCTGGTATGAATTATGTGTCAAGCTGGGCTAAAAGGACTCTCACAATAACCATGTACACAGTAACACATACGCGAGTACGTGCACACATACGCATTCTCTCTCTCTCTCATACACACACACGCACACGCACGCACACGCACGCACGCACCCACACAATGCATATAAGTAAACTTGAAAGAGAACCAGACGACTAAAAAATATAAAAATATAAAAAATATATATATATAAAACGATATAGATGATCTTTTTTTAATTAATACGTTACAATGATTTTTCAGGATTGTTTTATATTATACAAAAACAAATTTATCTTTCTCTATCTCTCTCTCTTTCTCTCTCTCTGTCTCTCTCTCTCTCTCTCTCTATATATATATATATATATATATAATTTACTGAAAACAAACTTCCAGATTGGCCGTTATATGCACGCATACGTTAAATCTCTTAATTTACCTCTCCAAATTTATGTCCTCCTCTCTTCCCTTCAAAACACTAAGTCCATCTCATATTTTCTTGCATCTCTTTTTTTTCTCTCTCTCTCTCTATCGTTTCCGGTGAGTTGACCCATTAAATAGGTCAGTGTCTGATACTTACCCCGCTTCATCACTATTAATTATTGTAATAAA
>OZ038495.1:29949877-30002377 GCA_964036315.1 Acanthosepion esculentum | reverse complement strand
CAGATACAATAACGAAAGAAATAAATATGTGTGTGTGTGTGTGTGTGTGTGCGTATTTTTGTGTATGCTTGAACAAAGAACTACAGTCCTCTTTCCATAAGCAGGCGTTTCTCGTGATTAAAGAAGAAATAAAATGGCTGACTTTTTAAAAGCCGTCAATATTTATTCTGTATCTCTTCTTTATAATTCTTTGATCATGTCGAATGTTTTTAATATATTTTCCCAGTTTATTTTGCATCGAATTAAACGTATATACTCATCTCATTTTCAGAATAGCTTGAAATTAAGATATTCATGTAGACTTCTCTGAAATGAATCCAATGCAAATCCTTATCCAATCCTCCGGAATGATTTGTAAGTAAAGAATTATTTATTTTGGTCTATTCATGTATATTTCGTGTCGACAATAGGTGCTTAAAATATGTGTTCAATGAAATGTTCTTCATTTCTCAAATTTCTTAAACTCACACACACACAAACACAAACACACACACGCACACGCACGCACATCGCACACACACACACACACACACACACACACACACACACACACACACACACACATATATATATATATATATATATATATGTATACAGTGGGTAGCAAAAGTATTTAACAAATCGTTTTTTATAAGTTTCACAATAAAGAATTGTTCAGTTTGAATGATACTTCAAATATAACTTGAAATATTTTAATGAAAATTGTCTAAATAAACATGAACGAAAACTGGAAAACATTGATTTTGTGTACTTTTATTGTCAATTTTCGAATTTATTTTACAGATAATACGGTAAAATGCGTATTTTAAAACTATTTCCAATGGTTTTGATACAGTTTGCGCTTCAACCAATCCCAGGTTGTATCCGATATACGTTTTAACCAGGGACGTCATTCAATCGTCACATTGTGATAACCGGTCAGACACCATACAGACTGTCCCGTGATCTAAACTTATAAAAATGTTTAAAACAAAAGAATTGTCAAATGATATGCGACAGAAGATTATAAAGATGGTAACGAGTATCGAAAAAGAGCTCAAGATTTAAATTTGCTTTTTGTGTTCAGTGGGTTTTGTTGTTCGAAAGTGGAAGAAATATGATACTCTTCTGAAAATATTCAAAGGAGTGTTCGTCGGCGAAGATTAAACGAGCCTGCTGAACGATATATGGCTTGGAATATGAAGAAACAATCATTTTTAACTCGAAGAGAAATTCAGAACTATCTGAATAATGCCGGAATTGAAATAAGTTAAGATACAATTAAGAGATCACTGAATCGTGCAGGCCTGTCTTCTAGATCACCAAGAAAGACTGCGCTATTTAAACATTAACATGTGCAAGACCGTTTAAAATTTGTTAAAAATTATGAACTTGAATCTGATTTGAATTCAAATTGAACAATTTTTTATTGTGAAATTTATAAAATAATGATGTGTCAAATACTTTTGCTACCCACTGTATATACATTTTTTCTAAATAGGCAGAATATCAAAATAATGTTAGGTTTTCAACAACTTTATTTTTAAGTTTGTAAATTGCAAAATGTAGGTTGTGCTTATAGTGCAATCATTAATTTCATTGTATTTGTAAATAATTTATTCATTATGAATTTGTATCTATTAAGTTTTATATATAAACCTCTTGCAAAGTTTATTGAATCAAACGGAAAATTAAGTACTTACAAATAATCATTTACCGAATTTAGTATCTGTCAATATATAATAACTCTAATTGACCCTCTATTCATAGGCTCCATTGAACCACGAGTAACCTCGGCAATCAATTAGCGTTCGTTGACTTTACAACTGCATCTGACCAAATATTAACCGACTTGCTCTGAGATGCTAATGTAATATATAATCGTATAAATATATTAGGAAATGTGCTGTCTGAGCAAGAAGTATTATCTTGTAAAATATACAGAATATTAAATACGTAGATGATAAGAGAAATTGCCCCAAATACAACAAGCAGTTAGTAGATATTTATCTACAAGCATCTAGCGGTGGATTTAGCCACCTTTCTTCTTTAGAATCACATCTGTTGTTCTTCGATTGTTTCGGCGTAATTCTGGAAGCACTCTTTCAAAATATTTGGCCATGCTGTTATTCCGGCATCCTGCAACTCTAATTTGTTTAGCTATGCACCAAGAATTCGAATCTCTCCACTAGATCTCAAAGATGTTCTGTGACATTGACATCCACTGATTGAGATCCAGTGAGTGTGGAGGCCATTTCAATGCGGAAAATATATTGTGTATCATGAACCAATCTGCCTCTATTTTGTGCTTTGCGATGTTGTCTTACTAGACGTGGCTACCAGATGATAGGTGCACCGTAATCATAAATTGAAGCACAATACCTAGACCGAGTGCAGGCTCTCTTATTAGTAGCAAGAGTTCCAAATATATGACATGTAATATGACCATTCTATTATACGATTAGCACCAACAGAAATAATTGGTTCAAAGCAGGATGGACAGATGCTTTCATTTTGTTTATGCTGACTATTGACCATTCTATGCAAATGTTGCAGTACAAATAGAGACTCATCAGACTAGTTAAACTTTTGCCAATCTTCTTTTTCCAGTTCTTGTAATCGTTAACATATTCCCTTCTTTATACCTGTCAGCAGTTGCACACACAAAATAATTGATTTCCCTCTGAATCTTTGTGTCCTGCCATTTGTAATGAATTTGTGTTTAATTTTCCCTATGTGAATAACATTTCATTCAATCAATTTCTTATTACTGTGTTGCAAACATTGACACTCATTTATCCCCATTGATTTTTCATTTCTTGTTTTGCATTTCCTATTTTCAAATCCTTTTATCATTATTTTTATCCTGAAGCTCTAATTTCTTACCTGGACTATTTTCACGTTTTCATTTTCTAACCTTCTCCTGTATTTGAAGCTTGAACCAACATTTTTTCATCGGTATCACGCCATACAATGCAGTAAAACCACTAAGTCACAAGGGGTCACTGGGCGTAGAAGAATTAGTAACAGCAATATGAATAATGAGCAATAAGAGGAGGAAATAGTAATCAGGAGGACAGTAGATAGCAATTGACATTAGATTTAATTTTTTGTACAATAAAGTTGGCTAGAATGCATGAGGCCGGAAGGGATTTCCACAAGCGAGAAGTGCGAGAAATAAAATTGTTAGCATAGGATTTACGGTTACATCTAGCCAGCTCAAATGTAAATTGATGGAATCTCCTCGCCAATCTAGTGCTGTACTTAAATTTAAAAAAGGCTAGTTACCATAGCGAAGAGTTTATCGGGGAATCATACAAAATTCTCAATTATACTCCGACTACTTCTATATTACCAAAATATAGTAGTATCCGGAGTTCCGAACAAATAAAAAAAATAAGAAAAAAGAGAAAAAACAAGCCCTTGTTCGAAATTAACAATGATAATATTTTATATACTTGGAATAACAAAATGTCTGTGCATACAAAAAGGGAATAATGTTCATAGGAAAACTTTGTGAGACAGGTCAAAAACGATCATATGTGAGGCAAAGCTATTTAAAGCAAGAGTCCGTATATGTGTTCTTTAAATTCTGTAACAATAAGTGCACGTACATCGATGACTTAAGGGAAAGAAAGGAACAACCATATGAACCTAATGAAAATATATACTGAGTTACACCCTTGTGCAAATTAATTGAAACAACAACTTGAGTTACTTTTCTTTCACCATTCGGTCATTTTTAGACCCACTGGAGTGACAGCGTGTAATCGATTTCTATTTTCTTAAATTAGGTCATTTGCTGTTGTATGCAGTAATATGACTCTATTTTTGGGGTGGATGATTAATTTTTTTTGTCTTTGAAAAATATTGCGTCATTCGTGACAGCATCAAATTTTTATCATGCCCAGACACTCTCGATTGTCGATTAGTTGTCCTACGGCTATTGTCTGCGATGGACGTTACCCCAAGAAAGCGTACGAAAATTGCAACGCTGCATGTACACAATGACAAACCTTACCAGTGAGCAAATCAAAATTTAAATCCAATCGATAGACTTTGGTCAATCTGCAAGGAACTATTCGTGGAATGGACATATGAAATACTAATATGTGCACTGGCTCATATTTCATTGAAGAAAATACGAAAAAAAGGTAAATAATAACGGAATTTTTCGGTTTCTTTCATTTATCTTGCACAAGTGTGTATGTGTGTGTTAGCAGTTCCTGTGTGGCGGCTGGAAGACTGTTGTACTACTGCTGCTGACTGTCCGACGTGAAATGGTCAACTTGTAGACCTCTTTCTGCTTGGTGTTGAGAATGCTCTCCTTTATGTAGACCCCAAGAGGCTCCGCACAGCTACGGATGTGAATTTTATTTTATTTAAAAGGAACTGAATGGAATTATATTTTGGGTGAAAGACGTCACGCAGTATGCTTTCAGATACGTCGGCACTGGGAATATAAGTTTATCTAAATTTGTTTTTTGGCGGAATAAAGTTGAAAGATAAATGCGCATGAGTTTCAAGTCACCCGTACTTAAGGTTACTACAAACTCTTCCAAGCAATTACCACGAAAATATTTATAGAAAGGACACAGGGAGGCAAACCTTACGGCGATGGGAAAGTGACTGAAGGCAAGATTTTATTTAAACGGTTAACTGGAATCATACTTCCACAAATCGTATTGCATTAATTTTTTGACTGCATCTTTATAACCTTTTCCTTTGTTTTATTTGATATTGCCCCAGTTGGAACCATGTTTCCTTGTAATTACCCAGTTTTAATATCTCGTTGAATTCCTCAAGGTTTCTTAGTAATTGCATACTAATGTGCATACTGTGTTAATATTTGTTTAAAAGATAAAGGTTATAAAGTGATACCTTAATTTTCTTTGTGTAACGCCATAACGTTCTTTATAGTTAATTGTGATAATATATGTCATTTATCTTAATTACTTTCATCTGGTTTGTTTGAGGTCAATTGCAGGACGCTTTAGCTATTAAACAAATATATTTTGTGTTATATCTGTGCTTGCTTTATTTGCCGAACATCTGGATAATGATCTTTCATGTGTAGTTGTTCCATAATTTCTGCGTTGATATCGATTACCTATATGTTTTTGTTATATGTTTTTGTTATATTATCGATATGTTTTGTGATATGTTTTTGTTATATTATCTATATGTTTTTGTTATATTATCTATATGGTTTTGTTATATGTTTTTTATACTATCTATATCTTTTGATATATGTTTTGTTATACTATCTATGTTTTTGTTATATGTTTGGGTTATGTTATCTATATGGTCATTGCCATATGTTTTTGTTATATTATCGCTATGTTTTTTATATATGTTTTTGTTATATTATCTATATGGTTTTGTTATATGTTTTTGTTATATTACTTATATGGTTTTTTATATGTTTTGTTATATTATCTATATTGTTTTGTTATTTGTTCACTATACAAATTTCGGTCCCTCTCATTAGTAATCACCACTGAATTACGTTCATCGACAAAAATGATTATGTTGAAAAATATAAATTTAGTATGTAAAATACATGTTTGTTTTAGTAGACCGTGGCTTTATTAATACTTTTCCTTTTCACCATTAATACCGCATAAGAACTGCGACTGTCCAATGAGAATTTACAAGGAGACTGCGCGTCCGGCTGGTGGCTGTCAATTCCTTCGCAACGTATTTTTCGACAGTGGATGCTCGAGTGAAAATAACGTTTGGAAAATGAAGCGCATATTTTAGAGTGATGATTCCTGTCCTTCACCTTGAGCTTACAGGTTGATTTCTTGAGTAGAGGGAGATTGGAAATATTTTTGGCGCCAAGAAGGCCGGTTAGTTATACATTTAAGGTAACCGATACTAAGGCCCTCTCTATATTTCTATTCACTCACATGTAAAGTTTCGATAATTTTTCCATGTAAATGGAGGAAACTAGTGAAGGTTCATTTTATCGAACAATGTTATTCTGCTCTGAAATTCATTGCAGTCTTTCAGCGAATATTAAAAATGAATCGAATCATTTTGTGAGGTGAATGCAGTATTAGTATAAAACTAAAATATCTACACTATAGTGGACTGCATGATGGAATTAGAGACTTGCTTCATGCAACTTTCTTACCATATTTGTTTGCCTTGGATATTCTTGTAAAGTTTTCGGCTATCTTGTTTTAATTTTGCTAGTTAGTGGTCGAACATTTTTCAAATTCTGTGCCAGTTGATATGATATTTGTCAGGTAGGTGAACTGAGAAATCTTGCCTCATTTTACAGCTAGTTATCATACACTGGAACATTTTGGATTTACCTCCTCGATTTCTTTTGAGAATGTTTTTTTTTAATATTAGACAATTTCTGTATTTTTATTAATTGACATAACGACTAAAATTTAGGAAGGAAGGTATTGATGATGTTCAGATCTGTGATCCAGCAATTCCTAACTATGGACCATCAAATTTAAAGAGGCACCATTAAAGACATTTTTTTCGAAGATTCAAGACAATGAAAGTATTTCGGATCGACCAATATGTGGTGGTCAACAGAAAATGTATAATTGGATGATCCAGAAACGGAAAACGGCAAGAAAACGATTGATGTGTTCGATTCTTCAAATTTGGTTTGAGTAAACATGGAGTGAAAGGCTAAGTTCCAGTTAAGGAACTAAAATTAAACAAACATATAGTCAATACTATTAGTTTAGCTCCTGGGAGAATTAAGAATATTTCGGACAATGAATTAGGAATGAACGTGTTAAGCACAGTTTTCTACAAGACAAGTAGTTTCCTACTAGCCAGACAATTAGCTCCAGTTATAGCACCAGTTACAGTGTCTCGAAAATTGCCCTCTCTCACGTAATTAGCTAAGTTAGCAGATGAACTGGTGTCTTTAATAAGCAAAGTACGGATATAATTTAAGAAAGTATATTAAGATAATTAATATTTCATAAATAAAAACAATTAATAAAATTAATAAAATGAGAAAATTAACATTCAATTGTACATTCTTTGTGAGCTATTATTTTTAGAAGTCTTTTCTCTGTAAAGTTTTACTAAACTACTAGGTTTGGCTGAAAAGTTCATACACCCACCCTGAAGCAATAATGCTGCGAAATGTTGCATGCATTAATTTCAAATCTTCTTATTGATAACTTCATTGTTTCGTTTCAGGTAAACTGACAGAGGTCTGTTAAAAAAAGACTTCAAAAGTAATCAAACCAGCATCGGCTTCTCTTGAAAAAATAGGCCAAAATGGAAACATTTCACTCACGATTGGTTGTGGATTGTGAGATCGCCATATTAGCTCCCAAAAATCAAACTGTGGATAACATCAACTGGAGTCTTCTCCAAGAAATTCCAAAAGAAAGCATGAATTATTTTCCAGTCGACAATTTAGTTGAAGAGCAGTTAGTTAATTATCCAATAGTGTTCCCGAATTCATTGAATTATCCTGGAATGACATCACACATGATGGAACTAAAAGAAATTGTACCAATGATGCTATTGAGAAATTTGGATCCTCCAAAACTTTGTAATTAAACAATGTTAATTGTCCAGAAGTTGCTTCCTCATCCCTTGGAAACTGATGTCCTTACAGATCAAAGAAAGAAGGAAAGAGTTTTAATTTTAACTTAAAGATCCGCTTTCCAGAACTTTTTCTTGAGTTCAAAAAACTTCAGTTTCCAATATTAATCAAGAAGTCCCAAGTAACCCTTAATTGAAAGTAACTGGACATTATCTGATGGAACCCTGCATTTCTCACGGCTAGATATATGTTAGTTGCTCAAGGGCTGGAAGTGGAAACAAACTATTTTTTACTGACGCCGAATGGGAAAACCAAAAATGTTATCAAGCAGCTTTGCAATAAGTTACAAATAGACAAAGTATATTATTGTTTTGATGAAAACTGTTGTTTGCAATATATTGTTCAAATTTTATAATATTTAATATTTACACAATGCATGAAGTGTCATTTTTGGGCTGAAGGCCCAATAAAGAGCACCCAGGCAGGAGCAAGCTTAAATGTCACCGGATAGGTCGGATTTTAAGCTAGTGTATATATATATATATATATATATATATATATATATATATATATATATATATATATATATATTAACTGGCATGTTAGCATGCAAAAAAAATAGATAGCTGCATTCGTCACAAGTGGGGCAAAATTCAAGTCTGCATGGCACTTTACTCCGATTGGCTCATTCGTTTGCTTAAACTCAACGTTCATTCTGATTCCGCAGAACTGGGTTGGGTGTGAAAAAGTATTTGTTGTTAACATTCTTTTTTCATTCGGTTTTTCCAGTTACGAGTCCTTTTTTAAAGCTGATCGTTTTGTGTTCATTTTGTTTAGTTCTTTTTTCGTAACAGATTTAATGTTTAGTATAGAGCTTAGAAAAAAATCGCAGTGTGAGATAGGCAAGAAATAAGGCATGTAGCAACATCGGCACGGCAAAGGGCACTACTTTAAAGGCAAAGAAGGGCAAAAATATTTAAAGTCAAGTGATAGCGATTGCTCGCACGGGTAACGCCGGCCCATGATGCTAGTATATCATATACTATATATATATTACTGGAAAGTATTCCATATCAGCGATAGAGGTAACATATTCAGTTGCATGGATACGAGTTTGTGATCCTCAGCCAAACTGTTTTTTTTTAAATGAATCTATTTATGCTTGCTTTTGTTTGATTAGTTTTATTCGTGGAGGGGACATCCTCCTCCGTGTCCATTTTGGGATGACACTCTCACAAACAGAGACATACATACATACATACATACATGTGTACGCATTATAGTTCACACAAACACAACCATATAAACACTCCGAGATTAGGCACAGATACACATCCATGTGTTCGAGCATATATACATACACAATTGTAATCCTATTTCGGTGTCGAGAATGTATTTAACAAAGTTCTTTCAACAAGGGGCAGGTTGGAGTGTTCTTGGATCTTTTCAGAGCGGCCCTCTACGTTGTTCTTCACACACATATTGGACTATGAGGGTCAGATCAGTTCCCAGAAACTGAAAGCCCGACACCCGCACAGGATTTGATTATAGTGGTGAAGGCTTTGTGCAGGGCCATCCGCACTTTTTGGAGGGACGAATACAAGGACCTGGTGCAACGGATGCCACAAGGTCCCCAAACGACCCTCCGCAGGTTTTGAATTCAGAGTTGTCCTTCTCCTAGACCAGTTGACATCCAAGGCTATAGAACCCAGTCTGTCCCGCTATTTACCCATAGTTGGAGGGAGAAGAATAGGATTCACACCTTTCCCAAGGGTATTAGCACGTAAGTGAATGTAATAGATTCGACTGGAATTCGAACTCGGCTCTCCGATTCCTCAATCCAAGCCGTTATCCATTACTCCACCGTGCCTCTTTCACACACATATGTAAACGTGCACATACACTCCACTTTTTTCTGCGCCTTAAATCACCACATTGCTTGAGTTGGTTCTGTTTGTAGACATGGCTATGATGATGTATCGCAGTTTCAACGCTGATTGCTTGTTTATTAAAAGAAACGCTGTTATTCAGTATATATATATATATATATATATATATATAAATGTTATTCACTATATATATATATATATATATATATATATATATATATATAGCTCTTGAAAATATATTTCAATTGAGCACTGTTGAATGACAAATAATTCTATAAAAAAAGCAAACAGCGCTAATGAAAAGCTCTTCAGCAGAATGAATCGAGCCCTATGGCTGATTGGCATTTGTTTACATTCGTAAAAACAATAAGCTAGATTTAGCTAGCTCATTCTGTCGAAGGAATTAGAGCTCAGTTGTCAAAACTCTGACTGACACAGTATTAGTTGGGTTTCAATCCTAGCTAGAGGCATTCGGATGTCTAGTCGCACTGAGGAGTTGTGATACAACGAAACAGTACCGTCTGCGAATGACATTATATATATATATATATATATATATATATATATATATATATATATATATATATATATAGAGAGAGAGAGAGAGAGAGAGAGAGAGAGAGAGAGAGGAGTCGAAGAATAATATTTGAGTTACTATTACACGAGAAAAGGCAAGGGTTAAACATCGAAAAAGAAGGCCTATTATTTTCTTTTAATTATCTGTAGAGATATCCACTCTTTGCCTGATGAAATTCGCAAAATCGGAAATATGTGTAGCAAAAATATGGAAAATAAATTATAATACATATTTTTAAAAATACCTATTATAAAGAAACATTTTTGCGGTTTCTCTCTTCTGTTTAAAACATACTTTTCTATCGTTGTAACAACAATAGACTCTTCCATATATATATATACATATATATATATTTGTAAATAAATGACAATAAGAAAACACTAATTGCTGACGCGTTTCGTCCTAATGCGGACTTTTTCAAAGCAAGTAACGAAATGATTTTAATCAAACAAAGAAAATTAATAAAAACAAAAAACAGAGTGTTCTTAGCAACGGGAATGTAGGAAACGCTATTTTCGTATTGTTAACTGAAAATGACGTCAGTTAATGTCACGTGTGGAGAATATTTCATTAATCTTTGTTGATGGATTCAACCATTTTCTTTTGATTTTAATATGTTTTTGTGGACATTTGTTTGTGAGAGCAGTAATTTTGTTAGAAAAGGTGAAATAGGGAAAAAACCTGGGCGGAGATTAATATTGTCATTTATTTACAAATATTGTCTTCTCTAAAAGTTAAATTTGAGAAATTTTCATATATATATATATATATATGTGTGTGTGTGTGTGTATATGTGTGTGTGTGTGTGTGTGTGTAATGCAACACAGGTTTAATGTGTGCTATATTTGTGGGATAAAGTGCTAAATATATATATGTGTTGCATTACACACACACACACACACACACACACACACACACACACACACACACACACACACACACACACTTCTTGTTTCTTGTGTAAACAACGTGAGTGTTTGTTGGGGCTCGCTGTCATTTGCCTCTAGCTCCTTTTGCTCATTTTTTCCCTCTTCCTCCACATTTCCTTTTATTGTACATTTTCTGTGTTTTTAATTTAAATTAAATCTCCCGTTGTAAGCCTGATGACCGGGAGCGAAACCGGTTGCTTCACCCGTTTTTAATATGTCTAGTAATATCAAGCTTCATACGTTTATTGCTGTGATAAAATTTTGTACTTTCAAATATATATATATATATATATATATATATATATATATATATATATATATATATATATATATATATATAATTAATCACATCCTTTCTTTGGAAATTCAATTTTCTCTTAGATCTATTGCGTCTTTTACTTACATATATATTTATAAATTCATCGACTAGTATGACCTGTTGTTTAGAGAGAAGAAAGAGAATATGAGGAGAAAGTTATTTCTGTGATACCCTTACTTGTTGAAGCTACAAACTATGTTATCCCATTTAAGCACCCCTGAGAAAGGTCAGGAAAAATCAACATCATACAGAATCGATGCTAATTGTTTAATTATATCTATATTTCCATCACTTTGATGATCTGATTGGAAATTCTCATCGGATTTGCTATGGCTTTGATTAAAGTGTATTTAAAACGATGCAAATTTCCATTGGGTTCTGAAACTCTTTGCAACATGAATTCGCTGTCTAACCCTGACAGTTCATAAGCAATTCTCGCGTTTTTCCCATCAGACATCAAACATTTCAACATTTCGATTATTGCTCAACCAAACAAGTTGCTTATCTGCGTTTAACTTTCATCTTTATTCCACTCCAAATCCTCGAACTGTTGCTGCATTTAGTAATACACACCGAAATCATTTCTATACGCTTACCGTTCAGGTTGATGTTATGATATCGAAGTTTCGGATTTCTACCTGAAAAGTTGCTCTCTATCAATTTTGCCTCTTTTTTTTTTTTACTTTCTATCATTTTTATTTATCATCTTTTTTTTCTTTTATTATAATCTGCAAGTTTCTTTGTCATTTACATGTTTAATATTATTATTATTATTATTAGTAGTAGTAGTAGTAGTAGTAGTAGTAGCAGTAGTCCTACTACTAGTTATAGTTATTCTTCTTCACCTCATGCTTTCTCGTTTATCATCATCGTTGATAGCAACGATATTTGGAGGAAGTCTATTATATGATATTTACTAAATTTGGCTTTCGACAACAAAAGGCAGAACTCGACGTAGGAATATTGTGTTGCACGAAAATTCCAAATACACAAAATATGCTAACCTTGAAAATAACGATTTTTTTTCTTGGTTGATTATCTACTCTACCAAACAGCAAAGAAATGTATGACATTAAACATGAATATTTTCTTTACGTTTCTTCTTTTATTAATTTATTAAGTCTGTTTTTCTCTTACTATGTTTCTCAATCTTTATTCTTTCTTTCCATATCTAACGTCTGTTTATTATTTTTGAACATCTTTTAAATCTTTTGCTCTTTCCTTTTTCACAATCTCTATTTCTTCTTTTTCCTTTCCACGTCTGTTAATCCATTTCGGAATATTTTTCTTTTATTTTCTTTTTACTCTAACTATGTTTTTAAATGTATATTCTTTCTTTTCATTACCCACGTCTCTTCCTAACTTTTTAAATTGGTTAATCTTTTTACAATGTTTATTCCTTATTTTTCCTGTCCCGAAACTGTTCATCATTTTTTTTTTAACATCTCTTAATTTTTTTACTGTTTCAGCGAATTTCTTTGTTTCTTTTCTTTGTACATTTATTCAAAATTTTTCTGGCGTGTGTTTCATTTTTCTTTATCTATATGTTTTCTTTTATTCATTTTGTATTTCCGACATTTCTTTTCGATTCATTCCACTTTTCCAATCTAACGTGTTTTTGATATTTGATCGTTTACAACTTACGGCATTTTTTATACCAGTTTTAAAAATTCGTTCAGTTCATTTTTCATTCTGACTTTTATTTCCCTTTTCACTCTTTCGTTTTTTTTCCCAGCATTAATCTTTTATAAATTCTTATTTATTCAGTGTACCATGTTTAATATTTCTTTTGTTATTTTTAATAAAAGGTGTTCCAATAACTTGGATCGATTTTAAACGTGAATTAATTTTAAGCGTCTAATGATTTCATTCCTTTTCATTCAGATTTGGCGGACATTTGGGCGATAATATTTTTCACGCTTAATTGCCATGACGGAAATAACATGATCCAATAGAGAGATAAATAAATTTTCACCAATAACACTGATTATTTACTGCTTACTTTGATCCGTCTTAATGAAGCACCCTTATATATAATCCCTCTTAATGAAACCTCTTTTACTATATTCTTTTTTTCTCTTTTTATAGTACACCAGCCAATTCTGCTGTAATACATTTCGTCCTTTTCATCAACGTTTATTTTTGTAGATGCATTAACCACGATAATTTATATATATATATATATATATATATATATATATATATATATATATATATATATATATATATATATAAATCCGTCGGCAATATCAAAGTGATATCTTCGTTTTGCAACTCTAGTGGATCCAGGCAATGGCGATAAGAAGTCAGCCTACTGTCACAAAATAACCGGCGATGTGACATTAATAACGCTTTCTTCTAGATCAGAAAGTTACGTCAAACTAACTTGCCTTTCATCGGTATGCATAAAAGCCAAATTTTATTGAACATCTCATTAGTCGTTTGCCTGTGATATTAGCAATTTGTCCGAGGAGCAGGTTTGTCTTGGTGTGAGCGAAGGTCATTCTGTAGCAGGTGGAATTTATTAAGGTGCATGTGCTACACAATCTATCGGATATTCGCTGATCAGGCAACTCTGCAGGATCTTAAGCTGAATTTCCGGCACAATGCACGTCCTGATTATACGTGTCTCTTGGAAAGCCACCCAACTCATTGTCAAGGTAAATTATCTCAATTCTGGAAAAAGTCACATTAGATATTATCTCCCGATGTTTTCTTTTTCGATTTGCATCATGTTTATTATACTTTACGAAAGAGTACACATGCTTGATTATCAGAAACGCTTTTAATCAAGATTGTGAAACAGATTGTCAGTTTTCGGAGTTAGTATATCTGCGATAAAATGTCTTAAACATAGTATTGTAAGTTTAAAATATTCAATCAAAATTTTATAAACAAACGTTGAATCTATTTTTTTTAAATATTGCAAAATATTTACCGTAAAGGTTACGGCACACAACTAGTTACTTTGCAGAAATAAATTAAAGATAATTAAATAAAATGAATCATAATGATACAAAGGAAGATTGTACACTATTACATTATTCGGACTATTGTCCTCATCTTTTTCGCCATATTTATTACAACGTTTCGGACGTTGTACGCTCCGACCTTCTTCATGTGGTTGGAATGTCGAACTGAACCCCAAGGCACAGTGGATAAAGGCGTTAGTTAGATCCAGTGACATGATCCAAAGAGTGTGTGTTCAATACCTGGTTAAGGCGGTGGGGAACTTGAAGAGGGGAATTAACAGGAGATAACCGATAACTGACATCGATTAGACATGGCACGTGGAATTAGAACAGTCTACCCCAGTGAGCGGAATAAAGGGTTCAGTTCGACATTCGAACCAACTGAAGAGGGCCGGACCGTACAACGGCCGAAATGTTGTAATAAATATGGCGACAAAGATGAGAACAATAGTCCAAATAATGTAAATAGTGTACATAATACCTCATCTCAGGAATATAGACTGATACTAAAGGGAGATTGCTTCATTATTTAAAGTAATTAATCTGAACGCCTAAAAGAAACTCACTTTAACAATTATCACGAAAATAACAAGATAGGCACCAAAGTTACTGTTGAAACTTGACTAATGCATGGAATAATAATGTAAACACAAAATGTACTTAGAATGAAATGTATTGAAACAAGAAAATGTACACAATATTTACATATAGTCTTTTGTATATTCCTGGGAAGGCCGGTCCTGGAGAATGTGTTGACTAAGTCGCAGTCGGGCAGAGTCTCTAGTTGGATCTCTTGATTTCCCTCCCTGTCTTCCGGTACCAACCATATTTATATCGTCGGTACTCCGCTATGCAAATTAGGTGGATCCTACCACAACAGTTACGAACAGAAAGAAGAAAAACTGTGAATGAAAAGCATAGTGAGTGCAAGTATAAATAAATCTATACGCAAAACCTTTTTGGATTGGTTTTTAGCGTTTATCAACCCTTTGTGTGTTTATTAAAGGCCGAAAGATATTTGTCATTGCAAGAATAATTCTATTTTTGCTAGTGAACATTGCATTGACAAATAGACTACTATTAGTATATTGGTGTGGGAGGGAGATGGATCCATATATTTCCCAATGTGTAAGCGAATGAAGCAAATCCAACTGTAACACGAACCCGGTTCTCTGATTCCTCATTCGACATTCGACACCCGCACATTCCAAACGGTAACCGTTGAAATAATTCCTGTCTCATGATGAGCGATTAAATGTATACCCACAACAAGATATCTAAAGAAAAAATAACTGCATGTAAAACTCAAACATATATATATATATATGGTAATTGCTTCGTCTTGACCCACGTTAGCCATCCCAACATTCATACATTCATGCTGCTCCCCACCTCACGCCCGAAGATGGCTACTCAAGCCGGTAGCTGATTTGCATGGTCTAAAGCATAGTTGACAGACGAATGAAAGTGTTGGAACATAGTTCAGGGCATTAGTTTGAGGAAAAATCTCGCTGGTGTGACGACATGTGCCTTCTCAGCCCGGCTGATATCTTACATTTCTTAAAGCATATTACGCAAGAGGTGTCGTCTGGACGGGGTTGTGAAATATACATACATACATACATACATACATACATACATACACACACACACACACACACACACATATATATATATATATATATATATATATATATATATATATATATATATATATATATACAGATTACAATGTAATAAATGTATCCAGCAGTCAATGTAAAAAATATATACGCAAAACATTATATTCTACATATCATATATACAAGGTAATATAGTAAATCTTCATGCAAAGTAACATGTTAACTATAAACAGTAATTACAAGCATTGCTAGCCGCTCATGGGCCAACAAATTTACTGGATTAGAAGGTCGGTGGGTGATGTGAGAAAAACTCTTTTGTTGAATCACATCTGTGTAGTTTGTGAAGTATTGTAAAAGCTACTTGCTGTAATCATCTGGGAGAATGTGAAGAGAAAAAAACAAAATGATAGTTTGTGGCCGTGAACATAATTCAATTGGAGGGCGACAATCTGGTACCATTGCCATAAGTGAGGAGTGTCAGTGTCTCTTGTAACAGAAGAAAGGAAAACAGGAACTGTAATTATGCCACGAATAAAGCTAAGCGATACCGAAATTATCAAGCAGATCTTTTAGATTAGAAACAAGAACTACTCAGAAAGGAAAACACCAAAGAGGAAAAGAGACTAAATAAAATCTCAGTATGGAAATCATTACGAAAAGCAGTAGCATTATCTAAAAGCCATAAGTATATACTGACCAAAAACGACTTTGGCACGTGTTTACATAAGTGGAATATTGAATTTAATGAGTTCATTATATATTGTTTGTTAAACAATCTCTTTAAGCAGTTTTCTACCACCTCTGTTGCAATACATTCTTATATAGTAATCCATTTTAAAAGAAGAAAGATGTATAGCTGGCCTCTCGTATTCGAGGATACCCGTCTACTAGGGCAGCTAGCCAATCCCTATTGCAGACGCTTGCTCAGGCGTATTTGGGTTTATTCAACACCCACAGCTGTGGTTTATACTGCAACTATGCTGAGCAGACCTTAGTTACAGTTTCTGGGAGAGAGCGTGTTATCTAGCGTGATCAACGATCTGAACAAGTCCAGCACAATCAAACCCTCGGTCACGATGACTTGTGACTTCGTGCTAGCACAGCTATCGACCCCCCTTTCTCCAAGGATTCTGTATACCTAATTTCACTTACAAGGCTTAGTCAACCCGTGGTATGCTCTTTTCCAAAGGTGCCGCACGCTGGGATCGAAGCCCTCCAGTTCGATAACATCAGGAAGTCTCCTTCCCGACAAATCGACCATGGTGAGATTCGATCCCGGGTCTCAAGGTCAAAAGGCAAATGTTATAACCACTCGGCCATATGCACATAAAAAGAGCAACAGCAGCAACAGAATGTGAGTGTAAGTGTGTGTGTGTGTGTGAGGGTGAGAGAGAGAGAGAGAGAGAGAGAGAGAGAGTGAGTGAGAAAGACAGAATAAGAGAGAGAATAAGAGGGAGAAAGGATGAGAGTCTGAGAATGAGAGAATGAGAATCAGAACATGTGTGCGTTTGAAGTATTAATTTTTAGTCATGGAGTCATAGATTAATATTTTGATGAACTGATGCGCCTAAGAACAATAACTGAATAATAAATAATTATCTGTATCTATATAATAATATATATGTTCATCTATAATTTACAATGTTTATGTAAAATTGGTGTAGATATGATGATTTTATTACAACTTATCTTACTCCAGCTGAATTCGTCTAGTTTTGTATAACTGTAAAATCTACTGAACAATTTCATAAGCCTTACCACACACACCCACACACACACGCACACACATACACACACACACACACACACACACACACATATATATATATATATATATATATATATATGACAAAGGGAAAACGTTTCATTGAAAATAGTCTGATTGCACGTTTCGCCATTCTAGGTTTATGTGTATTTACACTATTTCCATTATTCGGATTATTGTCCTCATCTTTGTCACCATATTTATTACAAGGTTTCGTCCGTTGTACGCTCCGGCCTTCGTCAGGTAGTTGGAAAGTCGAACTGAACCCTATATTTCGCTCACTGGGGTAGACTGTTTTACTTCCACGTGCCATGTTTAATGGATGTCAGTTATCAGTTATCTCCTGTTAATTCTTCTTTCCAACTTCTCCACTGCCTTAACCGGGTGTTGGACTCGCACTCTTTGGGTCCTGTCACTGGATCTAACTAACGACTTTATCCATTGTGCAATGTGCTTGAGGACACATGGCACAGTGGATAAAGGCGTTAGTTAGATCCAATGAGTTTGAGTCCAATACCTGGTTGAAGCCGAGAATGGCGAAACGACGCATAATCAAATCTATTTTCAACGAAAATTTTCCATGTTTCAAATTTCTTAAAAACTTCGTCAGGTATCTATATCCTATTTTAAACACACACACATATGCATACACACATTCATCTATCTATCTATCTATCTATCTATCTATCTATCTATCTATCTATCTATCTATCTATATATATATATATATATATATATATATATATATATTACATGAATCATTCATACAAAAAGCAGATAGTGAAGTTAATGATATAAATGGCAAGAATCACTCTTGCAAACAATTTTTAATAAAATGCATTAATCTCGAACCTGTAGATTAATGTTATGATCCCTGTTTATAAATCCCAGTTGTATTAGTTCTTTTTTACTACAAGCTTTCGATTGTTCATACAATCATTGTCAGGTATAGAAATAGATATGTCTTTTTTACATCCAGGTAATAACAGAACAACAAAAGTTAAGATGTACTCCGAAATAAGTTTTTTAGAAATGTGTTTTTGTTAACTGTCAGAAATTTTGGAGCGTGCGGTCGCAACGCTGAGGTTGAATTTCTTTTTTTAATTTTAAAGTGTACGTTTTTGTACTAATATAGTAATATGAGAATTCTTTTGTAGAGGTAAGTTTTTTTCAGTCAATGTGTCATGAACTAAATTGTTCAATAAATAAAGGAATGTCACCGTTATTATAAGAAATTTGCACATCGGATCAGTCATTTTAATGCTTTTTATATGAATGATACATATTTTTTTATATTACAATTTCCAATATTTCTCACAGTTAACAATAATACATTTCTAAAAAACATATTTCGGATTACAGCTTCGAGGTTAATATATTTTATTAATATAAATATATATATATATATATATATATATATATATATATATATATATATATATATATATATATACATACATACATATATATATATATATATATATATATATAGAGAGAGAGAGAGAGAGAGAGAGAGAGAGAGAAAGTGAGTGAGAGACAGAAAGGAAATTTCTGATGCTGTGAAAAAAGTTATTACCAATTGATTTCTAAGGACTCCACTTTCATCATTATCATAAATATATATATATATTGAAACCTAACCTGAACAAAATAATCTATGAGTTAGAAAAATCTCTATGTACGTCACCTTAATTCATTGAGACTCGGATGAACGGTTTCATTTAAAACGAGTTCCATCAGAGAAAGCAACTATACTGTGGTCCGTGCAATATCTCCCGAAGATGTTACTAAATTACCAGACTCAGTATATAGTACCAGAAATGTGAAAAAATGAAAGACTAGGTAATACCAGAGTACAGGAATACGAAGCTAGATCAATTGGGGAAACTGAAAGACAACCTCAATAACTGGTCATCCGTCAGTATATCTGCCATGGATGATGTCACTTGCGAACCGTATTGGTGATATCGAAGAAATTGTAAGGTACAGGTCCCTACTAGCACTACCCATACAATTTTCCCCAGTTATAGCGTCACGAAAAGTGTCTTTTCTCACGCAATTAGGAAAGCTAACAGATGAACTGATGCCTTTATTAAATGAACTACGGATATGATTTAAAGAAGGATATTAAAATAATTAATATTCCATAAATACAAAAATAGAGTAAATAATTGTAATTAATCACAGGAGAAAATTTACATTCATTTGTACATTCATTGTAAGCTATTATTTTTAGAATTCTTTTTTTCTGTAATTTTTTTTCTAAACTACGAGCGTTGGCTTAAAAGTTCATAGACCGACTATGAAGCAGTAATGGTGTGAAATCTTGCGTGTATTAATTTCAAATTGTTCTTATTGATAACTGCATTGTTTCGTTTCAGGTAAACCGACATCCGTCTGTGCAAAAATGACTTCAATATAAATAAAATAAAAAATCGAGTTCTCTTGAAAATGGACAAAAGATGGCATCGTGGTGTCATCAAGCAACTGCAGAGAAAGTGTTTATCCCCGAAAGACATTCATGTTGACATGGTAGTTACATTAGGGGATAACGCTACAGCTTTATCAACGATACCAAAGTGGGCATCTGAATTTAGGAGTGGAAGGGAGAGTCTTGAATCTTTGGACGTCCTGAAGCTGTCATCACCGAGAAAATCATTGATCATCTTTACTTACATAATGATGCATAATAATTGACTATAAATCAAAGAGCAATTCTATTAGCATATCTCGTGTGAGAGAGTTGAGAATATTCTGCACAATGAACTTGTCATGACGAAGGTTTCTTTTTAGTGAGTGCCACATCTTCTAACACATTATCATCACTGGAAAATCTGAAAGTCTTTTAGGCGATCCAGCTGGTTTCCTTGAACGTTTATGTTGTAACCTAGAAAGGATTATTGAATGACGAAAAACCAAAACGGAGGTTGGAAATGAAATGGTAATCTTTATAAAATCAACAAAATACAATACTCGCCAGCTGCGTCAAGTAGGTAAACCACTGCATATTATCCCACTTTCAATAGTGTCCAACGTATTTATGAGGATTGGGACATATCCAGTAGTGTACATAAGATTATATAAATATTAGGAATGGGTCCAAAGAGCTGAGATTTAATTGGTTATAACAGTTTTTTAATCCTCGATGACTGTCGGGTTCATCAGTTTGAGACAGAGACAACTCATGCAGTGATCTCCTCACCTGCACCAAAGAAGATGGAATAAGTGTGTGGGAAGTAAGTGGCGGTGGCTATATTGAAAAAATAAACCTCATTTAGTTACATTCCAGGAGAGTACCCTTGTCAGACTTTGAACTTTCCAGACGACGCTCGTAAAATCTCAGGTGATATATTTTCATGTAGCTAATATTCCAGGTGATGCAGCTGATTTTCTTATCATTCTCTTTCGGTTCTTTTCAATCCATCTCATTGCTATTTGATTCTATCCATTGGATAGGAATAATATAGTCTTCTACATCAATTGTTTGTTCATTCTGAAGACCGTCATCAAAATACATTTCTTTTTCGTGATATTACTTTCTGACATTTGGGATTGTAAATACATTTGTCAGTGGAAGTACCGAGTTTACCATGATTCCCCCAGATGCAGCATAAATATTATCCAATTATTTAAACACAATAATGTCCCCATTATTTAATCATAAACTATAAGCTAACTATTCGTTAGCCCTTTGAGCCATGCTTTACTGAACAATTTTAGGACTTCTGCCTGAACTCTTAAGTCAAAATTTGCAAATAATTAGTATGCAATATTTCACGCTAGATATAAAAATAGTTACAAGTATTTACCCACCGTTCAATCGGTGGCATTACGTCATTTTCTCTACCACCGGTAAATGACTGAAAAAGTAAAATAGTTTCCGATTTTGCATAAAGTTTCCTAATATTCTTTTGTTTTATCGTTTGAAGTTTAATTAAACAAAGAAACTGAAACAAAACGTGATAAAATTGTTGCATTGAAAACGGTTGGTATCAAGAAGTGTGACCTGATAAAACAGTTGAATGTTTACAAAAAAAAAACGTTTATAATGCGTTGAAACAGTTTTGAGAGGAGCAGACCACCCCACAAATTCCAGTACCAGGAAGAAATTGCTCAATTCGAATCAGGTGGGTCAGTGAAACAGGCCAAGAAGAGAGTGAAGAGAAATCCATGAATAAACATGAGGATGAGGGCAAAACAGCGGTATATGTCGGGTAGGTAGTTAAGGAGGATTGTAAAAGATCACTCAAGACTAAGTCTATACTATATTCAACGATGAATTTTTTTTATCACATGCCCCTGCAAGCAGAAGGTAATGAATATTGGAGGTGAAGTGTATCGCAGACGAGAATCATTTCACAGTGGTAGCTGTGTCAACTATCTGTTGTAACTTAGAGAGGGCAATATAATGAGGAATAAACAAAACGGTGGTTGGAAATGAAATGGTAATCTTTATTATAACATCAACAATATACAATACTCGCCAGCGGTGTGAAATAGGTAAACCACTGCTAATGGTGGACTACCTGGACAGCATATTACCCCCACTTACAATAGTGCCCAAGAAATTTATGAGGTTTGGGGCATACCCATTATTGTTCATAGGTATGGTGCATAACACTTTCTTTCTTTCTTTTTGTTTATCCCTCTTTCTTTCTTTCTTTCTTTCTTTCTTTCTTTTTTCTTTCTTTCTTTCTTTCTTTCTTTCTTCTGTAACCTATGGAGGGTTAATAAATGAGGAATAACCAAAACGGAGGTTGGAACTTAAACGGTAATCTTTATAATATCAGCAAAATTCAATATTCGCCAGCGGCGTGAAACAGGTAAACCACTGCTGGTGATGAACTACTTAGACAGCATATTACTCCAACTTACAATATTCCACAAAAAAATTTTGATGATTGAGACATACCCATTATTTTTCATGGTGTATATAACACTGTCAAAACGATAGCCTTTTCATCACTTTGACAGATGAGATGTCTTGGTTGCCATCCATATTTGGAAGCCGCTATACCTTCACCTAGACGGAGCCCCTGCACACACGGTCGATTTGATGCAGAACTGGTGCAAGTGACATTCTCGTGCAGTTTTTGGCAAGTCAGTTCGACATCTATCAAGTTCTTATATTAATCCTATATCTTCTATTGAATGCCCATGTTTCATGTTTCTCATACTCAAACCTGAAAGATGATACTCTGACATCGTGGTACAATTAGATAGATAGATAGATAGATAGATAGATAGATAGATAGATAGATAGATAGATAGATAGATAGATAGATAGAAAATATTTCCAGCAATACAAATCTTGTCGGCATTAAATAACCCATTGAGGCTGATATGCCGTATGACAAACTAAACAAATATATACTTAAGTAGATAGATAGATAGATAGATAGATAGATAGATAGATAAATAGATAGATATTACCAGCAATAAAAATCGTGTCGGCATTAAATAACCCATTGAGGTTGATATGCCGTAAAACAAACCAAACAATCAACTTGTAAGCTTTCATTAACCAAAACCTAAGACTATTGTTTTTATGATATAATGAATAATGAGTATATGTAAAGGCCGCACTTGGTATGAAAAACAAGGTAAAAAAAAATTTTATAGTATTAATTTGAGGCTATTTCTGAACTAATTTAATATTATATCTGGGATCACTAAGATAGATTAACACCTGTGCACACTTCAGTTTTGTATTTCACAATATTTTCTCAATTTTTATCATAGTAATAAGTATTAAGGCCCTCCTAGACGGTGTGGTTGAAGAAAGCATGAAAAAAGGACGAACCATGAGAAAACAGAAAGTCTGTTCATCAGCAAGAGAGAAAAAAGCCATAGACGCTAGTTAAAAATTGGACATATAAGGAACAATTTCAAATACCTGGCCAGCGTTTTAACAGAAGATGGAAAATGCGACACCGAGATTAGAGAACACCTTGGATTAGGGAAAGAAACATTCAAAAGCTAAGAAAGAAACAGAAAAATATCATTAGAAAGTAAGAAAAGCGTGTTGGAATTTGATGTGGCGTCAGTTTTCATAATTGAAATTGAATGTTGGGCATTTTTCCCAGGGACGAGGAAAGATATAGAAGTGGCATCCCGTTCCCACCAGTGGCATCCCGTTCCCATCCCTTCACCGTTGAAACTGTTAGATGTGGACGTCTCTTCTACACCAATAGATTCATGTCTCGCACATCTCGCCTGTGGATCTCCATTCCTTATTCCTGTTTCCCTGACAAATATAATCTCTAACTATTTAAGTGTAACGTCAATCGACATCTCCAGTTGCCTTGATCTATCCACTTCCCTTCTCCACATCCTTTCCCCTTTCATTCCTATCTGCTCTCACTCCAAATCTTCTGTAACCCCCTTGCCTTGATTGATCCACTATCTTTCTCCAATTCCTCTCCTTTACCACTCCTATCTGCTCTTCCTCCAAACCTTCTGTAACCCCTTGCGTGCTAGTGGCCTCCAGCCTTGCTTGGGGTGATAAGCTTAAAAAAAATGTATTAGGACGTCCTCAAAGTTACTTATTTTTAACAGAAATGACATAAAATATTTTAAATTAATTTATATAATATTTATCAGAAATGTGATTCCATTTATTTTCCATGATGGCTATACAATGAGAAAGCTAATTTTCGATTCAACGAAACACCTGGTTTTTTACCGAAAATTCTGAAAGATTGTTTGTTTCTGAATTTTCGACAACTCATAGTGATAGAAGGAAATGAAAGATCTGTAGGTACTAAATCTGGTGATTATGAAGGGCGTGTTAGAATATCCCATCCTAACCAACTATTTTTCTTGGGTTTCTCATAAGGAGTGTTCTTTTCCATTGTTATGCTGGAGAATAAAATCTTTTCTGTTTACCAAAGTACGACAATTTCGATGTAATACTTCGTTCAACCGATGAAGTTGCCGACAATAAACATCTGCAGTGATGGCGTTTCCATTTTCCATTTGGTCGTAAGGTTCGACAACTTTTATATACCTCAAGACTCAAAGCAAGGATTCCTGTAATGGAGCCAGGGTTTTGATGTTGGTATTGGTTTCTCATATTGTGATAATCATTGTCATTTGTATTGATATGCAAAATAAGTTTTCCTCTAACACTGCAAAGCAAAAATGAGTGGTTGATAATCCTGGTGATAAGACATTTGAAGTTGTTGGGATATTGTATTAACTTCAGAAACGAAAGCACATGAAGAACCTAAGTTTTATCTTTACATATTTTCTTGTGATGACTGGGCTTATAAAAGAAAAGAAAAAAAGTTTGGTTTTATAGAAGGATATTGGGAATTCCATGGACGGAACGTGTAAGCAATGCGGAAACTTTAAAGAAAGAGTCAGCGGAAAGAACATTTATACTCAAAACCAGAAAAAAACCCTGAAATTATAATGAGGAAAGAGGGTTTGCAAAACATAAGCATTATGGTGCATATTGACGCCAAGTTAGATAAGAGAATACAGCGAGGCAATTACTTGACGATCTTATGTGAATAGATGGCGGTTCGATAGTGGGTGACTTAGCAAATGGAGAATAACAGAAAAGAGCCACACAAGAAAGCAATCTGAGGAGAGCCATAATCGTCTATGCCCTGAAGGGACGCGGCACATAGAAACAGAGGAATTCTTCTCTAGGCTAAGATTTCTGTTGCTGCCGCCCACAGTGTATGTTACTCTATACTATATCTTTATTTATAGGAACAGTGTTCTTTGGTTTGACTGACTCACAGTTTCTATTTTAATCCTCTCTGACCAGAATATATTCTCTAGAGGACGATAGATTTATCTATATTTTCATTTGGAAATTCTGAAGAAGATTACAAATGATTAGCCTTTCGAAACGGGCCGTAGTAATTGTATTTCTTGATCCTTTAATCCCAGCGGCTTCCAAATTAATCCTGAAATCCTTGGTTGTAATACTTGGGTTATATTCAACAGTGATTAGAAGATTAGCATCTGCTGTAAGCAACAATTTCTTCTTCTTGCTACGCTCAGATATTTCTGTTTATTCGTTCGGGCTATTTCGGACATTCATAATTGTCACGGCAAACACCAAGGTCCTGCATCAAGGCAGAAACGTCATTACGGCAGCATTCTGTGTCATAATTAGCTGGTCAATGTAGGTGATTGCTAGGTGATCAGCCCGTCTTTCGTCATGGCTAGGAGTTTTTGGTTTGCTCGTCAGTAGTGTCCTGCAAAGCGCATTCCGCGTTGGCATAAGGTTACATAAATATTAGGGATGGGTCCAAATTGCTGAGATTTAGTTAGATGTTTTTTCCAAGATACGTTATGTATTGATCTCAGCATCCGAGTGTAAGTTCCATCAAGCTTAGACTTTAGGGTTTTAGATAATGTCCAGTCAGTGGTACCATACATTAAAATCGACTCTGCAATGGCTCGAAAAGAATCTCGAATTTGAGGTTTTCTGGTACATCCGATTTTCAGATTGCATCTATTTTATTCAATGCAGCAAAGACTTTGTAATAATTACTCACCGCTAGCTGTTTAACGTTTTGGAATTTGCAAACTGACTGATCACTCCTGGTTTTCGTCTAATCTGTGAAAGAGGCGTGGAGAGAGAGAGAGAGAGAGAGAGAGAGAGAGAGAGAGAGAGAGAGATGGAAGAGAGGAAGTCGCATGACCAAAAGAAGAGGGCTGTAAATGTAAGTTGATAAGAACAAAGACTTCATATCCCCCCCACATTAGTCAATAATAAGGATGTTTTATCCCATCCATTTAAAAGGATATGGTGACCATAAATAACTTAAAAACCCACCCTCTCTTGGAAAGTGAAATTAGCAAAAAGACAGGAATCGTCTCACTAACTACAGTCTGCACCAAAATAACTTGCATCCTTGAAAGTGGTATGCTTTTTGCTTTTGAACACATTAAAGTCGCCATTTTGTACATGCTTGCCATTTTTCTTTTATCTTTTAATTTAGTTTTCTTTATTCCTTTTCCTTCTATCAATGGTATATACATCTTATTATCATTATTTTATTATTATTTATTCTTGTTCAAATGTGCGCAATACATTACGAATTATGTAGTTCTGTTTTATTTTTAATTAATTTAAGAAATATTTATCCACCGTTAGATGCGTTAATGATTTTGATATTTATACAACAGAATATTCTCTTTTGAAATATAGAATTATCTTTCGAACAATACATTTATTGCCAGGATGGCATTTTACGTACTGCTCAATTTGTAGGCCACAATAATTTTTGTGTTATTTTCTAAATTATGATTAAATGTCCTCACTTTTATCCAATGATTCGGCTGCATACTAAAAATAAAAAAATAAGTAAAACCTACCATTTAAAAAAAAATAAAATAAAATTTATCAATTCCTTCTTTTTGCTGTTTGGATGCCAATGCTTGATTCAAATTTGCTGAAATAATTCAAATTCAAATCAAAGCTTAACCATCTTAATTACGGGTACAGTTTATACTGCCAAAAAATTCTATACGACATGACATGAATATTGGTAGCTTGATTGCAATCAGCGAACAAGATTTTTTCTGGAAATAAATTCATGTTAATAAAAGAAATTTTTAAAATAAATTCAAGTTTCTCAAATCAGCCACCGATATTTTGGAGATTGAATCTGAATAGAGTTTATTTCATTTTTCTATCAAATTTACTTAGAAAAGAACTGAAATTTAAAAACGTTTAGAAAATTACATATGAAGAAATCATTTGCAGTACGGTCAGCGATTAAAACCTTCCCCCAATTTAATTTATTGCTACTGAGGGAGTAATTAGCCAAAGTTATACCGATTAAGAACTCTCGACGAATCAGATTTTTAAAGATGTTGGAGAAGGCAACAGGAAACCATTCGTTATTTACACCAATATCGTTCATGACAATCGACAATGTTATTATCAGATAACGGAATGAAGGTGTCTAAGTTAATTAAGAATACCTGTCCACCTGTTAAGGAGAGACACAGGTAGAAGACCATAATCCAGTCTTCCAGTGACTGTTAGCAAAACTAATATAAAAAAATAACAGCATGAAGTAGGGCCAAACGACATGAATTGACCCCCCCCCCCCAGTAAACAGATGCGATCGTAAATACATTCGTCAGTGGAGGTACCGAGTTTACCATGATTCCCCCAGATGCAGCATAAATATTATCCAATTATTTAAACACAATAATGTCCTCATTATTTAATCATAAACTATAAGCTAAATATTCGTTAACCATTTGAGCCATGCGTTCCTGAACAATTTTAGGACTTCTGCCTGAACTCCTAAGTCAAAATTTGCAAATAATTAGTATGCAATATTTCACGCTAGATACAAAAATAGTTACAAGTGTTTACCCACCGTTCAATCGGTGGCTGAGAATTAAGACATTTTTCTGTACCACCGTTCAACCGGTGGCTATGAATTACGTCATTTTCTCTACCACCGGTAAATCGGGGCTCATGACCGAAAAGGTTAAATAGTTTCCGATTTTGCAGAAAGATTTCTAATATTATTTTGTTTTGTCTTTTAAAGTTTAATCAAACAAAGCAACTGAAACAAAACGTGATAGTCGTTTTCGGACAGTTGTCAGCGATTGTTCGAATCAAACAAGAAACAATTTTAGTAACGTCATAACACTATTGTCAATTAGAAAATATAAAGAAAACTGAATTGGATAAATGTTAATATTTTAGGAGTATGCGAAACTAGATGGATAAAATAATAGAGATTTCTTTAGTGACAGACACAGTGTCACATATGCAGACGTAGAGAAAATGAGTGGTGATTAGTACTAATGCTAGACCAAGGCATAAAAGATGTCTATTGAGATACCGTCAGCTATCTGATATAATCGTTCTAGTTAAAATGAAAGAGAAGCCGTTTAAAATCGCTGGCTATAGAACGAAAGAACAAAATACGGAGGAAAAAACTGATTTTTAATGCACATTAGAGAACGCCAAGGTTCAATGCAAACTGAAAAATAAGCAATAGTAATGGAAGACTAGAAAATCAACGTACGGAACGGGCGAGATGTTGAAATAGTTGGAACATTTGGATTAGAATCCAGTAATGAACATGAAGAAAAAACGGGTCAAATTGTGTACGGCAAATGATCAATTATTAGCCAACTTCAAGAAGACCTAAGATTCTGGGGCCATTGTGAACGGTAGGAGGAGAAAGGAAACATCAGATAGGCTGCTTAACAATGAATAAGATATTAAAGACATCAATTTTACGCTGTAAACGACTTGGAAGTGCCATTTGCAGGAGAGATCACCTTCCAGTGATACTTAAGACATCATGAAAACCTAACACGTTTGGGGTCATTGTTAACCGCAGGAGGATAAAGGAAACATCAGATTGGCTGCTTAATAATCAATAAGAAAATAAAGAAATCAATTTTACACGGTAAAAGAATGCGTTTTACAGTTTAAAATTGATTTTTTTATTAAGTGTCGTCTGCAAGAGTGACCACTTTCCAGTGATATTTGAGACACCAAGAACACCTAAGATATTTGGGGTCATTATGAGCTGTAGGAGGAGAAATAATACATCAGATAGACTGCTTAACAGTCACCGAGGCATTAAATAAATCAATTTTACACTGTAAAATTATTCCAAGCTTTGTTTGCAGGAGCGACTATCTTCCAGTGTTATGTAAGACATCAAGAACACCTAAGACATTTGGGTACATTGTGAACCGTAGGAGGAGAAAGGAAACATCAGACAAACGGCTTAATAATCAATAAGATATTAAAGAAATCAATTTTACACTGTAAAACACTTTCAAGTGCCGTTTGCAGGACCGACCACATTCCAGTGATATGTCAGACATCAAAAACACCTATGACTCTTGGTGTCATTGTGAACCGTAGGAGGAGAAAGGAAAATCAGATAGGCTTCTTAGCAATCAACAACACATTAAAGAAATCAATTTTACACTGTAAAACACTTCCAAGCGCCGTTGTCAGGAGCGACCAACTTCCAGTGATATTTAAGTCATTAAGAATACCGAAGACTTTTTGGGTCATTGTGAACCGTTGCAGGAGAAAAGTAACATCAGATAAGCTGCTTAATAATCAATAAGACAGAAAAGAAATCAAATTTACACTGTAAAACACGTTCAAGTGACGTTTGCAGGAATGACCACCTTCCAATAATATTTGAGACATCAATAATAACTAAGACTTTTGGGGATATTTTGAACCGTAGGAGGTGAAAGGAAACGTCAGATTGGCTGATTAGTAATCAATAAGATATTAAAGAAATCAATTTTACAATCTAAACACTTTCGAGTGCCGTTTCCAGGTACGACGAGCATCCAGTGATATGTAAGACATCAAGAATACCTAATACTTTGGGGACAGTATGAACCGTATGAAGAGAAGGAAACTTCATATAGGCTGCTTAACAGTTAATAAGACATTAAATAAACCGATGTTACACTGTAAAACACTTCCAAGTGTCGTTTGCAGGAGAGACGTCCTTTCAGTGATATTTAAAACATCAAGAACACCTAAGACTTTTGGGTCATTGTGAACAGAAGAAGGTGGAAGGTAACATCAAATAGGCTGCTTGACAATCAATAAAACATTAAAGAAATCAATTTTGCACTGTAAAACTCTTCATAAATACCTTAGGCGGGAGCGACCACCTTCCAGTGATATATAATCTTCGAAAAAATCTGCAGAAAGCAAGATAAAGAGGTAATCAATGTGCAATTCAAAAAACTCTTGACTGATCCGAAATGCAAATAGATGCCTGTTGCATTTGTTTCTAACGCAGTAGGACCAGAATGAGATTGTGTCAGAGATGTTGCCAGCATGAAATGATTTTGGCATAGAAAAATATTACAGAAATAATTAAGGAAATATACGGCAATTGTGATATACCTGAATATCTTGGTAGGTCCATTTTCAATGCATTGCTTAAGAAGTGAGGTGAAAATATATGCAATCTCTATTGGGCTAACAGCTTAATGTGCCACATAATTAAAATTAATCATCCGAATTGTGATGAATATAGCGAAGAGGATAAAATGATGTGATTTCATTAAAGACATTGGAACAAGTGTGCGATTTGTATGCTAAGAATGATATCAGAAAAGAATACTTCTTGCGCGGGTACTAAATAGAACTGTTTGAATTGCAAGTTAAACAAGATTTATTCAGGAAGATACTAAAGGTTGTTCCAAAATTCAGGTCACATTTGGCGGAAAGCATACACTTGTGAAATAGCAACCAGGGAAAATTTGCATGACATTATCTTCCATAATTCGACCAATAACATTTCTGTTGTGGGGCAGACCCCTTTTACACAAGATGGACTCGTCCAAAGTATACTTATACTGAGAGAGAGAGAGAGAGAGAGAATTCCTGCAGGTTAAGATACGTTGAGTCTTGGTGAAAGATACGGAGACAGTACACAGGGTGTTCACAGAGAGTTATACGAGAGTCCAGAGAGAGAGAGAGAGAGAGAGAGAGAGAATTACGGCTTCACTTACAGAGACTTGTACATATACTTTCTACTAACCCGCATTCCTGAACTACTAATCTTCACTACAAGTCAGTATTCTTACGCTTACTGCACTTATTTTTATATCTCAATTACTGGCATTGGTTATTTATTTGTGCAGGATTCCATTCCCGGAATCCACAACAATTTCTAAATAATATAGTGTCACGTACACAACATCATTCCATTTGGTAAATGAATATAAAATTTAGATGGTTATCAATGGTAATGCGACTTTTGGAATACCGAGAAAAGCGAGTCAGACCCAGTTATGTCCTCTCACAGTGAGGAATACCTGAGAGAATTAGATGTCCTACCAGTATTCATTATTGGCGGTCATAATCATATCATTATATATGCAAATGAAACAGTGTTTATGAGAGACGGAGAAAGGTAACTACAGAAATTTATATAGAGACTAGCAGCATGTCCCGGCGTTGCCCAGGCTTGATTCAAAAATCGTACGACTCATACAGCAATCGCTATCACTTGACTTAAAATATTTTTGCCCTTCCCTGCCTTTAAAGGAGTGCCCTTTGTCGTGCTGATGTTGCTACATCCCTTACTTCTTGCCTATCTCACACTGCGAATTTTTTCTAAGCTCTATACTAAACATTATTCTGTTACGAAAAAAGAACTAAACAAAATGAACACAAAACCATCAGCTTTAAAAAAGGACTCGTAACTGGAAAAATCGAATGAAAAAAGAATGTTAACAACAAATATTTGTCACACCTAACCCAGCTCTGCGGAATCAGAATCAACAGTGAGATTCAGCCAGTGAATGAGCCAATTGGAGTAAAGTGCCATGCAGATTTAATTTTTTCCCACTTGTGACGAATGCAGCTATCGATTTTTTTGCGTGCTAGCATGCTAGTTAAAATTCGTGTCTGTCAGCTTTTGGCACTCACGCTGTCCAATAGAATCTTCCTGCCTATTCGTGGCAGCAAGCTATAGGCTCTCACTGTGGCCAGTAGAAAATGGCCGCAAACTACATGAAAACTGCCGAAGAAGCCTGAAAAAATCGATTATGTCCACTATCGATCGGAGTTGGGAAATGCAAAGTCGGTCTTGGCGTTGACACTAACCTGGAGCATGTGCATGTAAATTTTGGTGCAAATCCGTCGAAAATTGCGGCCGTGCATGCGTTACACACACACACACACACACACACACACACACACACACACACACACACACACACAGACAGACACACACACACAAACACACACACACATCCTGCCTATTATAGATAGATATTTGTAAATAACAGTGAGAAAAAAGAAAAAGCCATCAATTGTAAGAAGACATAATATCCGGTTATCCAAAAACGAATGCCACCCGCGAACTGAAGTCACCAAATTCAAGCAACTACAAAAAAATGTAAATATCTAGGAAGTTTGTCTTTCTTAACAGAGGGCAGATGAGGTTAAACCGAAATCTGAAGGTACATTGGAATGGCATTAAGTCTTACTATTAAGAAACAGAAAAGCAAGGAAAAGAGTGCTGAACTCTTATGTAATCCGGCCTTTGTATATGGCAGTGAATACTGCAAAATCTCCTAAAAGATGAAGATAATACGTAAGGCACCAGAAATGTCGTTCTACAGATGGACGCTGAGTGAACCATGGTCTAAACGTGTGAGTAAGAACGAAGGTTTAAGGAAAAATAAACAAAACAAACGCTTATACATAGAATCAGACAGAATCATTTGAAATTGTACAGGAAACATAACGAGGAAAGAAAGATTTGAGAATTTCAAACTCACAAGACATAATGAACGCGCTTATGTAAATGGTTGGCAACAGAGATTAGGACAGATAGCGAAAAATATTCCTAAGAGCTAAAAACCACAAGAGTTTGTGGAGAGCCATGATATATTGCAGATATAAATTTTTCTTGTATATATATCCACCAAAATTTATAATCGTCCCCACATAAATGGAAAGCATAATTGAAAGAATTTTAACATTAAATATAGGAAATAAAATTTTATTTTCCGTAAAGGAATTAACACCATGTATTTCAGCCAAGACTATTTGTATCTATCTAGGGGGTACTCAAAATTTCTGAACACGAATAAGTATTGATATTCTACCAAAGTTTGGTATTTAGTTATCGCATATACATGAATATACATGCATGCATATATATATATATATATATATATATATATATATATGTATATATATATATATATAACCTGGCCACTTGTAATCGAAGATACACGTCTACTCGTCGACCAGTCAATGACTATTGCAGACGGTCTCTCAGGCATATATGTGTTTGTTCAACACCCACAGATCCCACAACTTTGCAAAGCAGGCCTTAGTTACAGTATCTGGGACATAGCGTGTTATCTAGCATGATCAACAATCTGCTCAAAGCCAGCACACTCAAACCCTCAGTCACGACGACTTGTGATTTCGTGCAAGTACAGATATCGACGGCCTCCAAGTGTTCCGTCTACCCAATTTCACTCACAAGGGGTGGGTCAATATACCTGTCAGGCTCGATAACATCAGGAAGTTTTCTTCCTGACAAATCAACCGCGGTGAGATTAGAACACGAGTCTCATGGTCAGAAATCGGGCGTTCTAACTACTCCGCCACCATATATATTCACACACACACACACACACACACACACACACACACACACACACACACACACACACACACACACACATATATATATATATACATATATATATATATATATATATATTTTTAAGACATTTTGAAGTTTATAAATTCTTTTCATAGATACAAATATTTAATTAAATGCTTTGTTTTATAATAAACAGTATTATTAACATTTACCTGCCTAAATGTTATTAATACCTTTTTATTATAAAACAGAGCATTTACTTAAATATTTGTATCGATAAAAAAGAATGTATAAACTTAAATTGTCTTAAAATAATTGTCGGACTTTTTTCCATTTCATAATATATATATATATATATATATATATATATATATATATATATAAACAATAATGCGATAATGCCTAGCAAAACACACAAGTTTTAGAATGTAACACTTTTAAAAGGCGAGCTGTTGACGGCAGTCACATGTGGAAAATTACAGGATCTCTTTGAAAAGGTAGGAAAAGGAAAGTGAAAAGAAAGAACTAAATATAAATTGTAAGAAAACATGGAGCCTGTTAAACAGCAAGATCGAAAGTGTTCGATGCTAACTACGAATTGGAGATGTCAATATGAAACAATTAAAGAAGCTTAGATAACTGGGCGTTATTTTTAACACAGTCTGAAAAATGGGATAAAGAAACCTGGAGGTACATTGGAATAGTAAATGAAGCCATCCAAAATATAAAAAAAAACTCGTTTAAATGTCGCCCTATCGGGCAGTTATTAAACTAGCTCCTGTGATGTACTCTTGAATAGGCCTTCGACTTCTTCCGGAATTTGATGGTCCCTAAGACTTTGCATATTCTCAGCACTGAAAGTTTTCCTGTCTGCCGTTTGAACGGGTTCTCATCAGCACAAAACTTTCTTTTCCTCGAGACAACATTGGCTCTTTTCATTGCAATCTGGTGCTCTGTTGATGGAGATTTCTTTTTGCGAGACATACGGTTGCCGTATGCGATAGGCAACAATAAACTACAGAGGAACTCAAAATTGATCACTCCATCAAAGTCTTGAATTAATATTAAAGATTTCCTATAAAAGTTCAACGAAAATTCTGCTGCCATTTACTTTAAAGACAATTTAATGTACGTAGTTTCTTATATTCCGTACAAACAATTAATTTTATTTCATGGGTGTCTTCCGCTGGATTTCGCAATTAATTTCGATTGTTCCCAGATCGATTTCCAAGTTAAAAAATTGTTATCGTACACAAATGTGTCTCAGAATTTATGTAAAAAAATCGCCGAAAACAATCGCAGTTATAAAAACCATATTTATTACAACGTTTCGGCCTTTGTACGCTCCAGCCTTCTTCAGTTGATGAAAACTTGGGAACCCCAACTTTCACAATTACGGATCCGGATCCGGAACCGGACCAGAATGTTTTAAATTTGCTCACGTATTTGTCCTGATTCCAAAATGATATGATATGTTGGGTTACTGCTAGGGGAAAAGTTGAAAAATTGTGACGTAGTGACACACTGACATTCGCATTTATTATATAGATATATATTATTTGCACTATTTACAATGTTCAGACAGTTATTCTCCGGCCTTCTTCAGGTAATTGGAATTTTGAACCGAACACTTTATTGGGTACACAGGAGTAGATGCTCCAGTTTCCGGTGTCATGGGTATCTCAGTATCAGCTATTTCCATTTAACTCAACTCTCTAAGTTTTACTCACCTCTGCTGTAAGCAGGTACTTAACTTATAACTCTTTGGCTAAACTCATGGGATTACTTCAACCAAAGCTTCATATAAACATAATTGTTAGCTTAGGAATGCATGATGGCTGTCAGCTGCCAACATTAAGTGGTCCTCACATCAACTCTCATGCATTGGTAAATTCAATGTTTATATATTATATATGTTTACCCACGGTGAAGTAATGGTTAGCAACCATTGAGGAATTGTAGAGCCGAGGTCGAATTCAGCCGAATCCATTACATTCACTTACGTGCTAATACACTTGGGTAAGGGCGAATCCTCTTCCCCCACCAGCAAGACCGGGGTTTATAGCATTGGATGTCAACTCGTCTACCGCAGAAAGAATGTCAACCTAAATACATAGATACATAAACAACGAAGCGCGTATCACACATAACTGACTGACTTATGTTTACATTTTCCAACAATATTTCACTGTACATACATACATACATAATATGTATATATATCTATATATCTATATATCTATATATATATATATGTATATATATATATATGAGAAATTATTAGGATAATTTGAGATAATCATAATTAAGTAATTCATCGAGTTTTAGAAGAAACCTCAACCGAAATGCAGGAAGCACGGGACAGCCGTGCACATCCACTACCAGGAATTGAAACCCGGACAGTTACGTTATTAAGCAAACGTCATACTGTGCCACGGACCCCGGTGACGAAGAGGTAACGAATTAAACTCGCTGCTTATTCACATATTCCGTGGTGGAAATCATCCAAGTTCCTTTAACCAAGGACTGTCCCCACGAGAGTCACGACTCCATCCAGAGCATTAGAAGCCGGTTCAAGCAAGGATATATATATATATATATATATATATATATATATATATATATATATATATATATATATATATATATTTCTGAGAAGATGTATTATGTACACTATTTCCATTATTCGGACTATTGTCCTCATTTTTGTCACCTTATTTATTACAACGTTTCGGCCTTTGTACGCTCCACCCTTCTTCAGTTGGTTGGAATGTCGAACTGGACCCTTTATTTCACTCACTGGGGTAAACTATTCTAGTTCCACGTGACATGTCTAATGAATGTCAGTAACTTACATGTCATAGTGGATAAAGGCGTTGGTTAGATCCAATGACAGGAGCCATAGAGTGTGAGTTCAATACCTGTTTAAGGCGGTGGAGAACTTGGAGAGGAGAATTGACAGGAGTAAACTGATAACTGACATCGATTATACATGGCACGTGGAACTAGAACGGTCTACCCCAGTGAGCGAAATAAAGGGTTCAGTTCGACGTTGCAACCACCTTAAGAAGGCCGTAGCATACAACGGCCGAAACTTTGTAATAAATATGGCGACAAAGACGAGGACAATAGTCCGAATAATATAATACGCTAGTGGACTGAAACGAATTTGGTTGTATAGTAATTGTGAGTTAGTACCCTGCGCCGGGTACTAATGACTAAGCGAACAATAACTGAAACCTACTAAATAATAAATGATATCCCTAGACTTGGTAGGCGGAAAGAGAATAATTTTCCACTGCATATACTATAAAGGCTTCATTTCGAAATTCCCAGATGATTACCTGCATCGACAGACACCTGAAGAATGTTGTCATTTGCAATGACCGAAAACACTGCGTTCATTAGAACAAAGAGGAGGATATTAGTCCAAATGTAACTAATAACTTGTGCGGACCTACTTACACACGAACATATACATATAAACACAAAATCACATCTATAATGCCAAACGATCATCGGCTAATAAATCACTAATACATTTTCTACAGGCAATTTACAAATCGCAGTAATGCGACAATTTTAGAATCGCATTATTTTTTACGTAGTCAAATTTGTACACTTTTGGGAGAAGTGGCTCACAGAAGCTTCCTTAAGTCTCCCCAAAGCTCGCTCTCTGATTGATTGATGCCAACCAATCAGATCGTTTGCACGTGACCAATATTTTTTACCGCGCAAAGAATCGGAGCCTATAGTCGCTTATTTAAGCCAAGATTTTTCTCATCTCTATTAGTGAGATCTCATCTGCTAAACCAATCGACGACAGTTGGAAGTCACTTTCTAACCACGCGCCAACCTTCTCCCTCACACACACACCCACATGCTGATGATAATTTGTACACCTTCACTAAAAACTTCTTTTGACACAACAATACTTTCCAACAGTAATATCACAAGAACAATCATATCATGAAACATTCATGAACATTTATCCAGTGAACTTTAAACGAAATAATTATCTCTTACTGAACTCTTAAATTCCAAACAAAGGGAGGCAACTCTTGATTAATTCAATCTTTCTTACTAAAATGCATGTTTTCTTTCACATCGTTATTTGATATTGTACATCTTATTAATATACATATATTTTATGTGCAACAATATCTTGTGGTTATTCTTCTTGAGTGAGTCCTGATTTCTCATCAAAGTTAAATTAATGTGGTGAAGTCCCCCACAAACACTTCTCACCAACAACTAAAGACAGAAAATAGAAAGGTTTAAATGTTGCTAGCAGATGTTTGTTTCTTCAAATGCTTTGCGAATTATTTTCAAGCGTTGATTTAATCAAATGTCGCAATAAAAGATCCTCAATTAGCAAAAAAATATATAAGCGAGTATCACTTGAATCTGCAGCGAATGACATTTGGAAAGTAACTGTACGCCAGGCAAAGAAAGCCAAAAATTAATCATCAATGTACATCAGAAAGCTGATTCCACTTTCTTCAACTTTGCCTCTCACATTTTGTATCTTCTCTATGTTTTCAATTGTTTGATCATCAGTTTATTAGGCGCGGAGTTTAGACTGATTATTCATATCGTTTGGAATGGTTTATCGATTTTTGATTGGATAATTCCATTTTCTAATCTCCGCTCATCAATTGCGCTTGGATTAACATAGCTGATGAGAGAGAAGGAAAAAAATGCTCATAACAAAAAGAAAGCAATGATGGCCGCGCTTTCAAGTCTTATTGATTTTTACCGTCTGTTTCATTGAATACGTTTTGATAAACCTGCACTCACAGTCTGCCAGCACTACTTTTAAAAGTTTTGTTAGTTGGGTTTGTTATTATTTTAATATTTAATTATTTTGTTGTTTTTGACATATTAAAGTCTAAAAATTTACTCCATTTGCAAATTTGATGAAAATATCTGATAAGGCTTTATTAGTTTCGTTATATTTGATACCAATATTAATAACAACAAGACTGCGTTTGAGGAGAAAATATTTCACACTACTGTTAGAGGTCATTGCAGTATTACCAATTCAGTTCTGTTATGGTTTAATATTAGTAATAATAGTGAATATCAACTTTAACAGGGAGTGCTGTAAATTTATCTGTTCGTCATTCGATACTTTCATATAATTGAAGTAAGTGCACACACACACACATACAAACACACACACACACACACACACACATATGTATATATATATATATATATATATATATATATATATATATATATATATATAAGAATTATAGTCTTAAAGTGTACTATATTTATGGGATAAAGTGCTCAATATCAGAGATAGAGCGTGTGTAAATATAAAAGTGGACATGGAAGTCAGCACTTAGAGGCGACAGTCTGTTTCATACTAGTGCAATCGTCAGGCCACTCTGACGATTGCACTAGCATGAAAGAGACTGTCGCCTCTAAGTGCTAACTTCCATGTCCACTTTTATATATATATATATATATATATATATATATATATATATATATATATATATATATATATATATATATATATTAAATATGCTGCAGACAAATAATGAAATCTTATCAAAATAAAGTTTGAAGTATTTAATTTTTAGATTGTGGCCGGTCAATACATCATTTTTCCTGCAGAAGCAAAATCTGAAGTTAATCTCTATATGATGAAGACAAGTGTCCATCATACTCCACTGTAAACAACTGGAAGACGAAATATGCGTCATAGTCAGAACGTCCATCAAACAGTCTGTCCACTCTTGTGTTCATATTCATGACATGATTTTAGAAGCATTTTAAATCTTGTCTAGAAGGTTAATGGATTTATAATTCAGTACCTGGCGAGTGTGTAGAATATATCAACAAAAACATTTGGATGCTGAGCAGAAATGATATCGATAGGTCTTCTCGAAGTTAATTTTGATCTCATTTCTTTTATCCCGTGATAATGTTTCGGAACGACCTTTCAATTCTGATGAAATATAATAAGAAACACCATGGTTTAATGATCAAACAAGAGCCCATCCAATGCGGTAGTCGGATTCTCTATGGTCGAAGAATTTCAAAACCCCAAAGTCAATGGAAATTTCATGACTAGATTTAAGGAAATGAAGTATATATTTTTATAACTGTTTTCAGCCGAGGCAACAGTTAATGTAGAATTCTCTTCCTGTTCTGTCGATTGAAAGCACCGTTAAAAGATATATGATAAAGAATGGTGTGCAACAGATGTTTTGCAGGACAGTGCATCTGCTTAAAGAATTCCCAAGAATGTCGATAATTTGTAGAATCAGCGCTTTTATTGCATAGACGACCCACTATAATAACAAAATCTTACTATTTCTCGTTTCCAAATAATACAAAGTGTTAGTGAGAGTAGAAATTTACGATTGAATTCGATGAGATAACAAAAGGAGAACAATATATAAAAGAACAATACCTGAAAGTTTAGCCAAAAAATCGACGTGCAAACTCTATTGAATTCCCTGGTGAAAGTTTATCATAGCATATGGGATTCATATATATATATATATATATATATATATATATATATATATATATATATATATATATATATATATATATATATATATATATATATATATATAGACAATATTAGTGGTAAATATACACATACATATGCAATTATATATACACATACATATATGTATAAAAATAATTCCAAGAGGATAGAATCCAGGGAGTACTCAATGTCCAGGACAGAGTAAGGATATAATAAAAAGACTTAAACACTAATATTCCATGGCCATAATTTATTCCATTGGAATCGTAAAAACGATTCAATTCATCAGACCTACAAATTCAAAAAGAAAAGAAAGCTTTTTGAATCTGTAGGTCTGATGAATTGGATCGTTTTTACGATTCCAATGGAATAAATTATGACCATGGAATATTAGTGTTTAAGTCTTTTTATTATATATATATATATATATATATATATATATATATATATATATATATATATATGTATGTGTGTGTGTGTGTATAGATCATTCTCATTCATGCCTCAGCCTCCGTCACCCTAGTGTCAGTATTCGTTGCAATATATTTTTGTATATAGTTAAAATTAATTAAATGGTGGAAATTCTGACATGTGGTACCAATTGTATACGCTATCTGACTGATTAGCTGCTGCTTAATTACAAGGAATTTCATGTGCCTGATTAATTAATTTGTGTGTCTTTGTGTGTAATCTGTTATAATTCGATGTCCCAGATATAATACATTATATGCGTAGTGTATATATCATTGGTTTAAATAGGTAACAAAATCCCTGACATTTTCAGAAGTTGGAGTGAATGAATGTTTCCCCATAATCATAACTATTTTGTACAAATTTATAATTGAGAATATTATCAGTGACTTTGCAAAATTTACTTTTAATACAAATTTCAATATTTAAATTTTACTGTTTATGTTCAACTTAGAGTTTCTAGTGAACAAATTGTCCAGTGATTTTTAAAAAAAAAAAGTAATTCAGTTTCCTACGTTTTCTGAATTTTATAGACGTTTTTAAATAACTTACCAGACTCAAATCCAATGTTTACTGGATATTTTCGTCATATTTGAGCTTTGACATTCCAAATATTGTTTTATAGTTGAGCTTTGACATTGCAAATATCATCTTAATTCGAGATGAGCCTTGATATTACAAATATTTTCTTTGCAATTTTGAATTGATTTTTTTCTATTATTATATCTAGTTACATTAAATTTGATTTTACTATTCTTAGAAATTTATATTTATACAAAAAAGGAAATTGAAACGACAGAGATATAGTTCTACCAAGAGCCGCTGAGAATATCATGGATTCTACATGTGATCAATTAGGGAGTTTTAAAGAAAACGGTACGCTTATATTTGCAATCGGAAATTGAGCAAATTTATTTTGGTTATATAATGAGGAAAGTAGGCATTGAGAATTTAACACAATAATTAGGACAAGCGAATCATAGGAAAACAACGAGTAACCCATTTAACGAGCTTATTTGAATGGATGGAAGATCAAATATAAAGAAATATGAACAAGATTCAAAAGTTTCTTATAGCAAATTGTAGAGAATCATGATCTTGTATTCCTTGAGGGGACAGAGTAAATAAAAGAAGAAATCCTAATGAATAAATTGTCACGGAGTGGAAGTCCTTCTACTTGCCCTGTTTTGTATATCCAATACGATTATCGATTCTATCCTTGAGAAGAATTTAATATTTGTAACAAAGGTTCCAATTAATTGTTACTCTTGGAAGTTTTTTTTTATATTAAATGGGCACTGAAGCTCCAGGTAAAGTCTGCTTTGAAAACTGGGGACTGGATTCATATTTTAAATCAAGTTTAATAAAACAAAATATCATAAACATTTTCACACGTTTTTATATTAAATTATTGAATTTATAAAGGTATTGGTTAACACAGGTTATACAAATCTGGCTAAATGAATGTAGGCAGCACCCCTGCTGTTATTAAAAGTAATGTGAATAAGAAGTCTGCTTGATATATTATCAAATCTTTATTCCTCTCTCATACTCACATATAAGAATGATATCAAATGTTAAATGATATTAAAAAAATATTGCCGTATATAAAGTATGATTTTAAACACGGAATTGAAAAACCGAGACATGTGAACAGTAAATGATTTGTTTTATTATTTATTATTGTTCTGGGATTTTGTTAACAGGAATTCAGTTTACTCCAGTTTATGAGTTTTATAGATTATTTTAAATAACTTGGCATAGACTACGGCAATTTTTACCGGGATTTTCGTCAGGTTTCAGCTTCGGCATTCCAGATATTTTCTTATAGTTGAGCTTTGACATTCCAAATGTGGTCAGAGTTGGAGTTGAGCTTTGATATTACACATATTTTCTCTGCTCTTTTGTATTGAATTTTATCTATTATTTTATTTGGTTACATTCGATTTCATTAAATTTGATTTGACTATTCGTAGGCATTTATACTGATACAGAAACGGACATTGAAATGGCAGCGATGTAGATTCGACCAAGAGCCGCTGAGAATAGCATGATGTCTACATGTGAGCAATGACGAAGCTTTAAAGAAAACGGTACGATTATATACAAATAAGAATGATATCAAATGTTAAATGATATTTAAAAAATATATATATTGTCGTATTTAAAGTATGATTTTGAAGACGGTATTAAAGAGTCGAGTCATGTGAACATTAAATGTTTTGATTTTTTTTCGGGATCATTTTGAAGATAATAAAAAGAAATCAGTGAATATGTATTCGAAAAATGGTGATCTCTCTAATCAAGAAATGTTGTGTAAAGTCTCCAGCTTAAAATAAAAAGAAAGGAGTGACCTGCTCCCTTGAGGTACCTGCGTTAACCGAACAATAACTTATAGGAGTAAAACTAAGCAAGTCAAATTTATTAACATCGAGCAAATTTGCTCTAATTATGACGAATGGTTGCAATCTCTCCATGATGCGCCTATTGGAGTTCAATATCACCACAGATTCATGAGGATATCAAATATACAATCCATCGATAAAGATACTGCAAGGTTGGTCAGCTACCTAAACAACCCCAGACATTATCTGACCTATTTTTGTATTACTTTTCTTTTTGCAAGAGACAAATCAAACCAAAAATGAAGTATTGCATTTCCGCCTCTGCTGCAGTTCGCTATCTACACCGTCCAGCCATTAGAGAATTCACAACTGCTTACGCGGCCTTGTGGGAACTGGCTTATTTAGCATCCGACAATCCATTTTTCGCCAATAAGTTTATCGCTACTCTATCAATACATTCAGGGCAAATGGTCAGTCGAGCTCCATTCTGTAACGCCACCATCGATTATTTTACGCAACACTCGCCTTGCCATGTCCACAAGATTGAATCGTATTTATTCCTTACGTATTCATTTGAGAAGAAGAGCATTGCACCTTTTGTGCAACAAAAACCCTCATAGATGCTTTGCCGATCAGTATATTAAACACACAGGTTTAAGTTATAATCCCGAATTTTAAAATCCCCGATGTCGAAATCCTGATATTTAAAATCCCGAAAATCGTGAATATATGAAAATCCCGACAGATTAAAATCTCGAAATTTAAAATCCTGAAAGATCAGAATGTCTTTGGGAGAAATTGAAAACAAAAAAAAATTGGAAATAGCTTTATTTGTAAACATTTACAAAAAGTGTTTAAAAAGTGTTTATACTTTTGAAACATTCCAAATTCATTAAAACATATAAAACCATAATATATGAATATTTTATAATGAAAGATTATGGGCAAGAGACCCAAGATAGTCCAAAAGTTTTCACGATCGTTAACTATATTTTTAAGACTTTCATCACGATAAAACACACATTTTTTTTCTTTGGACAAGACTCTCCTGGGAGAATGCTTTCACTTTCCTTTTCTACGTACTGCTGCTCTTTTTGAAACTTTTCAATTATTGCAATAAACACCGACATGAGCATTGCCAACTAAATTTTCCCAACGCTTTTTCCATTTTCTGATTTTATATTTTTTTAATGAATTTTGAAAGTTTCAAATATATAAACATTATTTAAATGCTATTTTGTAAATGTTTAGAAATAAACGTATTTTCGATTTTCTTTTTAAATTTCTCCCAAAGAATATTTTTCGAGATTCTGATCTTTCAGTTTTGTTAAATTTCGGGATTCTGATCTTTCAGAATTTAATAAATTCGGGGTTTTAGATTTCGGGATTTGAAATTTCAGGATTTCGATATTCGCGATTTTAAGATTCTGGATTATAATCGGCACACCGTCAAATAATTATTTAAACAGAAGTCGAGTTAATGTATCAAAATGACGAAAGATCAGAATCTCGAAGAATAATTCAAAACTTCTTAAAAAAAATAAACCCAGAATATATGAATAATTTATAACGAAAGGCTAGGAGCAAGTGACCTAAGATAGTCCATAAGATCTGGTCGCTTTTCACGATCGTTGAATATATTTTTAAGAAATTCATCATGATAAAACACAGATTTTTTTTCTTTTTGGACAAGACTCTCTTCGGAGAATGCTTTCACCTTCCTTTTATACGTGCTGGTGTTATTTTGAAACTCTCCAATAAGCGATAAAAACCGTCATGAGCATTGCCTACGAAACTTTCTCATGAATTATGCCATATTCTATTTTTATATATATATTTTAATGAAATTTGAATCTGATATATATATATATATATAGCATAATGCGAAGCCACGTATACTTTCTTGATATGTAATATCTTTAGATATAGTTAAAAAATCTTTTTAAACAACATAATACTATCGTTATATTTACGTTAAAAAATTCAAACATAGTTGCATTCCACATCACGTGACGTCCGCGTCTAACGACGGACGCTGTAAAGTGTAAACAAACTCCCAAATACAGTAATACAGTAGTAATTCAATTAATTTCTGAGGAAGGACCGAGGTGGTCTGAAATATTAAATATATATATATATAAACATAGAAATAAATACTTTCGCAAAAAAACAACCAACATTTTTTTTCAGTTATTTTATCCATATATATATATATATATATATATATATATATATATATATATATATATATATATGCATATGTAAAATATAGTGAGGTACAACCTACCTTACAAGGTTTCACCTCACCGATCTTCAGGGTACTATTGAAGATCTACAGTAGTACCCTGAAGATCAGTTAGGTGACAATTTGGTAAGTAGTTCTTTTTTTAGATTTTGCTCTACTAAGTGTATTGAGTGCTTTTACCTTTTACCTTACTCGGTCGGTGTTTTTTTTTCTTTTAACAAGGCATTGCGGTGCTGATTGTTTATTTTCGACCAACACGGAAGTCTTTAGTCTTTTCTTTTTTAACTGAATTTTTTCCTGATATCGGTTTGTTCAAATATATATTTATTCACGAATTGTATTATCCGGGATTTTTTCACACCGCCCGAGTATATGTATTAAAATAATACATAATGATGTTATATATATATATATATATATATATATATATATATATATATATATATATATATAGGGAGTCCATAAATTTCGTGTGCACTTTAAAAAAATTATAACTTTATTTGTATTTTCGATAGAAATAATCTGTAAAATATGTTATAAAGTTTAATGTATCTAGTTTTAAGTATAGGTAAAATAGCTAATGTGATGTCAGGCATTACTGTAAATGTTTTCCGTGAACTGCAAAATCGTTTTACCCCTTGTATTACTAATGATGTGGAAACTTAAATAAAATTTTAATAAAACCTTATAAAATACAGATTTACTTCTTTCTAATCCTTTTTTACTTATTTATACGGCAAATACAAATAAAGTTATAATTTATTTAAAGTGCTCACAAACTTTATGGATACCCTATATATATATATATATATATATATATATATATATATATATATATATATATATATATATATATAATCCACAGACAGACTGTTTCGTGTTTACACAGCTGATCAGTGTGGCTAGACATCCGATTGCTTCTAGCCTGGATAGAACTCGTCCGACTGGATATCAGTCAGGTACCCTTGACCCTAGGCTATCTTCGTCTGCTACTTTCGGCGCACGGCAAATACACTTTTTAATCACTGGATATCAGTGTATACGTTCGCTCGTTTAAACATGCTGATGAATATCATTATTTTTATTATTGTTGTTTTGCTTAAAACAACAGTTCGAATGTCGGGTATTAGAAAGCGATTATAGAGAATATACAGTAAAATAAACTTTAAAATAGAATCGTTAAGATGGAAAAATATGAGTATTCAAATAGCAGTCCTGTGGATACCCTGACTTTGTGTAATCCGTTCGACAAAAGAAACACTGTTTTGAAAACGGGAAGTTCTATTCAAAGATGGACGTCCACTAAAAATAATGTTTGAAGTAATTAAAGCATATAAAAATCCATTAATTCTTTATAAATTGCTTTGTTTACGTTTCGGATATAAAAGTGAGCAGATATGGGTTTTTGAGAAAAATCTGAACGAGATGTCTATAAGGCTAATAGAACTTAGCTTGACTGAGAAGGTCTCCATCGCTGAGTGGTCTGAAGTAGTGTTTCTCAACGTGGTGCAGCTGGGCCACCGTTGGTCCACATAGCATTTCTAGTGGTCCACAGAAAATTCTTAGCCATAAAAAATTGTAGCCATTTCACAAAAATGAATCTAAATTATTCATACTTTGAAGAGTTAAAAAATATAATATATTTTAATTACACACATGTCCATTATATTTGAAAATTTCAAAATTACGTAGATTTTATGCAGTGATATAATTTTTTTTTTATCATATATATATAGATATACTTTTGTCATCCACAGACAGACTGTTTCGCAGCTCATCAGTGTGGCTAGACGTCCGGTTGCCTCTAGCTAGGATCGAAACCCGACTGAATTGGCTTCAGTCGGAACTTCTACCACTAAGCCGTCGGCTCACGGCAGGGATGAAGGTGAATTTTAGCGTGTTTAATTTTAGATTTAGATAAACACACAGTGACTGACAGCGACTCAATTCTTCCGAAGAGTCATGCATATTATATATAAAAATATTCCTATGTTAATAGATCAGTGCCCAATATTGTTTGATAATAAATTTAATATTTCTAATTTATAGAAATAAATTATTATTTTTTATTATAATTACAACTGCTAAAAAGGCAAAACTGAGGAATTACAGAGAACATTTTACAATATTTGGCTTTGTATCGGTACACACAAAAGCTATGTATACATGTTTTAGTGTGAAATTTGAACAGCCTACATGTAACAGTATGTGTAGTCGATTTGAATTTTTTGTAGAAAAAATAGTCCATGAGCGGAAAATGGTTGAGAAGCACTGTCACGCCTTCCGACGGTGGTTGCGCATACGAAGTGGGACACGGGTTCAAATATTTCTCGAAAGTGCAGATTGGTAGACGAAATAAACAATGTTTTAAAAAAAGGGCGTTCCACTTAAAGACGGGCATCCACTAAAGATTAACGTTTGAAGTCGTAAAGATAGTAATCCAGAACGAAAGCATTAGGGAAATGTATGTAATGGTAAAATCCATGAAACAGAAAGTAGTAATTGTTGCATGTGCCGCTAGAGAATATAAATATTTTATCGTATAATAAATATATGCATCCAACTGGCTGCGAAGAAAAGGGTTAGACTGCAATTTTGCAATTGGTTTTGAGCCTGCAAAAATGGTATGAGTACAAAGCAGAAACTCTTATCAAAATAATTTGTCACTTTCAAATAGATCGCTTAATCACAGCCAGGAGGCTGGAAATAATTATAGTAAGCAGAGGAAAAAAAACGATGCTAAAGAGTAGTTCCGACCTTTATTATATTATTGCAATAATCACTGGCAGGCAGGGTAGAGTTGTAATTTGATTGAAGCTGGAAAAGTTCCAATAATACAGATTACAGTACGACTACTGAAATCTGCAATAATACTGAGTTCAGTTCGAAAGGGTTCTATTGACTCGCATGATTATTATTAATCTCATAGTGACTATATAAGATATAAATATCGATAGAGGGTTGTAAATATCTCGGCTGTACGAAGAAGACCTTCAAAAATACTAGATGTTGTTTGGTTATTTGTTCAGATATTTGGACCTGGTTCGAATGAGAACTTATCAGCACCTTCACATTCATGGAGATGATATCATCATTGATATATTATTATTATTAATAATAATAATGATAATAATAGAATTTAGCAACTTTGCTCAAAATTCTTACAGAAATAGATATGAACGTTTCAGAAAAATGAGTAGTGTAAAAAAAGTAGTCGGTAATAAAAATTCACAATTCGGGCGAAGAAAAAAAGACACAATTAATTTATGGTGGCCGATAATAGTAATCTATTTTTCTCAGGTATATCACTAGTTATGTGTCCATGCTGTTTGTCACGAAAATTCATAGTAAATCAACTCATCCTCCGAAGAATGTTTTGTAACAATGCTATGGTGATACATTCGATTTATTTCATAGTTAGGGAGTCTTAGTACCATATAAGATCCGACTGTGAAGAATGACTGAATATGACATTAAAATTTTATTGAAATATTCCTTGAATTTTAATTTATTTACGTAATTTTTACGTAATAAGAGGTTGTGACTTTGTCCGCTGCGCCGTCGTCCGCTGCGCCGTCGTCCGCTGCACCGTCGTCCGCTTCGCCGTTGTCCGCTGCGCCGTTGTCCGCTGCGCCGTCGTCCGCTATGTACTTTGTCCTGTGTCTTTTCTTCTGTGATGTTTTTCCTTTTTTTACCTGATTCGAAAGAACTTGAGATTACTAATGCAAGTCATCCGTAGTTGTTCAAATTTAACACTATCGAAGAGAATCAAAAACTACATAAAACCTTCGTGGACTTTAGAATTCAGACGCAATCCAAAATCCAGTGTACATAACATGTTGAATATCGTCATTCCATAGAACTCAGAGTAAAACTTGGAAACATATCTGGATCTTAGGATGTGAGGGAATGAAACTGGCAGCAATACATATTGATACAATGAGAGGGGAGTGTAAAGATTAGTTATTCGTAAGAGAAATAAACAAGCCGAACCCGTTACTTTCACTACTGCAAAATTTAACCTGAAAACGTATAAAACTATCTATTCAATTTATTGGTAAAATGACAAGGACAGCTGTACTTTCTAGTCTTTTTGTGGCAAACAATCTTGGAGAAGGAAATCTCTGAATGCAGATCTCTATCTATAAAAGGCAGGATGTGTGTGTGTGTGTGTGTGTGTGTGTGTGTGTGTGTGTGTGTGTGTGTGTGTGTGTGTGTGCGCGTGTGTGTGTAACGAATGCACGGCCGCAATTTTCGACGGATTTGAACAAAAACTGACATGCACATGCTCCAAGTTAGTGAAAAAGGCCAAGACGGACATTGCATTTCCCAAATCCCATCGATAGCGGAAATAATCGATTTTTTCATGCTTCTACGGTAGTTTTCATGTAGTTTGCGGCCATTTTTTACTGGCCAGAGTGAGAACCTATAGCTGGCAGCCACGAATACGCAGGAAGATTATATTGACCAGCGTGAAAGCCAATAGTAGACTGACAAGAATGTTAACTAGCATGCTAACATGCAAAAAAAATCGATAGCTGCATTCGTCACAAGTGGGGAAAATTTAAATCTGCATGGCACTTTACTCCAATTGGCTCATTCGCTTGTTTAAACTCAACGTTGATTCTGATTCTGCAGAACTGCGTTGGGTGTGAAATATATTTGTTGTTAACATTCTTTTTTCATTCGGTTTTTCCAGTTACGAGTCCTGTTTTTTTAAAGCTGATTGTTTTGGGTTCATTTTGTTTAGTTCTTTTTTCGTAACAGATTTAATGTTTAGTATAGAGCTTAGAAAAAATTCGCAATGTGAGATAGGAACGAAAAAGGCATGTAGCAACATCAGCACAGCAAAGGGAACTCCTTTAAAGGCAAAAAAAAATGAAGGGCAAAATGTCAAGTGATAGCTATTGCTGTATGGGTCGTACGGTTTTTTAATCAAGCACGCGTAACGCCGGGGCATGATTCTAGTCTAGTCTAAACAAGGATGTGTTCTTGATTATACGCGCCACTGCCGGCTATATATATATATATATATATATATATATATATATATATATATATATATATATATATATATATATATATATATATATATATGTATATATATCGAGAGAGACAGAGAAAGAAAGAAAGAAAGAGAAACAGAGAGTTCATATAAGTAAAATGTTTGTCATATGGCTGCATTCTGACTTCAGATATTTATAGATGGGCCCCCCAAGAAGCGCTTCGTCCCTTCGTCAGCTGTGTGAGTGGGGGGGATCAGCAATTGACCCTTTATATTTTTCGACTTTTGTTTTATATATGAACAAAAAAGTGCATTAGATCTAGGTTTATTTTCTTTCATAGTAAATATGTGTAATAGTGTGTGTGTTCGTGATCGTGTGCGTGTAGAAGGTCGTTGGATTTGTCCTTTTCATCTTTTATTTTTGCATCATATTATTGTTTTTTAATTTTTTCTCTCTTCTTTCAGATGTAACGATGTTGACTTCCGGTTTTTCAGACATGAATTAGCCTTATTATCTCTTGAGCGTTCTAATGTTTTTTGAGAGTTCTTGGTTTATCTTGAGTTAGGAAAATTATATTTCATTTTTTAAAATAAATCTTTTTAATGCTTAAATGATTAGGTACTTATATTAGGCTTCCTTTCACCATGTTTATAATTATTTTTATTTATTATTGCTTAAATTTATATGCATATGCTTACGTTTATACGTTTACGGACACGCATATACATACATATATATATATATATTTAAAGACATTTATATTATGTTTAACGTTCTTTTTATAGATACATGTATTTAAGCAAATGCTCTGTTTTATAATAAACAGTATTAAATAACATTTACCGGCCTGATATATTATTATAAAACAGAGCATTTGCTTAAATACATGTATCTATAAAAAGAACGTTAAACATAATATAAATGTCTTTAAATAAATTGTCGGGCTATGTCCAATTCTAAAATATATATATATATATATATATATATATATATATATATATGTACTTATATATATATATATACATGCATATATATACATGCATATATATTCATAGAGTGGCCTAAGAAAAGTTTTTTAGTCAGAAGAAATAAACTACATCCAATTTAAAAATTTAATTACGTAATCCCAACTCAAGATAAATAAAAGAGTATTGGGAAATAGGGTGAAGTAGGTCCTCCATTTCCTAGTTTCAGTTCTTGTATCCGATTGTTTATGGATTAGATCAAGTTATCAACAATCGTCTGAGCCATATTTTGCCATTCCTTTAGCAACGTTTCTTTAAAGATTGCCAGTGACGTGATTTTGGTTGCATGCTGTCGATGTTTTCGGTAAAGGTGCTCCCAAACGTGATCTATTGTATCCATGTCAGGACTTTGGGATACCCATAGCAGTGACTTGATTCCTTCAGATTCCTTCAGATTCCTTCCAGGTCTTTGCTACTTTGCTTGTAAGACAAGACACTCCATATTCTCGAAAAAGGTAGACATTCTTGTCAATCTGATTGGTTTTAAATAGTGGGAGTTTTCCTTTCTCAAATATGTGATTGTATTTTGGACCATTCAACCGTTCTTCAACAAGAATCAGCTTAGATTTCCCTCCAAACCTGAGAGCGCCCCACACCATTACTCCAATCCCTCTTTATTTCACGGTCGCTTGCAGACATTCAGCGTTCCAAGTCTCATTCTGATTTCTCCAAACATAAACCTCTTTTGAATTCGCAGAATTTACTTTCATCTGACCAAATTACAGACTGTCAAAATGCATAATCTTTGCTATCGAATTCTCTTGTCAAGTTCATATACTTCTCCTTCTTAAACTCTGAAATCAAGGGCTTCTTTTGTTTGCAACTCTTTTTTGATAGCCTAGCTCTTTCAGGGTCTCGTTCACCGCATATGGCGACATTTCCATGCTGTTGGTGATAACTTTGACGCTCTGACGACGATTTCTGATGACTTCCCGTTTCAGCGCCCTTTTCGTTTGCTCAGACACGACACTTGATCTTCCTGAAGGTTGTTCCACACAACAATGGCCTTTTTCATTAAATCTCTTGAGAATATTATTAACCGTTTGATGATTAACTTTGAAAAACCTAGCAATTTCATCTATTTGACTTGTCACCCTGATGTCCTCCTATTAATTGCTCTGATTGAAATTCACAATCTTATTACTTTCGCGAACTTTAATTGCAACATTTTAGTC
>OZ038495.1:29882377-29944877 GCA_964036315.1 Acanthosepion esculentum | reverse complement strand
ACTAAGTTTATCAGTAATTATTTGAGTAGATGTATTTGTTTATAAAGATATATGTTTAGTCATTTCCGGATAGGATTTTCTATTTTATCATTAATTTATTAGCTGACATACAGGAGGATAGATATAACGTAACATTTCAATATTCTTCAGTATTCCTAACGACATTTTTCTGTCTCTTAATACTCTGCTTAACTTTTGGAATGTATTTTCGGTCATCATAATACTTCTTCGGATTTCGGGGTGGCGCATACCGTCTTCTGTTAAAACGCCTCTCAGATATTTAAATGTTATGGCATGATTAATACCTTAATATAGAACACCAAGGCAAAAAACAACAACAAATAAACTACTTGCTATCTAATAAAAATGCGACATTAGATAAAAGATAACATATAAGCAAATAGATATTTATCCGTGTGTGTGCACAGGTTTGAGTGTGTGTGTGTGTGAGAGAGAGAGAGAGAGAGAGAGAGATAGAGATAGAGAGAGTGTGTGTGTGTATGTGTGTATAGTATATGCCACATATACGTATAATCAAACAACAAAGAAAATATTCCATGAAACCAACCACTCATTATTAACGTCCACCATTTTTTTAAAATCGCTTTACAATTTAAGCACTAATTTATATATTAATATCATGGCATATATACACGTTTGAATAGGTTCTACTGCATGCGTTTTTATACATATATATGCATGTACATTGATTTCTACATTCTATATTTCGGGCTTAGTTTTCGAGAGTCAATATATTCGTCAAGTGATTTTAATGCTACTTATTCTAAACGATCTGAAATAATTTAAAAAAAAACTCCTATTTTAAGGGTAAAGAAAGAGGAAGGGAGTTCCACTGTCGGCAGGTGCGAAAGAAGAAGCTAGCTATTGGAGTAGAAGAGGCGGCTACATTTAACTGTTTCAACAGTAAAAGGGTGGGACCGAGGTGCCAACCTAGTAGTACGCTGAAATTCATGCAGTTTGGGTACCAGTGAAAGTAGATCGTCAGAGCAGTTGCCATGAAAATATTTGTACAAAAGACAGAGAGAAGCCACTGCATATCTGTAGTCAAAATGCCAAATCAGGACTTATCATATTGCATTGCAAATGGGGTATTTGATATAATTACAATTAAATGATAAAGTAAATAAAAAAGATATTGAAAAAGAAAATCTGTATATGTTGTAAAATGATTTCAGAATATTTGAGGTCGGCAGCTAAATCCCGAATTTCGGCGCACTTTTTAAAAAATTTCTGTGATATATTGGATGCTGCTGTGTTCTTTGTTTGTAAAAATATATGTCAAGGCATTTCCGGATATTTCTTTCTAATTTATCTTTGATGTGTATCTGATTTCTACATTCTAAATTTTGAGCTTTCGTTTACGAGAGTCAATAGATTCATCAAGTGATTTTAGTGCTACATATTCTGAACTGTCTGAAATAAAAACCTCCTATTGTAAGGACATTATTTTTTTTGTTACGATTCGAGTAAAAATATATGTAGTCTTTCTTATTGGTAGACTTTCGATATTTTTTAAGCATATCCCCCCAGACAAGCCGTGAGTGTCACTAGCACGCAAGGGATTACAGAAAATGAGATCAGGAGTAAAGAGGGTGTTCGAGGAAAGGACACAGAGAAGGACGGGGTTCAGGATCAAGGCATCAGAAGATGTCGATTGACATTATATTTGAAGATTATAGTAATCAGGGAAGAAAGACAGAGGGAGGGAGTTCCACAGTTGGAAAGTGCGAGAGAAGAAGCTGTTGGAGTAGAAGACGCGCTTGCATTTAACTGTTTCGACAGTGAAAGGGTGGCACCGAGAAGGCAACCTAGTAACACGCTTAAATGCATGCAGTTTGGCTACCAGTGAAAGCAGATCGTCCGAGCAGTTGCCATGAAAATATTTGTAGAAAAGACAGAGGGAATCCACATACATCTGTCAGAAAATGACTTTAGACGAGATGCCAGATCAGGACCTATCATATTGCATTGATGGTGTATTTGATATAATTACAATTAAATGATAAAGTAAATAAAAAGAAGGATATTGAAAAGGAAATTCTGTATATGTTGTAAAATGATTTCAGAATCTTTGAGGCTGGCAGCTAAATCCCGAATTTCGGTGCATCTTTTTTTATTTTCTGTTATATATTGGAAGATGCTGTGTTCTTTTTTTGTAAAATTATATATCTAGACATTTCCGGATATTTTTTATTAATTTATCGTTGCTGTATATCTGATTTCTACATTCTATATTTCGGGCTTTCGTTTTCGAGTTTCATTAGATTCCTCAAGAGATTTAAAATGCTACATATTCTAAACAATATGAAAAAAAAATCCTATTAATTTGTTTTTTGAGATTCGAGTAAAATATATGTAATCATTGGTAGACTTTAGAAATATTTTGAATTCAAATATGTTATTGGATCTAATAATTAAAATATAAAAAATGGTTGTTAATTACCATTTTATTCTTTCTGACGTAAATTTAATAGTTCATCCAGGTTTAATTTGTTAACGATATTGTTTATATCAATTTTTTTAAAATCTGTCTATATTTATGACATGAGATATTGTAATCAGTTACACTATTTCTGTTGTTCAGACTGTTGTTCTCATCTTTGCTTCCATATTCACGAGGTTTCAACGCGTGGAAATAGAAAAATCTACCCCAGTGGAGAATTTAAATAGTGTAAATAACTACTTGTTTTGGATAATTAAAACATCATTAATATAACTGAGACATGAATAGTTCTTTTTCTTAAATTATCAACTTAAATGGACCTGATTCTAATCATTCTACAAATAACCTTGTTAAACGCCCGCTAAAAATACTACACGTATGGTATGGAATCCTACTACTTGCCTGTCACCCCCTACAGGAAGATGCACTCTTCCCCAAATTAACCTTTTACCAATCATCACTTCACTTTTCCAAAACTCAACTTCCCATTGATTAAAAGGACACCAAAATTATAGCAAGTTGAGACAAATCCTTTTTCCCGCAAAGGTGAGCACAACAGTCCAAACAATGTAGATCATGTAAATAACTAATTGTTTTAGTTAATTAAAACACCATTAATATAACTGAGATATAAAGATTTTTTAAAATAATCTAGTCAAATGGAACTGATTCTAAACATTCTACAAATAACCTTATTAAACGTCCGCTAAAAGTACTAAAGGTATGGCATTCAAATTGTTGTCTTTAAAAATTATTTTTCAGTTTAATATAGCATGACTTCTCGAAAGCCCATATCTGCTCATTTTATTATATCTGAGACATAAACAAAGCAGTTTTAATGTATCAAATGATTTTTATCCAACATTATTTTCCTCTTACTTGAAACGCTGTTTTATGGAAACTCCAAATGTAAAAGAGATTATGTACATTTTCAAAAGGGTAATTGAACTATGACGTTCTCGGTGGTTAAGCAGCGTAAAAGTGCACCGAAATAGACAGTGGTTACTCTTAAAAATGAGGGTGCAGGTTCATACCCGGCCAGGGCGAATATTTTATTTATTAAGCTAAACGACGGAGGACATCCGCTGTAGATTTAGTCCACCCTGTTTATAAAATCGGGACGTCTACTCACACATGGGTATCCCAAAATAAATTTTGAAGTTACAGGAATATATATATATATATATATATATATATATATATATATATATATATATATATATATATATATATATATATAAGGAATTAAGACGAATCAAATAAAAATTCAAACGTTCATAACATTAATTTAAAAATAGGGCTCAATACAATAATAGAACAGGTATTTTTTATTATAGGTCATTACATTCGAACATATGTAAAACCGCTGCATAAATGCACTCATGTTTCAATGAGATGCGATGATATGCATCGAAACATGAGTGCATTTATGTAGCGGTTTTAAATATGTGCGAACGTAATATATAAATATATATACATATCTCCAGAAAATTCATTCGGCTTAGTTTGTTTTGTTTTTATATTAAAAATCCGATCTTTCGAATTCGAAACAATAATAAAAATAGAGAAAGCATTTGTATTTACAAACGAATGTGCATGAAGTCAAAAGAGTCAAAAAGAAGTAAAAAAAAGAAGTCTTTAGTTATTATAGTTTTTGTGGTCTAGTAAATTTCTTTTAGTAGTTGGTCCACAGTAAAAAAAAAAATATTGTGGTTGAGAAACGAATTAGTTCGTCAGCGGAAATTACTGGCCGTCCCTTGTGTTGATTAGTTTGACATCGCCGACACATATTTACTGAAGAAAGCACTGGGAGAAGAAAAAAGCTATGTAACCACATCTTCTCTTGTGTTTGATTGGCTTGGATTCAGTGGCATCTCTGCCACTGAGAGTCGAAATCTCTTGGGTTTTATAAACTAAATTTTCCTGAAATTAGGATCGAGATAAAAATAGGGTTTTAGTTTTCCTTGCTTTGTCAAATATTTTATATGGTGACTTTCTAATTAATTTATAACCAATAGGCACTTTGATTTCAACGGTGTGCGTTGTATTGTGGCCTATTTTCTGTCATGTTTTTTTAAATATTTTCTGTTCTTTGGGTTGAAAATAATGGTTGGACGTCTTTTAATATGGTATGCACGTGGTTATGTAATTGTGTTGGAAATAGAGGGCCTTTACTATATATCAATAGTAAATTTCTTTTAGTTACAGATACCAGTGTATATGGCTAAAATAATGAATTTGATGCATTCACATTTTTTAAAAAAAGATCTTACAAGGCAACCAATAGACTTATAATTTGATATATATACAACAGCTCATTTCCAACCATAAAACAGATTCAGTTTTCAAAATTTGCAGGACAATTTTTGGAAAATGAATGATATTTTCATGAAATATGATAATTCCTCATTAAACTAGCGGTTCTCTTTATTACTCTGCACAAAAAATGAAATTCTTACAAATTTATATTCAGTTTAATACATGTTATTTAATATATTTATATATGTATGTGAAACCAGCTCGTCAGAGTAGTTGCCATTTAAATATCTATAAAACAAAAAGCGACTGTAGACGAGATGCCAGATAAGGACCTATCAAATTGCATATCCCTCTCTGGATTTTGCCGAGAACCTGGAGAGGAACAGCGGGGACACCCGAACATATATGGCAACAGTATTCCATGCAAGGACGAATGTTAGATTTCTAGATTTGAAGTATGGACTAAGGCGAGAAGAAAGAAAAAAAACTTATGGCGCGACACAGAGAACCAACTTTCCTTGCGGTAGATGACGCTATTGATGCAATGTCGTTGTTCTACCCCAGGTCAGTGAAAAGGGTGAGACCAAGCAGGCGCAGAGAGACGCTCTCGTAGAGTTGGGCATCAGCCATTCTGTTAGGAGGCAGGGAAGGTGCTCTATGTTCGTTGCCTTTGCAGAGAATGTACTTTAAAACGTGATGCCTGTACCGCTGCTGTTGTCACAAGTCTGTTGTTACTGGACCGAAATGAATTCAAAAAGAAATTATTTAGTTAATGATTATACAATAATAATGTTATTTATTTGTTCTTATCGACGTTGTTCCGTTAACTGTTTAAATATATGTATATGTATATGTACATATCCATATTTTCGCACTTCTGCATCTGAACGAACGTCAGCGACATGTTTGAAAAGTTTACACTCTAAAGATAGAATTATCACTTAATGAATTACACTCATGAATAATGTGAAAATCTTCTGAAGATCTGAGTAACATGTTTCTGGCTGCAAACAAAATCATCTGCTGCTAATAATATAACGAAGATATCCCATCCATTGGCTTCCCACCAATAGAGAGAAAGCTAACTGTCGTTTTAAAGTAATTTATTTTATGCATTCTGATACCTTCTGCCCTGATAATTTCTTCTTTCAGATACATTTCAGTCGTTCGACTTTGCTTTTTAAAATATATTCATATAACTGCGTTCTCATATTGTCATCATATTGTCACGAAAAATCTGTCAACAACCCAATGTTGCACCTTTTGTACTCTTGGCATGTATAAATAATGGAAAAACGTGATATGAGTTAGCAGTTAGCTTGTGGAAACATTCATTTGTCTAGGATCATTGCCACACTTGTCGAATCATTTACCGAAGTGAAGTTGAGCAGATATCACTTGTCAGTTCAAAGCTATTTACCGAACATGTTCGGTCAACTTTATTCATTAGATTAAGACATTTAAACAGAAACGTGGTCGCTTATCATTGCCGATGGCGACTTCTCTCAGAAAGCAATCAACTGTGATGATGCATGTACTGTTGAAAGCCGCATAACAGTTTAGATGATAGACAAGCCTTTCCTGAACGTCAGGCACACCTAAAAGATTATACAAACACAGTCTTTGGACGCCAAGTCCTAGTGGAAATCAAAACCGAGGTGGTAAATTGTGTACGCCCAACGCTCCATATAAGACGGAAGAGATGGCTTTGAGCCAAATGGGATATGTAATAAAATAATTTTAAGCTTGCTAGCTGTGATCAATATATGAGTTGCCATCAATAATAGATCTCTTCCTGGGGTTTACTTACGCCTATACTACTTATGTAAATTAAGATTTCATTGTAACTTGTAATGTCTAATCTAAATATTATTTAAGATAAACTATTATTACTTTTGTAGTTGTTGTTGTATGGTATATTTCGTTTGATTTGTTGTTTAAGCCAATGTTTTATCAAGTCTTTCACTTGATATTTAAACTAAATGAATGTCTTATAAACTTATCGAAATGATGTGCAATAGGCCTTGGCAAAATGAAGGGTGTTTCATTAAGACGGGTTATATATAAGGGTGTTTCATTAAGACGGATCAACGTCTGCAGTAAATAAATAAGTGTTATTGTTGAGAATTTATTTATTTCTCTATTCAGTCACGTTATCTAAGTCATGTCACGTATGTGTGAACAATAATATCGCCCAAATATCCGCCAAATCTGAAAGAAAAAGAAAAAAAATCATTAGACGCTTAAACTTAATTCACATTTAAAATCGGTCCAAGTATTTGGAACACCCTTTATTTAAGAAAAAAACATGACTTTACTGGGAATTTCTAAATGTATATGTTTCTGAAGAATTATCTATCCCTCCTCCGACTATTGGAATAAGGTATTTTTAATTATATATTTTTATCATTTGTATATCCAGATATAACCAACCTCTCTTGAGAAGAGAGTTAACCGAGTTCTAATTCCACGTGCCATGTCTAATGGATGTCAGTTATCAGTTATCTCCTGTTAATTCCCCTGTCCAAGTTCTCCACTGCCACAAGAACAGTCTGCCCCAGTGAGCGAAATAAAGGGTTCAGTTCGACATTCCAACCACCTGAAGAAATCCGGAGCGTACAACAAACGTTGTGATAAATGTGGCAACAAAGATGAGGACAATAGTCCGAATAATGTAAATGGTGTACATAATTGTTGAAACTTGACTAATGCATGGAATAATAATGCAAACACAAAATGTAGTTAGAATAAAATGTATTGAAACAAGAAAGTGTACACAATATTTACATATAGTCTTTTGTATATTCCTGGGAAGACCGTTCCTGGAGAATGTGTTGACTACGTCGCAGTCGGGCAGAGTCTCTAGTGAATCTCTTGATTCGCCTCCCTGTCTTCCGGTTCTAACCATATTTATATCGTCGGTACTCCGCTATGCAAATTAGGTGGATCCTACCACAACAATAATACCATATCTCATAAATATAGACAGATACAGAAATATGACTTTTAAACAAAAACACACCTACACACATCAACCATTCTTTCTCCATTGGTCGTGGTATCCGTTTCAACGTCAGCAATACAGAATCTTTTCTCTTGGAACGGTCGCCGGATATATTTGAACTTTGTGAACTTAAATTCTTCCATTGCTTCCGATGAATTCTTTGTTCCATGCTATCTCACCTTTTGCTGAAAATACTCCAGTATTTACATGCGTGGTCTTGGTGTTTAAATCTGAGATAATCTTCTAATGGCAAGGGAATTGTCATTCGAATCCTCAGACTACTCTTTCATGTGCTTTCTTCTTTCATTATTTCACTCTGTTATCTGTCTCTTCTTCGTTTATCACTCTCCCTCTTCTCAGGACTGTAGTGTACTAGACATAATCTCTGACAGTATAAAAACGACACTCTGTCTCCATGCATCTACAAATATCTTTGTGTTTGGTGATTTTTATGCGTTAAAATGTCATTGAATTTTAAACAAAAATCAAACTTTAATTTTTGTAATTTTATTCCATTTATTCTTAAAATCTAAGATTACTTCCTATGCTTTTTACAAAGATTATAGTAAATGCTTTTAACAGCTTCAAAAAATTATCAGAGGTACTTAATTACCCAGGCACAGATTTGTCTTGGGACACAAATGTGCAGGGATGCAACTGTCTGGTACGCAATTGCCCGGAACGCAAATGTCCAGTATGCATCTGTCCTAGAATCGATGAAAATGTAACACCAAAATCCATAAGTGCATTGAAATAGAAAAAGATTACTTCCAAAAGCTAAGCAATGGATTAAGTGGGGGCTGAGGGGAATTTTTGCTCCTGTCCCGGGTGTACGCGCCCGGATCCCACCTAAAAATAGACCTTGTGTCACATCTCGTCCTAGTGGGTGGCGCAGAGTAAATACTCACTTACAATCAGCAAGAGACAGTTGGAAATTTTTGTATAAGAAAGCGGACATGGAGAATTTGATAATCACACGACAAACCGAAAGCCAGTGCGACAGTAGTAACAGCGATTAACCTAAAGAACGAGATTTTGTAAACGGAGCGCAGGAAAAACAAGTAGTGGGAGATAGTAAAATGCCAAATCTTCGTAAGAGATTTAAGATACAGTAAGTTGTCGGGAGCTATTATCACACACGTCAGAAAGATACACGGGCCTGTAGATTGATTGATTTGTGTTTGCGGCTTATTGAACTTTTGCGCCAATAGTTCTGGATTGTAATAATTTTTTCGGAAATAATAATGGTTTTCAGATACAAGTCCCATTATTTAACTAATAGCTAGGGTGAGAAAAGGTAGATCTATACCTAGAACTCTATCTGCGGGTAAGTGAATATAACGAACCCAGCTGAAATATGAACTCGTCTCTCCGATTTCTCAATCTGAGTCGCTATGTATTACACCACCCTTACATATAAACAAACAACCCCTGATATTCCCAAGTGGTCACCCATGTAAGTACTAACAGAAACGACATTTCTTAACTTCAGTGATTGGACGAGACCCGGAAATCCATCGTGATATTTCTGTAAACCGGGCACATAAAAGAAGTGTTTTCTATTCATAATTGTTTCCTTCAATCCTGTAGATCCAGGTTTATGTATTGATCCTGAAGTGCTATAGTGGCTATACTCTTTGATTTAGTTTTACATCGAGATTATGTAACTGATATTCTGGACAGGATATGCTTTGATACTGACCAACTTATGGTTGCTGTATTTTTGTCTCGATATTTTCTACTAACAGAGCTTATCTCTAAATATTATACTTGTGTTTATTTCGGTGGCATTATATATCGCTTCATCTCTTTTCTGTACTTGACAATTATTTCAGACTTCAGTATCAGTCTATATTTCTGAGATGAGGTATTATCTGCACTATTTACATTATTCGGTCTATTGTCCTCATCTTTGTCGCCAGTGAGCGAAGTAAAGGGTTCAGTTCGACATTCCAACCACCTGAAGAAGGCCGGGGCGTACAACGACCGAAACGTTGTGATAAACATGGCTACAAAGATGAGGACAATAGTCCGAATAATGTAAATAGTGTGTTTCAGACTTATTGGAATTTATCCATCTGTCAATGTGGACGGCTATGTATCAGATTATTTCATCATTGGCATTGGCAGTGTTTGCATGTCCGCTGAATGTTCATAACGCTAGGAACGTTGGTCCACGTCTGTATCTGCTAGCTTATTTTAGAACTATTCTTTACCATGTGCAACCAGACTTTCGGTAAATGATGCTGATGATGGTTCCTTCTGATTCATGAATGTGGCGAAGATTATAATCGCCTCAATGTCTTTTGTTGGTGTCGCAAGCATATCATTATGTTTCTTGTAAATCTCATTCATTCCGACTCTGTGCATCCGTTGTTTTACATTGTGGTGCAGCGTGTAATCTTCCCCTTTTTAGTGGGACTAGTCCTCGTTCCCATGATGATTTTCATCGGTGCATCCTGTCGAGATTTGCATTCGAGTAATATATCATCTTCATGTTCAGTCGTTGGATGATTTAAATTTCTCGGCGATAATTTTGAAGCTGAGTGTCATTTACAGATGGAGGCTGACAGTTTAAAATATGTTCGTTACATTGCGTCAATTATTCAGTATTTCTCCTGAAATATTCGTTCAGGTTTTCCACTTCCAATTTGAGTGTTTCATGATATTACTTCTTTCACTACTAAGTACTTTTATCCCTCTCCTTTACCACAGCGGCGATGTTATGGTCCAAGGATCTACTCCTAATCAGCTTATCTTTGTTGAAAAGGACTTTCGGCACATTTTGCTTTATGGTAATTCATCGACTTTGTGCTAAGTTTCCTACATTTGTTCCTGCAATTTTCCAGAATTATTTTGTATATAAGTAGTTGATCTTTGAAACCATATGTACCTCTCCGGCATCCCTTCAGTTCCAGAGGAAGAATCTTGTTTAATTCGAGAAAAGAGTAAGTACGGTTCATCAGAACAGACGTGATTAATTCATAACTGGTAGACAGACGTGTTATTGGCCTATAATTTTTCAGATCATCTCTTTCACCCCTTTTTAGCAGGAGATATGTAATATCTTCAGTGATCAATTTTGGGACGTCGTTGGGATTATTAATAAGATTTGATAGGATTTGCGCAAGGGTTCTATGGATTGTTGACAAATGATAGAGCCAAAATATTGTAATTTCCTGGGGATTTCCATTTTTGGGAATTTTGTTAGAGCTTGCCTAACACTATTTGTCTTTATATGTTCCCATTCTTACAGAATCCAACAATATTCATCAAATGATCCCAGATTCGATCTTTTTCTCGTTGGATCCATTCTGTATTGGAGTTATATTACTTTGGGCTGCTCCAAATATTCCCCCAAAATTTCTGCACTTTTTCAGTAGATGGTGGCTATTTGACACGTATAACTGCTTTTCCAATTCCACCGTAAAATTTCCTAAGGTCAATTTGGAATATTTTATTTTAGTGATAGAACCTTTCGTATCGGCTTATTTTCTGTGCATTTAACTGCAGTTTCTGTTTTAACGTTTTTTGCTTTCTGGAATTTCATTGAGTGATTGTATTTATATATCCGCTTGATATTCTGTATTTTCGTGTTGAGACATTGATCCTTTGCAACAAAAATAATACTTTCGATTTCAGCTTTTAACCCTGCACTACGTAGCCACATATGGGTACGGGGTTTGTCTACATCAGCTTTTTTTTTGTATGGCAGAATATAGACCGTGAAAGGTTTATGCTTCTAGTCCGTTGCATTTGGCTCTCCGTTTCTTTTTTTTAAGTCATTTGCAGCTGCAATCGGTGTATTATACTTTACTTGAATTTTTCCACCCATTTGAAACTCCATTCATTATTATTATTATTATTATTATTATTATTATTATTATTATTATTATTATTATTAATCTTTTTCTCAAGAAGATTTTATACTGTAATTTAGGAACCAGACGCCTGTCATAACGAATGAACATATACCCTGTCATTAAATCGCATATGTACGTCAAAGAAAGCTTTCTCTGCCTGGTTTTCGTAAGCCGTGCTATTTCGTGTAACAAGACATCTCGAATGGCAGTTACAATTTTACCCATTCAATGTCTTTTAAATATTGCTCGTCACTGTCCCAAGGTTCTTCACGGCAACAGAAACAACTATTAATTTCTTAAACCTCGACAAATTTATATTCCCGTGTTTAACTTGTGACATCTTCCCTCCCATTATTATTATTATTCTCATTATTATTATTATTATTATTATTATTATTATTATCATTATTATCATTATTATTATTATTATTATCATTATTATTATTATTATTATTGGAGTAGTAATAGTAGTAATAGTAATAGTATATACCGGTGGCTGAAAAGCGTTAGGTAACAGGTGTAGACGTGCAAATATAGATAATATTTTTACATTAAATTTGGTGATAATTTGTGACTGGCGGATCATCTCATCTTGGAAGATTGGCTTCGTACGATTTTCCTACCCTAATTGCCTCACATTAGGCCTTAAACAGTACAGGAGAAAGCTAATTGCATATTGAGTATTTTATTTATTTTTTAGAGTCAAGTGAATTTAAAAAAATTTCCAAATACATTCAAACAGTCATATGTTGAACACTGACATGGAAATCTTTCCAATATTTAGTTTCTTTTAGACTGAGAAATTTTCTTTATACTCCCTTATCTGTTTATGCAGCATCATGTAAAATGAAAACTTTAACAAATCAATTGACTATTCCTCTAGGATTTAATTAATAAAAAAGGAACTATTTCTTTCATCAAAAAGTTTATAAAGACGAATATGATAGAATTAGTGCAATGCCAGATGTTGTATTAACAAACACTGATACCTGTGCGTACGGTGGAATAATGGATAGATGTGCTCGGCTTGAGGAGTCGGAGAGCCGTGTTCGAATTCCAGTCGGATCCATTACATTCACTTACTCGCTAATACCCTTGGTAAATGTATGAATACTCTTCTACTCTCCCACCCAGGTATGGAAAATATTGATCGTCGCCCCTTTTTACACAAATGGACTCACCGAGGGTATATATATACTACTGCCAGTGATTACCCGTCTGTACGTTAAGTCAAGTCGAGAGTAGTAGTAGTGGAACGTTGAGTCGGTCGGTAGAATAACGTAGCGGCAGGAGTCACTGTAATAAGCACGTAGACTCAGTAAGAAGTCATACAGCGATACGTCGATATCAAAGACTATATATAGATTTGTCTACTAACCCCGCATTCCTGGAAATACTAATCTGTATTACCAGTTTATATTATTACGTTAATACATTTATTTTCCTATATTCATTCTTGGCGTTTGTTATTATTTGATACCGGATTTCATCCCGGAATCCACAACAGAAAAATAGAAGGGCAGACTAGCTCTTGGGTGGTAACTGGTCTCCGGAGGGCCGTCTAAGTACCTCGTGGCACGTTGTGCACCAGTTGGGTCTTCAAAGAGTTTGTTTTGTTCTGCACAAAGCCTTCACCACTATAATCAAATCATATGTGCAGGCGTCTGGCTGTCAGTTCCTAGGAACTGAATTGCTTGACGCTCATACGTCGAAACGACGACGGCATAGTTCAGTATATGTATTTATATATATATATATATGAATGTCTGTGAGTGATGTAAAATCTTCATTCTCTTTTGGGCTATATTATGCTCGATTCTTCCACTGATCAAAGCAGCGTGTCACATTTCTTAAGTATTCCGGTAAGATTTTGCCCACAAATAAGAAATAATGCCTATTTCTAAACGATTTAAATTTTGTTAATTTTTATATATATTTTTTTTTAAATTTACCGTCCAATTTATTTTTCTTAGCGGCTAAAAGAGGAGATATTTTGTGTCATTCTGAAAAAAAAGGGTCAACATTAATTTTAGTCAAAATTAGTTTTCGTTATTTCTTTAACTTTCATAATGAAACAAATACAACATACTGACGACCGCCTTTCTATCACCTTGTTGTATTTCAAATTTTTTAACCTGTAAAAGTTTAGTGAGTGCAATTCCTGGCTCGTTAAAAAAAAAAGAATCACATTCCTTTTTTCTTTATTTTGAAAACAACTTTCAATGTTGCTACAAAACAAGGCAGTTCAGAATTCGATTTAAAATGGTGTCTAATCCAAAATCGATAACACCTAAAATAAAAATGTCAGATTTTCGTTAGCTGAAATGTAGTAACCGATTTTCGTTCTTATTTTAATCTCCCGTAAATTTACACATTAACGGAATTCATTATCTGCCAATCTCTTTGTTGAGCCTCATGGTTGAATTCAGTATAAGTAATCGTGATATTCGAGCAATCTGCTAAGTAACTGTTCTCTTTGAACGGTGTCAAGTAGGAAAATGATTCACGGGGATGTTGCCATCACAACAATGTAAATCTTCACCTCGGCCGAACGCTAATGGTCTTCATTAGCTAAGAAAAATAATAGAATATGGCAACGGGTCGATATGTTTTATAGCAATTTAGCTATGGGTCTATTTTCATCCCGATGGAATACACCATCTATAAGGATACAGAAGCAAGAGTTGTTGCAGTAAGATTACTACTAAGAAGAAAAGTGGGGGGGCATATTGTGAATAGAATGAAGAGAAAAACGGGTAATAGCGGTGATGTTTGTAAGCTAGATGTTGAAGTATTAGAATAAAGTATATGTTTATATTTAAATTTACTCTGTATAATAAATTTCAAATAGTGGTGGCAAAAGTGAATGAACGTAAACGAAATGTTCAGTGATGTTTATTAACAAATGATAAATTTTGTTGTACTATTTTAAAAATTTCCGATCTATTAGAAGATAAAAGAGCTTAAAAATTAAAATATGTTTAAATTACGGTAGAATCCCTCATATCCGGAATCCCTCATATCCGGAATCATTCATATTCAGAATAACTCATATCCGGAATCCCTCATATCAGGAGTGCCTCATATCCGGAATCATTCATATCCGGAATCTCTCATATCCGGAATCCCTCATATCCGGAATCCCTCATATCCGGAATCCCTCATATCCGGAATCATTCATATGCGGAATCCCTCATATCCGGAATCATTCATATGCGGAATCCCTCATATCCGGAATCGCTCATATCAGGAGTGCCTCATATCCGGAATCCCGTATATCATTTTGATGTGTATATTTACATCATTTTCAGCAAGCCATTTTTTCGTAGATTTTGTAGTGTCCTTAGGATCATTATCTTCTTGGAAGATCCAATCAGGATGAAGTTCAAGATTTTCAACCGAAATAATTAAATTTGTTTCCAAAATATTTTGATATGCTGCAGCATTCAGTCTACCATTTATTACCGATATGTTACCAGTATCTTTTACATAAAAACCTCCCCAAACCATGATGCTGCCACTGTGACACCCAACCCTCTTCTGTCCTGGTCAGGGCACCACTTGTGACACCCGTACTGGTCGCGGCGCACTTGTGACGTCGGTCCTTTGTGACGGGCTAACCCTGGGACATCGGTTGAAGTCTGGTTGGGTTCTAGCACCAACTTGTCGTACTCGGCTCGCTTCCAACGCCTGGTCACCGAAGCAACTGCTTTGATCACGATTCAACCTACCCACGTTGTGATTTGATCTTAGGTTGACGAGATCAATCAGATGTCGGGCCGTAGTGCCAGCCGAATCCGGGTCAAGGTGATACTGCACAATAATGTAGACAAAAAACAAAACAAAAGCACAAACAACAACTTCAAGGCGAGCGACTGGTTAGGAATAGTGATTAATTTTATGTCGGTTTGTTGAGTTACAGGAGTGCGTCTCTCTCTTTCTCTCCCAGCCCGAAGAAAAAAAATGTGGATTGTAACACTTTTGCGTTCCTTAACTAGGTCTGGATATCGAGATGGCGAATATAAGTCAGACTTCTATAATTTGTTCTTGGTTAGAAGTCTAGTCGGAAACTTGTTCTGATGGGAAATCTAAAGTCGGTCTTCAACAAATCTGTTCTTGGTTAGAAGTCTAAGTCGGAAGGCATGGAATCGTGCGGTCACCTGTGCGAGGCGCGTCTCTCTCTTACTGTACTGGCTGTACTCTTCTCTGCGAACTCTGCGAACTCAGCTCGACGAACTCTCTTGAAAACACCCCTAGATGTTTGCTTATATGGACGCCGATCAAAACCTGACGTGGGGTCGGACGTGGTGTGGCCACCACGTTGATTTCAAATCCCCAATAAGGATTTTCTTTGTTTTCGGCCAAAAATAATTATCATTTTCCGTATTTGGAAATCTTATTCCACTCCCACCCTCTTCTGCTCTCATATGGGTATCTCACCATACTTTAGAGGGCGTCAACGGTTTTCCCACTTCCTCGCAGTAACATCTCATACCTATCCTCTCAATGGGCGGTGGCGGCCTCCTCTCTGCGTCACATGATCATCTCCGCCTGGCTATTCGGCCAATAGGCGTCAACTGATAATCTCAATTTTTATCCAACTTCACGGGATATGTTTTTTTTCAACCAGGTTTATCCGTCAACATTAAGTGGAAGATTCTTTTTTGGCGAAATTGGGTTAATTAAAATACCCTAACATAGCCTTCGTTATCACAAGCGAACCCAAAACAAAATGCAGATGTCCTGTCCAGGCGGTCTGCAGACGGCCCATCAACTACTGATAACACAAGTTCGTCACAGCCAATGTTTTATCTACCCAGAGCTCTGTGGTCACTCAACTAATTTTCACGACAATGACCATCAAAATTTTCGTGGGTGGCATTCTTTCCTTCTCTTATCATCTAAGTTGTTAAGCCCTGTTTCTTTCTCCTCTTTCTCTTTTTACTTCTTTTGTCCTCGCAGATAATTTGGCATATCACACTTCCACGAGAAAGTAAAGTGGTTATCTTGAATCGCACTTGAAAAATGACAAAACAAAAAATCTTTTTTTTTTTTTCCTTTCTTTTTTTCACCGATACTCTGTTTGGGAAAATAAAAAAACAAAAAGAAAATCGCTCAGTATGTCTTTCGTTATATCTATCGGTGTAAGTAATCGCTCAGTATGTCTTTCGTTATATCTATCGGTGTAAGTAATCGCTCAGTATGTCTTTCGTTATATCTATCGGTGTAAGTAATCGCTCAGTATGTCTTTCGTTATACCTATCGGTGTAAGTAATCGCTCAGTATGTCTTTCGTTATATCTATCGGTTTAAGTATCCCCGTAATTAACTTCTGTGGTTAATTAATTGATTAATTAACCCTTCCGTTCCTAAATAGTGTTACACCACCACCAAATTACATTGTTGGGACTATGTTCTTTTGTTTGAATGTTTCGCCATCTTTCCTCTATACATGATTTCTAGAATTACGTTCAAATTATTTCGGTGATATGTAACTGATTTGAATTTTCAGTTTTCAGGAAATTTACCTTGGATAATTTTTGGATTATAATTATTTCACCCTAATGGCTTGTATTGGTGCAAAAGATGATGGGAATAAGAGGAAAAGAACAACTTTGGAGTTATCGCAAAAAGTGGAAATTGTAAACAGACTAGAGGCTGATGAAAATTAATTGTAACTAATGGTTAAGTTCAACATAGGAAAGTCAAAATTGTATGATATAAAATCTTCCAAAGAAACTATTCTCCAGCGTTCACAATTTTACAATGAACAAGGAAATAAAAAAATGATTGTTATGAAAGCTGGACTGAAATTGAAAAAGCTATTGAAAAGGTTGTCAGTTTTATGGAAAGAAAGCCAACATTTAGCTATGACGATTGCAACAACGCACGCAGAGTTAAAATTGTTCTTCGTTTAAAAAATTTCAAGAACAAATGCAAAACTAAATACAGAAAATGTTGAGAATGACATTAGAAGAGAAAGAATCATCATGCAACAGCGATTAAAAATCCTCGTTATATTATTTGATTTGCATAGGTGGCATATTTAATTTAATAAATTTTCATTAACATTACATAATTTATTTTTCTTTAAAATCAATTCCTTTATATTTCACTCACCATTAATTTATTTTGTTTGCTATAAAACATTGAAAATAAATGTTAAACTTCATTTCACTTTTTTTTAAAATTTATTAAATCCCCTCATATCGGGACTTTGTAAGAAATTCCTGATATCCGGAACGACTTCTTAGTCCGGTTGTCAGGGATTCTATTGGATTACTTCACGATTCATTGTGTAATGAAGGGAAAGTTCAACAACGTTTAGCGTGTTTAATCCTTTATGTCTGTTTGAATTTACGAATAGTACACGGATTCGAATAAATATCAACATGTGGAATCAAATAAAAACAAATTGCAATGAGAAACAAAGAAAAACAAAGTGGGAATACGAAAACATAATATTATTGTCCAATTTGTTCATAGCTTTTTGTCTCTATTTCAATAACAATTAAAATTAGTGTAAGTATACTGAAGGCGCTTATCTCCCTTTCGCGAAGAAAATAACGTGGGTCACATGACGATCACTTAATGACGTTAATCCATACATCAAAAAAATTGCCGATCATTTTCAATTTGTTTAAAGTAGCCACTACGTGAGCCTGCTTTCTTTTAACATGGGCTAAATCAGCCTCCACAGCAAATTACAAGTCCATGATGCCGTTTCACTTTGGGGATATTTCTTTCCCGGATATAGAATGAAACTCCAGCTTACAGTCCTCAATTTGGGAAAACCCAAGACTTTCTGTTTCCTATTCATTGAATATGCCAGAGCCTGGGACAAAGATGAATCCGGCAATTTCGAATCTAGAGTCCTAAATATGGCTCCTCCAAGTCAGGTGTATCTTCTTATTCTATGCAAGAATCTTCTATTTTGTTTCTCTTTACTCTCTGATTTGCTGTGTCATATTATTCTCCGCGTGGGACACGTATATGTATATATATAGTGTATATATATTTGTGTGTATGTTTTAGCATTATAAAGGTCTCTCTGAGAACAAAGGATGCTTGTCTTTCTGTTTTCTATCAGCCATTCTGTTCTGTTCGTGAAATATATTGTTATTATACAGGAGGATATAATCATGCTAATAACGAGGGAAATACAAATTGGATATGCCTGCCTCATTACATTAGTGCCTGTCCCATTACATTATTCGGACTTGTCGCCATATTTATTACAACGTTTCGGCCGTTGTACGCTCCGGCCATCTTCAGGTTGGAATATCGAACTGAACCCTTTATTTCGCTCACTGGGGTAGGCAGTTGTAATTCTAGTTCCATGTTTAATAGATGTCAGTAATCAGTTATCTCCTGTTATTTTTCCCTCTGAAAGTTCTCCACTGCCTTAACCAAGTATTGAACTCACACTTTTTGGGTCCTGTCACTGGATCTTTATCCACTGTGCCATGAGGACATCTGTATATGAATTTCCGGTTATTAAAAACCTAATGTCTTCAGCAACTATTTTTACCAGTGTTGATATTGCAATTTTTTCTGTTATAAATTCGGTTTTTACCAGAGCTCATATTGGAATTTTGTTGTTATTATTATTGTAATAATGGCGACAAAGATGAGGACAATAGTTCGAATAATGTAAATAATGTACATAATACTTCATCTCAGAAATATAGACAGATAGTGCCAGTTAATAGGTTCAAATGATTATATATATATATATATATATATATATATATATATATATACATACATATATATATATATATATATATATATATATATATATATATATATATTATATATATATATATATATTATCATAAACTTATAATCTTTGAAAATGAAAAAATGTATAAAATTATATTTTTACTAATTTAAAAATGTTAGTCTTGAATAAGTGTTTAGGCGTCTAGGCTGTTTTTTATTAGACGTTCCTTTTAGAGAAGTGTAATTTTATAAAGGCCAGATGGTTTGTGTAAAAATTGTTACACTTCTATGTGAATTTTGGTTCAACGGTTAAAACCTGGCAAAATTATTATTGGTATGGTAAATTATTGTTCGCACATAATGACCAATGAGAGACGCGGGTTCAAGCTCGAGTAACAATCCAAACAGGGGCCTTACGAGTCTAATTTTAAAAAATATATAGTGACCAGATCAGTGGGCGAAGGGAGAGGACATTTTGACAACAAGACGTCAAGGCTAATCAACATCAAGGATCAGGGAGCATTTGACATGAAGAAAAGAGCATCAAGGAAACACAAGGATACCAGCCAGATGCAGAGAGACTGAAGCATTTTGAAGTTCAAGGGAAAATTCTGCTGCGGTTCGACAATAAAGAACGAAAAGAGTTCTAAGAAAAAAATTCCCCAAGCACGAAATGTGTATTTAAAAGAGACTTTTCTAAAATTATTTTATGTCCCTCAGACGCAGGTGAGGCAAGTAAAAGTAGGTGTTTCAGTTTTTTTCCCCCAGAAAGGTGGTTGCACCTTTATTTCTCTACCTTCGTGAATTGTTTTCTATTTTAATCAGTGAATCCTTGTCTTACCAAAACAGTCATTTTTTCCTATATTTTCCATCGTAATACTTTTTTTCAGAGATTTGGTACCCTGCCTTAAAAAGCGCAAAATTTATATCTTTTTCGTACTTGTTTAATCAAACTTTTTCCTTTAAAATTTAACGCAGTGTTGGAGTATTAACTTGCGAATTGCGCATACTATAACTTGTTAATCTTACTAAGATTTTTGTGTTTGGTGCAAGAACTTAGATTTGGTAGGGTATAATTTTTTTATAATACCCACAAACACGCGCGCGCGCACACACACACACACACACACACATATATATATATGTATGTGTATGTATGCATATATATATATATATATATATATATATATATATTGTTGAAACTTGACTAATGCATGGAATAATAATGCAACACAAAATGTACTTAGAACAAAATGTATTGAAACAAGAAAGTGTACACAATATTTACATATAGTCTTTTGTATATTCCTGGGAAGACCGTTCCTGGAGAATGTGTTGACTGAGTCGCAGTCGGGCAGAGTCTGTGGTTGAATCTCTTGATTCGTTCTCCTCTCTTCCCGGTACCAACCATATTTATATGGTCGGTACTCCACTATGCAAATTAGGTGGATCCTACCACAACATATATATATATATATATATATATGTGTGTGTGTGTGTGTGTGTGTGTGTGTGTATACTACTCGACGCTCCCGTCGAATTCGACGTATGGCGGTCAAGCAGATGAGTTCCTAGGAAACCGACAGTCAGACAACAGCACATGAGAATTGATTATAGTGATGAAGTTTTCGTGCAGGACCATCCACACTTTTTGAAGGGCGGAATACAGAGAACTGAGGTACTACGTGCCACACTTCCCCGAACAACGCTCCGCAGGTTATGAATTCAGAGGTATCCTTCACATAGATCAGTTGTTATCGAAGTTTATAGAACCAAGTCTGTCCTGATATTTACCCATATCTGGAGGCAGAAGAAGAGGATTCACATCTTTTCCAAGTGAATTTAATGGATTCGACTGGAATTCGAGCTCGGCTCTCCGATTCCTCAATCCAAGCCGCTATCCATTACTCCTCCACCGTGCCTCCTATCTCTCTCTCTCTCTCTCTCTCTACATATATATATATATATATATATATATATATATATATATATATATATATATATATATATTGCTTAATATCTAATGAAGGTATTTAATACAATCGAAGTCAATGGCAATAAGGGCTCTGAAACCAGACAAGGAAGGGTCTGACCCGGTATGTATTCCAGGGGGCCGCAGCTTGAACCCGGTCGACATCATGCTACTGTGTTTAAACCACTAAATCTTGGGTGCGGGAATGTGCGTACTTTACTTGATATTGAAGTAAATGTACAGCGACGTGAGAGATTTGCACTGGTTGATAAGTAGCTTCAAAGATATGAAATGGATGTTGGGGTCCTTTCGGAAACTAGATTCCTTGAGGAGAGTCATTTTATGGGTGAAATCTGTTTTTTTTCTGGATCGGAAGGAATAAGGAAAATAGAAAATCAGGTATTGCTTTTGCCATTAGCACATCAATAACTAGTCTGTTGGAAGAGTTTCCGAGAGGTGTCAATAATAGAATGATCACTATGAGAGTTCCTCTAGTATGTGTTAAGTATGCAACCTTGATTGGTGTTTAGGTACCAACCATGGTTTGCAAAAATTAAGTTATGGACGCTTTTTATAACCAACATATATCACTTGTTAGGAAAGTAACTGTAGCAAACAAAAGTTTCATTCTTGAAAATTTTGGGCCGTGTGTGTGAGGCCTGAAGATAAATAGTAAACATGGGGCTGGAGGAAAGTGTAAAAATGGTATGTTGTCCTTGCAAATATGCCCAGAACTGGACCTGTTCATTGATAGCCCAATGTTCAAACAAAAGAACAAATATAAGACAGCATGGAAAAGATTGTGGATCAAAACAGTGGCACATGATTGACTAAGATCGTGTGAGGTGCTCTGGTGTAAAGGATCTATGTACTGTGAGTGTAATGCGTGGGGCTGAACGTTGGTCTGACCATCGTCTTGTAAGAGCAAGAGTCAAGTGTGTTTTACATAAAAAGAAAGGCGAGGAGGAGTATCACTTCCAAAGGTAGGCAGAATCTAGTCGATAAAATAACTGGACTTCTTTCAAGGAGGCAGTTTATGAGGCATGTGCTGACTTTGTTGGATTTACAGATAAGAAGCATCAGGATTGATTTGATCGCGATGACAAGAACATAGAAAATCTCCTGAAAGAGAAAAATAAACTCCGGTCTATATTACTTCAGAGTGATTTACCTGGTGATCAGAAGAAGGCCAAGTTAAAAGCAATAAAAACTGATATACATCGAAAGCTGTGCACAATGAAGAACAAAAGGTGGAGTGACAAAGGTGGAGTGAAATACATCTTACGTCGGATATGAAAGATAGTAAGGTCATCTAAAAAAGTCTTCTGAAGTTTACGGGGTTTCTTCTTCGCCTGCTGCTCCTCTAAGGACTAAGGATGGTAAACACAACTCCTCCGATGATATTCTGTTGCGATGGCGTGAAAATTCTGACCAGCTTCTCGATAGGCACTCAGAGCTTGACAAAGAGTTTATTAGGTCTATACCTGAAAAGCCCGTTAAAGAATTTTTCGCGAAGCCTACAACATTTGAAGAGGTCGAAAGTGCTCTGAGAAAGCTTAATGGTGGAAAGCCAGTTGGAATGGATGGGCGGCATGCCAAGATATTTAAGCACGGAGGTGAAAGTCTTTTGCATCGGCTTCATTCACTGTTGCTAGATGCCTAGAGTAGTAATAAAGTTCCGGATGACTGGAAAGATGCTGTCATGGTTGTTTCGTACAAGGTCAAGGGGGCAGGGATGGCTGTGGATGACGTGGCATATCGCTGTTGTCTGTTGTCAGCAATTTTATTTGTGGAGTTCTGCTGAATTGCTTGTTGCACTACATTGCTAATGAAGCTCTTCTGGGGTCACGGTTGGGCTTTACGGCAGGACCAGGACAGTAGATATCATCTTCAGAGCGAGACAATTATAAGAAATCTGTGTCAAGGAAATGTGGGTCACTACCAGGTATTTGTTGATTTGACAAAGACATTTGACACCGTAAACAGAAAGGCATTGTGAAATATTTTAGGGAAGCTAGGATGACACGAAAAGTTTGTTTCCATTCTTCGCTTTTTTCATGATGATATGAAGGCATGGGTTAATGTCGGTGGAAAGCTTTCTGAGCAGGTGACAGTTGAAAATGGATTTAAGCAGCGAGACATTCCGGATCCAAACACATTTTCCCTGTCCTTCTCTATCGTTTTTGAACAGGTCTTTAAGAACTGCAACCTTGGAATTTACATTCCCTATCGTTCAACAGGAAGGCTATTTAACATCAGGACCTTTAATGCAAAGTCGAAGGTTCACTTGTCGCTGAGAAGCGATTTGCTATATGCTGACGACTGCGATCTTGTGGCTCACTCGGAAGGAGAATATGCAACATCTCATGGATGTTTCTCTAATGCAAGCACTGAACTGGGATTCATTATTAGTTTGAAAAAGACAATAGTCTTGTACCAACCAACCTCCAAGGAAGTAATATCGTAATCCAAGCATCATTGCCTATGGTAAAAACGTTGAATGCGGTTTGCGCGTTTGTTTATCTTGGGAGCACGTTGTGCATGTTCTGTGATCTTGATGTGGAAATTTTAAACCGCATACAAAAAGCTAGCGACGCGTTTGGAAAACTGACTAAACGTTTGTAGTCCCAGCACGGAATTTCAGTGAGTACAAAGCTAAAGGTCTATCATGCATGTGTGCTTACAGCACTTCCTTATGATTACGAGACGTGGGTGGTTAACCGCAGACAAATGAAAAGGCTTGAGAGATTCTGCCAGTACTGTTTACGTTGTATCCTTGGCATTACCTTGCAAATGTTTGTTAGCGATATAGACGTGATAGAGAGGAGAGGCTGTGCGAGTATTGTGTCCTTGAGACTAAAATATCAACTTCGGTGGGCGGGCTACCTCGTCAGAATGGATAACAGTCGTATTCCAAAGCGATTATTTTATGGTGAGCTGCAAACAGGGAAGAGAAATGCCGACAAAAATAAGATGCGCTTTAAAACTGCATCAATGATGCGCTGAAGAAATGCACCATTCCTTGTGAGGACTGGAAAAAATGTGCATCTGATCGCAATAATTGGAATGTGGCTGTTCGGAGTGGAACATGCCACTTCGAAGAAGAGAAACGGAGGCACGCAAGGCTTAAGAGAGATGTGAAGGCCTCCCCGTTGAACTTCCCGAAGACACCTGCAGGCAGCTCGACCTGACGTGTACAGATTGTGGTAGAGTGTGTATGTCGATGGCTGGTCTATGCAGACATTTGAGAGCGCAACGACTGAAGGTGGCAATTGTGTATAAAGCTGTAAACGCCCAGCAATGATATTTGCGGTAAGACATACGTGTCCAGAAGCGGTTTCATGCGACATTTTACATTGCATGATAATGTAACAACACCCGCTGTTGCAACTCTTAAATGCCCAGTTTGTGCAAGATTATGTAGGTCTCTTGCTGGGCTAAAGATCCACATTCGTTCAGCACATCAGTAGATATTCTCCAAAACGATATGCAGTAATGGCCGTACTCGGACACGAGTTGGCAACCACCATATATATATATATATATATATATGTGTGTGCGTGTGTGTGTGTGTGTGTGTGTGTGTGTATATGTATGTATATGTGCGTGTGACCAAAGAAACAATAACTAAAAAAAGAAAAATATTTCATGAAGCTTTTATTTTAGCTTTAATTTCAAGCTAATAGATGAAATTTTATATTTCCCATAAGCAAGTGCGTTGCTGTATTTGAAGACTAATTTATATTGACTGGAAGGAGTTTTCGTTTTGAAATAGTTAAATATTCTGATTTCGCGCAATTTTAACCATCTGTCAGCATGATGTAATTCTCTTTATTAAAATATTTAAAAAATAAAATATACTTTCAGAAACTTTATTTGAGGAATTTTAGCTGATTTAAATTTTAATTTGATTTAAAACTTCACTTTCTGTTTAAAAGAATGCAGAAATGCATTTGTTAGCACATAGGTGGATGTTTATTTAAAGTGTTGACACGTTGACAGCGTGACTGAAAACCGGAAATTTATCCATTTATTTTATTAGAAATGTGTTATCCTGCCTTAATAGATGCAAAATATTTACCTTTTTCATATTTGTTTAATAAATCGTTTTCCTTTAAAATTTAATGCAGTCGTTGTAATTTGCTCCTATTATGACTTGCTATTCCTACTAAGATGTTTGTGTTTGGCACAAGAACTTAGATTTGCTTTGAAATATTTTTATAAGTGACTTATCAGAATGAAGTGCAAGTTACTGGCTCAGATACTTGTCGTCTAAGCTGTGTAGCAAAGAGCGAGTAAGCTTAATCAAAATTTAAAATGACGTTTACTGACAAAGGAGACACCTTTTAAAAAGTTGCAAAAATTTGATGTAATATCAGAAGACAGAACTTAAATAGTTAAAGGGATTAAATTGTTTTCGACATCAGATATTCATCCTGGGATACACTGACTATTGAAGGGAAACTTAACTTTATTTTAGCCAGCATAACCAGTGATGCATATCTGATTTAAAATAGTTTTCGGATTCAAACTAATGTTACCTTGTGGGACTGAATAAATAAGAAAAAAACAATGTGAAAGAGAAAAAAGACCACGTAGGAAAACGGAAAATATAATTCATCGTATCAAATAATCGGGAGGAAATATGTTTTATTTAAATTTCCTGTATCAAATAAATCTCATATAAACCATGTTCCCCAGTGTGAATGAGCGTACAGCAATTATCTTTATTTGCAAATCTTTTAAAAATGGTTATATACTTTGATCTAATTTTTTATGTCATAGTGTAAAAAGTACAAAGTATTTTTTCTAAGCATTTCACCCCAAGCAAGGCTAGGGCGTCAAGGCTAGAGTGTCACGCAAGGGGTTACAGAGAGTGAAAGTAAGAGAAAAGACTTGGTAGAGGTGGAGTTGAGGAAAGGATATAGAAAAAACGGGGATAAAGGCATTAGATGATCTCGATTGAGATTACATTTAAATTTTTGAAGATTATATTTATCAGGGAAGCGAGTAAGAGGAAAGGAGTTTCACTGTCGGGAAGCACAAGAGAAGCTGTTGGAGTAGAAAAAGCGATTACATTTAACTGTTTCAACAGCAAACGAGTGGGACCGAGATGCCAACCTTGTAGCACGCTTAAATTCGTGCAGCCAAGGCACCAATGAAAATAGCTAGTCAGAGATTTGTTTTAAAATTCATTTTTCAGTAATAGCATTTTTGGATGTATTGAGTATTGAAGGGAAAATAAATCTCCTATCAGATAGCACAAAGATTAATATCTACCGGATTTAAAGTGGCGCTATGTTGAGATAGATTTCCTTCACGAACGGATTTCAACTTGTGATTCAGAATATAAACATGCAAACCAATGAGAAAGAGATAAAAGAAAATGTATGAATACAAAATATAAAATACGTTATTTCCGAATTCTTTCATAGCCTTCTAAATAACATTTGAAATACATATCTTGTAACCAGTTAAGAAATAGTAAACATTTTATAATGTGGGTCAAATAATGAAAAGCAGCAAATACGTAGAGCCATTCTAAAATAGGTTCCGAATCTCTGGGTATCATAAAAATTCACCGAGAAAAATACAAATATGATTAAAACTTACAGATTTATATCCACACCGTACACTACATATAGAAAGTTATGTTTAATCCATGGCGCTTATTAATCAGGTTGCTGCGAGGTTAAATTTGCAATAGCCATTTACATATATGTCTATATTTCTGAGATGGGGTATTATACACATTATTTACATTATTCGGACTATTGTCCTCATCTTTGTCGCCATGTTTATCACAGAGATGTCCTCAAGGACACATGGCACAGTGGATAAAGGCGTTGGTTAGATACAGGACCCAAAGAGGAAGAGTTCAATACCCGGTTAAGGCAGTGGAGAACTTTCAGAGGGAAGATAACTGATAACTGACAACCATTAAACATGGCACGTGGAACTAGAACAATCTACCCCAGTGAGCGAAATAAAGGTTTCAGTTCGACATTCCAAACACCTGAAGAAGGCCGGAGCATACAACGACCGAAACGTTGTGATAAACATGGCGACAAAGATGAGGACAATAGTCCGAATAATGTAAATAATGTAGCCATTTACATCTTGTCAAAGATTTTTATTAGGTTTCACTGATAAAATATGACACATGTAGGTCATTCATTGTTGATATTTTTACTTGTTTTAATATTTTGGACACATGAGAACTTTCTCATAAAGTGTAGCCGTTATTTCCAAACTAGGACAATATTTTTAGATTGTTTTACTGTTATTCTCTGCTCATGATGCTATAATCGGACATATTCGCGAACACTTTAGAATCGCTTTCAAAATAGTGAAAATAGGATCATGAATAAAACATGATTCGTTTTTCACACAATATCGTAAGCAGGAATTTCGCAAGCGGGCGAAAGTCTCCTAATTTCAGTGCTGTCTACCTTAAGTAGATTTGTAAATACAAGGCAGTCACAATAATGTAACGCACAGAATGGTATTCGGAAAAAATATTTATAATTTTCTGTCAAAGAAGAAATTTCCTAACAGCAGAAAAATCCCTAATTACACCTGTTTAGGATCTTGAATATTGAATATTTCATAGAAACGCAAGTGAAAATAAATCAAACTTTTCACTTCCGAATAAACTAATTGCCTTGGATCCGATGATCCAAGCAACTTCCAAGTGAAGGCAAATTTCCCTGAAACAAATCGAATTCCAATAAACAGTATTTTTTCACTATCGCGATTTCTTCCTTTCTAACATTTTTCATCGCGAATTAACATTGCGAGAAATATTTTCCATTAATGGTTAAAATGTATCGATAGAATGGCTTTATACCTAATGCTGGTTGATATCTAAAATAATGCATTATTATCAAGTTAAAATTGTATAAGTTTAATTCTGAATTTAGATGTGACTAGCCAAATTTATCTGAGTAATGAAATATAATGGTACAATTTTAAGGGTAAATATATATATTTCTTGGCTGAAAACTACTATAATACATAGAATCACCAAGGAAAGTTGGTTCCCTGTGCCGAGCCAGGAAACCTTTCTCCCCGGAATCGATCCTCCGAATCTATAAATCGACCATTCGCCCTTGCATGGAGTATTGCTGCCGTATATGGTCTGGAGCCCCTGCTGTTTGCCTCAGGCTTCTTGATAAGATCCAGAGACGGATATGCAATGTAATTGGCCCTGATCTGTTATCTCGTCTGCAGTCGCTCTCTCACAGACGCGATGTTGCCTCGCTCTGTCTTTTTTACAAATACTTTCACGGTAATTGCTCCGAGGAGCTGCTTTCGCTGGTCCCTAGGCCTCATGAATTTAAACGTCCTACGAGGCTGGCATCCCGTTCCCATCCCTTCACCGTTGAAACTGTTAGATGTAGACGTATCTTCTACTCCAATAGCTTCATGTCTCGCACATCTCGCCTATAGAACTCCCTTCCCTATTCCTGTTTCCCTGACAAATACAATCTCCAACTATTTAAGTGTAACGTCAATCGACATTTCCAGTTGCCTTGATCTATCCACTTCCCTTCGCCACATCCTTTCACCTTTCATTCCTATCTGCTCTCGCTCCAAATCTTCTGTAACCCTCTTGTCTTGATCTATCCACTATCTTTCTCCACATCCTCTTTTTTACCACTCCTATCTGCTCTTCCTCCAAACCTTCTGTAACCCCTTTCGTGCTAGTGGCCTCCAGCCTTGCTTGGTGTCATAAGCTTAAAATATATATATATATATATCAAATTGATTTTATATTCAAACAGAACTATAGAAAGGTGCAATAGGAAAAACAGTCTCCCAAAAGCTAAGCGAGGTATAAAGAGATAGTAATATTTGTTTAGAAGCAAAGAAAAATGATGAACTGCTTTGTAATATCAATTTTCCTATAGGGTTGTGAATGGTTGACATTCTCATTAGAAAAGGAAAATGAGACTTGTGAAAAAAAGATGCGCTTTTAAAGGAGGCTGATAATCTAAATGATCTAATCTAAAGTGAATAACGAGAAAGTTTTAAGGGAAATGATAAAATGAAGAAATTATTCTCATAAAAGCTGAAAATGAAACTTTGTGGATTACTGCCAGAAGGGATAAGTTATTTCATGCTTAACTCATACCTTTATCAGACAGAAATACAAATATACAAAATGTTGTAACATTTCGCGGTTATGAATTGAAATACAAAAAAAATTGGATAATATGATTAAGATCTGATGGGAAGTATAAGAGACTATATTCCCTGCAAAAAAACCTTTGAAGTCTGTCTTCGCTAATAAGTATTTGAAATTTTCAATTGTCTCAATGCCATCGGAACAGGCAAACAATTCACAGCTCCTGTTTATTGATTATTTAATATATATTCCTAGACTGTCGAATATTCAACTTGGGAATATTTTTGTTGTCTAATTAGAGTAGATAATAATGCATCACTCCTAAAAGATTTCTATCCCTGTGTAGTATCGTATATTGTAACAAAAGTTATAATGTATGTGGGTCTTGATTAGTTATGTTATATATTTTGATATTTCGTTTCAGAAGATTCTTTGGAGAGAGTAGCGAAATTACAATACTCCCAACTTACAGATTTGAAATTACGAGACCAACTAAGTCGTAATGTTGCTTAATGACAGCAAATGAAATATATTTGTTTGAGCCTAAGTAACACAGTCACGCACGAATAGGCTTTATTAATACGGCATTATTATTATTTCTGATCGTGTCCCGTTAGTTATAAACACAGTTAACACGTGACTTATATTCGGCCATCAGATAAATTCCGTGTTGAATGCGAGTAAAGCCGAAGTTAAAATAATTAGAAACGCTGTTTGGTTTTAATGAAAAAAAAGAAGTCATATATAATAAGAAGAAGAAGAAAGAAAAGCGAAGATAAAAGATCGAATAATATTCTCATGAGTATAATATTTTTTCTTTTTTTTTAAATGGTGCAAAGCACAAGAGTCACTCGCGGTAGAGTGTTACTGTGTAAGAGGCATAGTTTATGGGGATAGCGTGGGACGATAACGTTTGACACTAGACATGAGAAAACTGAGATTGTAGTGATTGGGAAAGCTTCCTTCTCGAGTGGAAATTACATCTCACAAAAGAAATACAAACAGAATGAGGGTAGTTCGTACTATGACGAGTCTTAGCCATGAAGGTCACAACAGGTGGAACTAAAGAATATAGTTCTTCTGAACATTTTCCCTTGAAATAGCCATAGAGACTTGAAAGTGAAGACTGTGTAGCTCCTGCCCACATTTGTCCGCTGTACTCCATTTTCGACCTGATCTCGTATTTTAAAGGTGTAGGATAGCGGGAGGGGTCAGCAGTCAATTGTAGAGAACGGCGATTATCTTCAGCGTGTTTAACGATGTACGCATTCTACGTAGTTTGCGTTGAGTTTAAGTCCTAATTGGCACTCCTCAGTGTCCTGTGTAAGACGATAAACTACATCCGCATCATGGGTAAGACGATAAACTACGTCCAACAGCAAGGCCTCTGATCAGGAGGTTTTGAGGAGCGTGGAACCATCTCTTAATTGCTGATGTTCCCAGGTCCACTCTGACCCAGGTTGGTAGCACCTGTTAGGGTCCCAGCTATGGGCAAATAGTTAACACCCAAATTTGTGTACAAATAGGTTTTAATACCAGAAATACTTTGTTATAAAAAAATTATTACCAGCAATAATTTTTAAAGGAAAAATTATTATCAGCAATACTTAAAAAATACCAGTAATACAAACAGCTATACGTTCTTTGAAAAAAAAATGGAGAATGGAACTCAGAATACAAAATAGTGCGAAGAAAATATTACCAAGTGAGTATTTAAAAAAAATCTTTACAAAAATAAAACAATCCAAGATTGTAAATTTCCTAAAAGCAGTTGGATTGTACTCAAAAATATGAGTAATTGAAAAATGATTCAAATATATATGTATACATACACACCTTTTTTTTTTACCAAACTGTCGCTGTGAATCTATTTCAAAAATTTTGTTGGCTTTAAATGACCCACTGAGGTTGATATGCCATAAAACAAAACTACCAACCAACCAATAGGCTCTCCCTGAGAGAGGGTGCCCATTCTTAGCGATGAGTGAAAATTCAGCGATGATGGAAAGTCACTAATTTTCAGTGAAATGAAAATTGTTAATATTCAATCTTTCTATTTGTACATTCTTATTTCTTTAAATAATGGCCAGCATCCTACTTATGATCTTTAGTGCAATATTTTGTTAAAATTGTTAAGTTCATATTTTGAACTTTGAAACAGGATAAATTTTACGGGTATTTCATAGTGTCGAAACTTGTAAAGAGCTTATTCACTTATGACATTGAGGATTATGATTCATCAGAAAAAATATATCTGAAAAACGTGATATTTTTACCTGTACTGCTAGTTATTTTACCTGTACGAGCTAATATTGGAGGAAATACTGAAGCAATTGTGTAGGTGTTTTAGTTATATTTCTACATGAGTATTTTATTTATTTGTATAATTAATTCTATTGTCGTGTGTAAGACGGAATTCATTGCAAACATTCATAAAATATAAAAGTTATCACCAGAAGAAACAAAAGTTGTCTTTCCCCATATTGACTGGTAAAGCATGCACATTTTACCGTTGAAGTATACCGTCTGTTAACATAACAAAATAACTCATCACGAAGAAAAAAGAGATCAGGTTTTGTGGCCGATAGATATATAAAGTCAAATTGTGTTTTTTATTATACTAGATTTTTTTTGCAACACGCTGACCCATGTTGAAATTCTAAGTATTTACTATTGTTGAAGTTATTGCTAAAGAGTTTGCAAATCTCAACAAAAAATTGCTGAGATTTAAAACTACGTTTCGTTCAGTTTCGCAAACCAATTGTATTTTAGTTTTGAATTTTCATTATTTTTTTTTGAAAATTTAATGAAAATGTATTGTATCAAGCTACTGATCCTACTAAAACCAACAGTACTTTGTGCCAGCTTATCTGTTTGCACTTCTCCGTAAAATTTTCTTTCCATCAGTCAATTTATGGCTATTTTAGATGTGTGACGGACGGACTAACGAAAGTCAAAGAATTTTATATATAGATTATAAATTTTTGGAAAAGAGTTTTCGTTCAATTAGCCGTTCGATTTGCTACTCTAGCGTCAGAGCAAATTTCCTCCGTAAAACAAAAGTCAGTATTTTATTTGATTTTAATAATAGTATCGTCTTGATTCTTCATAAGACATCATTGTTTCCATTAGCTATTTTTATTGATAGTCGGGAAATTTCTAAGTATACTAATAATGATGGAAACAACTGACACATTCATTTCCCACAGGTTCTTTTTACAATTCATATTTTTCAACGTTTCACTCTAATTTTTCGTACATGTCCGTTTGTTACGATTGGTTTTGAGGCAAACAGAAAGAGAGAGTGACATAGAGGGTAAAACAAAGAGAGAGGAGGTACATAGCGAGACAAAATAATGACAGTCCGACACAGAGAGGAATTGGAGATGCAAACAGAACGTGAAAGGAACGTAGAGAGTAAAACAGAAAAAGAGAGACAGAAGGAGAGAGAGACAGAAGGAGAGAGCGACAGAAAGGGAAGGGACGGTGTCATCTTGGATAAAGGCAGTTGTTTGCAGTGAGGGGTTAAATCATGTTTCGTGACCTGACGATTTCTTCAGGACAAATTTGTCCTTGTAATATTAGTGACTTTTTAAACGGAAAATCTTTATTTTTTTTTTTTTAATCTTCGCGAATTTTTTACAGACTGAGGTACGTAACTTTCTAAATGCCAACCTCAGGTAACGAGTTGATTATTTTAAAAGAAAATAAACAAAGTACTTAAGTGAAAAGAATAGAAAATAATAGAAAACTTTGAGTGGTACAAACGATGACCTGTAAACGGGGCCTGTAAACGAACATATTTATAAATTCAAACATGTACTTATTAGCCTTAAAAAGGTACTAAAAATACACCAATATTTTAGGTTTTCCAAAGTTTTTTTAAATTATTTTTTTTAAATAAACACTGACAAAAATTTAATGAATTCTGAAAAAAGATAATTTTAAAAAAATATCTATTTATTTTTATGCTCGTACCTAACGGATTTTGTGTTCTAATTGGATTCTTTGTGTCATACTAAACTTCAATATTTTAAAAGAGACTATGTCACTTTTCTTATAACTATATGGGAATGATCATGGCTTGAAAAGCAACGAACGCAACATTAAAAAGTTTATTAATAAACCCAGGTAATTTATACAATGAGTAAGTTTTAAGGAAAATAGAAACAAAAGGTACATTTATGTAAAAAGAATCGACATGGTCACGGGTTGAAACGTACAGAAAGAAACATTAAGAAATTTCATGGAAAATGGTTTCAGAGCCTTAAGGAAGCTGTGTTTCGTACCATATTTCAGTAATTGTAAAAAAGACTATGTCCTATGTCATGGGCTGAAACGTACAGAGTGAAACATTAAAAATAATATTCAATCTGTAATTTACACGGGACCTGGTAATTATAATAATAATAATAATAACAACAACAACAACAATAATAATAATAATATTAATCATTATTATTATTATTATTATTATTATTATTATTATTATTATTATTATTATTATTATATTTCCTTTGATTTCGGGTGTGTACACATTTCTTTCCGGGTCCCGCCCAGAGACCGAAGGTTAGAAATGGCATCATGACCTTTTCCACTGGAAAAAAACAAAAAGAAAAAAAAGAACATATTTTACATAGATAAAGCACTTCGCAAGGCGTGAGCTGTACTCGTGAGAACATTTTTTGTATTTTTTAGGCATTATTATTATTATTATTATTATCATCATTATTATTATCACCATCATCATCATCATCATCATCATCATCATGAAAGTAACACACTAACCATGATCTTAGTCACCTAATGTTTTAAGATTGTCGATGTTAAACAGCAGAAATTAACAATATTTTTGTTAAAATAACATTGCATCGCATGTATGACCCCCCCCCCACCAACCAAACAAGAAAGAAAAAAAGATGTAGACTATTTGAGACTCCCCATATAAGAAAAAGATTGCGAATTATTTCCTCCTAACAGCAGACCAAGTACAGGATGGCAAGATTGTTTTTAATACACGAATAGACGGCAAAGTTACATTCCAAAACGAAAGTCGCAAACAAAATTGCTTCTAAGCAATGTAATTAGACGAAATAGAGTTCAACGAAGAAAATGCATCCCCATGTGAAATAATGAAACAAGTAAAAAAGAAATAAAGCTAGAAAAACTGGCGTCCGACACTAGGGAAAATTATCGCAAAAGCCTCTGCATCGCCAATAGCCAGCAATCTTCAGGTTGACCAAGTTTTTACCCATCTGTGACTGGAATGCACTCGCCTTAAGTCAGGGTGAACATTTTTGTAAAAAGATTAAAAAAAAAATGTAATAAACAGTTGCTACTCAAATTCAGTGGCTTCTAACCGAAAAATTAATATCCTACAATTACGTCGTCTACGGAGCACACCAGAAAACAATCGACCATATAATCCCTAGACAAGGTCGATTGGCACCAGCAGCCTATTTACAACGATACGATAGGGCAGCCTCGTATGCAGACAAGGTGACATAGCGCGCTTGATCTCTCTCAGGGTGGGAATATAAATTATCGCGAGTTGGAAAAAAATGCCACATCTATTTGGAACATCAGTATGGAGACAAACAGGGAAATAGAGGCTAATAGACCTGGGATTATCGTTAAAAATCCTGTTGATAACACATACCTCTTGACAGATGTCATGGTCTCAGGGGGGAAATATCCTTATATAGAAATTGACAGAATGTGATATCTCGAATCAACCAAACTGATGGTATTGACTGAAATACGAGAAGTTATTTCAAAGAGGCAACCAAATGAGCTACTGGATATGTATATCAGGTAAGTGTAAGTAGATTAACTGTGCTGTTTAATATAGAACTTAACTGTCGTCTTCTGTATATATAAATATATTATGTGTGTGTGTGTGTGTGTGTGTTCGTTATACATTTCCCTATTTTTCAACTGATCTCGCTCAAATTTGACACACTGATATCTTATGCTGCAAACTGATTAAGTCCGTTATTTTTCCGGAACTCCTGCGTATAACGGAAAACCGTGAATTTTATTTTTTTAGAAAACCAGTTTTTTGCATATAATTCCCTGATTTTTCAAGCGATTTTCTACAAATTTGACACGATCATTGCTTATGACGCAACAATTGTTTTGATTATTTTTTTAAGGTCATTCGTAATAATCTCCAAAAAATCCGCGAATAACTGCGTAAAATTCGTGTTTTGCATTTAAACTTCCGCAGTTTCCAAACGATTCGCTCCATATTTTATATGAACATTACTTATGTTTCAAGGAAAATTTCAAACTAATTTTGTATCAAGTTAATTCGCTTTAAATTTGCGATTTATTTGATTAAACTGATTGAACTTTACATCGCTCCAGATTTGGCAAGAATATTATCCAAGCTTAAGGGATTGCTTTAAGCTAGTATTTTGTCAAGTTTATTCGCGTTAAATTTGCTGTATTTGATTAGACTTCCGCTATTTAATTAAACGGTTAATTTGCAGTGTAACACCCGCCCTCAGTTCTCATTAAAATTTCCAAAATACTTACATTTATGTGTAATTCTACATGCTCCATTCGAATCTGACTTTATAAAGTTGATAAGATCTACCGTTTTGGAGTTATCGACTGTGAAATTTGGGATTCAATCGAGTCGTTGGCGGCCGCCATTACTCGCGTTGTTTGCATACATTCACTGCGGAAAGCTAAACGCGAAAGACTCCAGCAAGCTAAGCTCGGAATTGAACTTTCTTGTCTAAATTGGTCGCAATTACTGCGCACATGATACCTACACTGATAGCTATTCTGCAGCGAATGTATACAAACAACGCCCGTAATGGCTTCCCTCGATGCGAATGACTCCAAACTTTCACTATCGATAACTCCCAAACGGTAGATTTTATCAAAGTTATCAAGCCAGACTCGAATGGAACATGTAGAATTACACATAAATGTAAGTATTTTGGAAATTTTTAATGCGAACTGAGGGCGGGTGTTACACTGCAAATTAACCAATTAAACTGATTAAACTTTACACCGTTCATGGTGTTTTTACATGCGATGAACTCCGAGCATGACATTTGACATGTCGGTGTGAACATTATTAATGCCCCCCTCAGCGTCTTATTTGATGTAAATTACTGCTTTCTTCACGTTTTTAGTGTTTACTCATTTCAACTCCTCATTATTACCGCCCACGATCATAATGCCCCTTTTTCACCTCCGTATTTCTTAATACATTTTACGCATTGTCTGATAATAATGGGATGACTGGAAACACAACCTTTGACCTGTGCATGTAAACATTAATAATGTCCCGTTTATACCCCTTAATTCGTGCAAACTTCTGCTTATACCACGTTCTTAGATTTTACTCACTTATACCCTCTATGCCCATGGCCTGACAATAAGGAATAAACTGTGTACATGACCTTTGACCTGTTTGCATGAACACTACTGATTATCCAATCAATTCTTTGACATAATTTCATTGGTTCAAATCCTTCCATACCTTCAAGTACCATCATACTAAACTTGGAAAGACAACAGATGGACACGAAGAACGTTATGATAAACTGTTGATGAGCGTTCAAGTTTGGCAAATTATGTACATTCCACCCCAGTCAACAGGCGCGCTTCTGCGTTTATTACATGAAGTAAGAGGTCAAAGTGTTTCGAGGAATTAAAACAGGATTAATGGGCACGTTTAGAGCACGTACGCGATGCCTGCTTCAAACATGGGCTACTGGAAAATAGTGCTCAGCGGGATGCAACTATCGCGGAGGCTTCTGTAATGCGAAGAGCAAGAAGTTTCCGGCAACTATTTACATTGTTATTGCACACGTGTTGGTTCTGTGATCTTGTGTATTTATGGGAGAAATAAAAAGAGGACCTTTCTGAAAACTTCATACACCATGGGCAACTAATGTGAGACGCAGGATTCAGTGACGAATTTATAAACAGAACGCTTATTGACATCGAACATTGGATTGTTTCTATGGGCGGAAATTCATTGAAAACTTACGGCCTACCCCAAGTTCGCCGAACGATTTCAAATATTTTTTCCCGACAGGCATAATTCAGGAAACGTCGTACGACATCGACGCTCTCCAACTTTATGTCAACGAAAACGAACCACAGTTGCTTGTTGGCTTATCCTACCATTTTTCACTTCGCTCACCTTCGGAAAGTTGGTTTGTTTTTCTTCAATGCACCTGGAGGGAAAGTTAAAATATTCGTCACGAAGCTACTTCTCGCAAACGCACGGCAAAAGAAGGGGATCACTTTGGCTGTGGCATCCTTTGGAACTGCTGCACTCTTTGTGCTCAGTGATAGGGCATCGCACTCCGCCTTTAAGCTGCCAATTAATTTGACTTCGTCCGATTCAGCGACCCGCAACATCAGCAAGTGTTCGGATAAGGCTGACACCCTGAAAAGGTGTGAGCTCATTGTGTGGTATGAGTGCACGATGGCCCACAAAGGAACTCGCGTGGCCCTGGATAGCGCTTTCCGTGACATAAGGGGTTGTCAACATCCAATGGATGACGTGCCTATCCTTCTATCATGTGATTTCAGGCAAACTCTCCCCGTTGTTCCCAAAGTACATGGGCGGACGCTGTGAAAGCATGCATTAAGCCATCACATCTGTGGCATCAGGTCAAAATTTGATCTCTTAAAACCAACATGAGAGCTGAACTATTCTGTAATCAAATGTTGGCGCAATTTTCACATGACCTCCTAGCAGTCGGTGACGGCATACATGTCATCGAATGAAGGTGGCGAGATATCAGTTTCACGAATATGCTTCGTTGAAATTACTGTTCACGACCTCAAAGATGCCGTTTTTCAGATCTGGCTAACAATTTTGGAAACCCCAGTTGAACGTGCAACAGGGAAATATTGGCTCCTAAACACAACTGTGTTGCCCAAATGAATGAGGAACTGCTGAAATGCCTACCAGGAAGCCTTCAAACCTACATGTCAATTGACACCAATGCAGATACACAAGATGTGTTTCACTATCAGGTAGACTTTCTAAACTCTTTGATGTCCTACCGCCCCGTGCATTGCGCCCCAAAATAGGAGTACAGGTAATATTGCTGAGAAGCCTGGAACCAGCAAGACTGTTCAATGGAACCTGCCTTGCGGTTATGAAACTGCTGTCTTATGTTGTTGATACCCCTATTCTCAGAGGATGTCGTCTGGGAGCGGATGTATTCATACCCAGGTTACCGTTCACTCCATCTGGTGCGGAAATCCCCTTTTCTCCGCAGAGTTTTCAATTTCTACTAACATTTTGCTTCACGATGTCAAGTAACAAGTCTCAAAGACAACCGCTCTCTACAGCTGGTCTATATTTAAGTGAGCCATACATTTCCCACGGACAGCTACATGTTGGTACTTCTAGAGTGGGAAGCAAAGCAAATTTATTCGCTTTTACTTCAAACGAAAAAAAAACTAAATATGTTATCTACGGAGAGGTGTTGTGAGCTCATCACATGTCCGCCCGTAGTAACACATTCTGTAACACATACGGTCTGCCCCTGTTTCCACGCTTTATTGAGGTGAATGATGCAATTTACGTATTTTCCTTGTGTTTAGATCTTACTGACTGTGTATATTTCTCTTTTTCCGTCATTAGATTTCACGTCCATTTCACTAGAAGGCGTTGCCCTGTAGTAGGTATACTACCATCTCTTGTTGTGCATAAAGGAAAATAGCCCTTTTTAAGGCTACCACATCTAATTCTGGGACAGTCTAAGGGAGCGTATTCCAGCCATTTTTAGGGTTACCACTATTTCATTATTACACTCACTGGAAACGTATTCCAGCCTTTTTTTTTAGGGCTACCATAATTTGATTGGTAAACCCTCAGAGTACGCTGTCAAGCCCTTTTTAGAGCTGCAACTATTTAAGTTTTGCACTGTCAGTGAACAATCCTTTTTTTAGATTTTCGTCTTCAACTGCAACTTCTTACAAGCATCGCTATGATTCCGAACCCTAGCAACGCCGCGGTATATCTACTTATGATTTTAAAATATTTTTTTTATATGACAAAAACACATTTTTAATTTATTCTGATTTAAAACATATTTTAAGAGTATAAGATTTTAAAAAAATACGAGTTGTTTATACAGTGAGTATTTTTATTTTAACTTTCTTCAAATGTTTCATAACCTGAACCGTCACTGACCCACCTGGTCACGGCTAGTCTAGTATATGTATACATATATATAGGTGCGTGTATATGCATGGGTAAAAATCGGATTGGCTGATGAAATTATTTTCTTTATCTCTGTTCAAATATGGCTACATATTGAACGGAGGAACTAATCCGGACATGTTCTTCTTTTTGACAATTTTTTTTGTTTGAGTGAGTATGTTATTTTTTAGGGTCCCATATTATAAGGAGGTTAGAGAAATGACTCTAAATATAAAATCAATTTTATTCCGTACTTTTTAACTTGGCATAATGCGCAAGATGGTCCGAAAGTCTTGTCACCATCTATCAAAATTTAATGAGCACAGCAGATGCAGTAATACAAAGCACATGTACTGGATTCAGTTTATTTGCTTTCATTGTCGCTGTCACACATCGACAAGGTCTGTATGAACGCCATCATTTTCATGTCAGTCATCTGAAATAGGAAATAGTATGTATCGATGACAAGACTTTCGGACTATATCTTAGTCGATGTGCAAGAACAATATATAAAAGAACAATACCTGAAAGTTTAGCCAAAAAATCGACGTGCAAACTCTATTGAATTCCCTGGTGAAAGTTTATAATAGCATATTGGATTCATATATATATATATATATATATATATATATATATATATATATATATATATATATATATATATATATATATATATATATATATGTAGACAATATTAGTGGTAAATATAAACATACATATGCAATTATATATACACATACATATATGTATAAAAATAATTCCAAGAGGATATGATCCAGGTAGAACTCAATGTCCAGGACAGAGTAAGGATATAATAAAAAGACTTAAACACTAATATTCCATGGTCATAATTTATTCCATTGGAATCGTAAAAACGATCCAATTCATCAGAACTACAGATTCAAAAAGAAAAGCAAGCTTTTTGAATCTGTAGGTCTGATGAATTGGATCGTTTTTACGATTCCAATGGGATAAATTATGACCATGGAATATTAGTGTTTAAGTCTTTTTATTATATATATATATATATATATATATATATATATATATATATATATATATATATATATATATATATATATATATATGTGTGTGTGTGTGTGTGCGTGTATGTGTGCGCGCACGCGCGTATGTCCTTGGGTAAGAATCTTATTGGCTGATTACATATTTTTCCTTTGTTTTTCTGGTGATGACACCCAATGTATGCCCATCTATTGTTTCATCTGTTTGTGGTCATTGCGACATATACTAAGTTAAAATTTAGTATTGTTATTTTTTTTTCAAAAAAGGAATGAAAACTCAGATCAACAACCTACGACTCAAAGTATTCATCGGAACCCTATCTGTAAAATACCGTTAGCCAATATGCCGGGCGAATTTGGGTGAACTTATGGACCCGTGCGTCATTCGAGTGGACAATATGACGACGAAAAGTCAAACCAAAAGTTCCAGTATTGCTTTTCCTGGGGATAAACAGGGAGCCCGTCTCTTAGGTCGAAATATCTGTCACAGGGAAGAAACTTCTACACAAATAATGAATACTCAGGCAACACAACCAGGATAAACACAATGATGGCCATGCAACTAGGCCCACGACCATTCATTTAAAGAATGAAAATATGAAATGGTTTCGTGAGGAGGACAAACAATATTCTATGAAGCGTTACACAAACCCCAGAAAAGCATCAGTCGCCCAAATTATGACATTTGGAGTGCAAAGGCCGGACAAGCAATTAGAAAGTACATTGACGAAAATAAATGTAAGAAGGCAAATCATGAGAAAACAAACCGATTGAGAAATACTGAAATTATAGAATTATAACTGTAAAGAGAATAGGTGAATTCACAGAACATGAAAGGGAACCAGAAATGGACACAAAATCTACTAACATCACATAAACCACAGATCATAATGAAGAAAGTGTGATACACACCAGTCACTGTGAAGATAAAGCTGAAATCTTATGATAGGTGGAAAGGCGGGATCTTAGTCGCTCACAAGCCTGCGATAAAACAAGTTCAAAAGAAATTGAACCAGATTATTTTACGGAAAACAAGAATAGCATAAAAGAAGTTAAGGAATAAATCGGAAAAAATACAAGTTAGACACAAAATATTGAAATGGAGGAAAGAGAACAACTCCCAAAATTGAAAGCAACAACGCAGACCATCAAAAGTATTTGTTATGGGAACTTACCTGTAACGACAATGAACTCTTCTTGCCACTATAAAGACTGCACCTCTCAAGAGAGACGTATGGAACGGAAGTGTAACGAGCCGAGCCAATAGTAGTTCACTCTAAACCAGACTGACAGTCATACTAACACCTTTAACTTCTTGTATTATTATTCTGTTTAATATATCTTTGTTATTCCTACTCTTGTGTTCGTGTTGTTCTTCCTTGGTCCTAACCTTGGACCATAACAGTGGTGCGATGATATTGGACCACAAAACTATTAAACTCTATAATGCAGCACTAAAGTAATTGTGAATGAAGTAGAACCACATATAAGTCACAACGAAGCAATCTATGTATCAGCAATAGCAGCAACTAAATAATTAAACATCAAAGTCAATAATGCAGTCTCGCAGACTTAAAGATCCACCTTGGAAAAGAAAAATGGAGAAAGAAATTGAACAACTTAGAAGTGAATTATGAGTACTCGATGAACTGGCAAGAGGTTTAAATGTCAGGAGTAGCAAAGTAGAAAATTAAAAAAAGAAAATGCAAAATTAGGAAGGAAAATTGAAGTCATATCAGCTAAAGAAAAAATAAAGCAAACAATAAAACTGAAGCCTCAAAAAATCAGACGTTCTGAAAAAAAGATCAATATTGTACAGACAAAAAATCTCTCGTACCGATGTGAAGAAATTTTACAGAGAAATAGGCAAACAAAATTGAAGTGACACCCCTCCAAAAAAAAAAAAGGTGAAGTAGGTTATACAGCTCTGGGGAAAAATAGGGGCTTGACCTAAAGAACATAACAAAGAAGCAGACTGGATTACGCAGAAGGTAGAACGGATGAAAATTAAACCAGAACAAGCGTGGGCGGGAATAACAGAAGAGGATGTTGAATGTGCACTGGAAAGCACATAAATAGAAATCTCCAGGAATTGATAAAATTCCTAACTTTTGGCTCTATTATCTAAATACAGAACACAAAATATAGCCAGAGAACTTCAAGAAATCGTCAATAATTATAATAATATTTTGCCACCGTATACCAAAGGAATTACCTTCATTCTACCAAAGAATGGTGACAAAAATGTCCCCAAAATTACAGACCAATTACATGTCTTCCTATTTCTTGCAAACTGTTGACAACTCTTCCTACAAAACCGATATATTCCCTCTTAGAAAGAATGACATGCTACCTCCAGAACAGAAATGCTGAAAACGTGGCTCTTAGGGATATAAAGACGATTTGATAATTAGTAGACTGATCGTGGAAAATTGTTTTTATACAAAGAAAACTCTCAGTACTGTCTGGATATATTACTGTAAGGCATTCAATAGTGTACCCCATTCCTGGATCTTAAAGTCTTTAGGTATATACAAGGTAGCTTCCATCGTCATGAATTTCATCAAACAAAATATGTTGACTAGGAAAAAACACTTCGATTCTATCATATAAATGGAGTCTATAAGTTTGGTGAAATAAACATCAACAGAGGAATATTTCAAGGTGACTCTTTGTCTACCTTACTATTTTGTATATTCCTAATAGCATTAACCCGCGAATGTAAGAAGATGGAATATGGCTATATCACAAATTGGATGACATTGGAAGGGTATTCAGTTTAGATAAATGTGCTAAAGCCAGAATTTTACGTGGATCACTACAACAAACATCCTCTATTAGTGTTGTGGATTCCGGGATGACTCCGATATCAATAAATAGCAAACACCAGGAATGGATAAGGAAAATAAATGTATTAACGTAATAATACAAACTGGTAATGCGGGTTAGTAGATCTAGGAATGCGGGTTAGTAGCAATATATTTATACAGTCTTGGTATTGAAGAACCGCGGTATGACTCCTTACTGAGTTTACGTGTTCGCTAACTGTGACGCTTGCCGCCGTCTCTGTGTGTGACTTACTCTACTACTATTGAATTCTACTACTCTTCTGTCATTCCGTCTCGACTCCTTGACTCAACGTACCACTAATCTCCTCGGGTATTACTGGTAGTAGTATATGTATACCTTGGGTGAGTCCATTTGTGTGAAAAGGGGGAGACCCCTTAAAAATTAGCTTAGAACTGGAGTTAACAATCAATGATTTGGAACAAGTAAAAGCTTATAAGTATGTCGGTTTAAATGACAGTGAAGGAATTCACCTTAAAAAATTAAAGAAATAGTACGAAAACAGTACTATAGAAGGTTGCAACTGATATTAAGAACTGAATTGATTTCTCAAAAATGAATTATGGTCATGAATCGCAGTAATCCAGTATTGTTTCATCATCTTGAACTGGAATCTAAATGCAATCAGACTGGTGGTATCTAAGACAAGAAAGTTTCTTTCTAAGTATGACATGCATCATCAAAAGATTGATGTAGACTTTCTATACATTCGCCGTAAAGAAGTTGAAAAAAGTGTTATTCAGCTAGAATTCTCATACAAGACAAGAACTGGCCTACCAACATACATGTAAACCACAAAAGAATGGATGATACAATTAGTCAAACAATTCGAAAACAGGAAAATCTATTCAAACATAAAAGAAAATCTTTTAATACAAACGAGATCTATATGTATTGGATTCTGTAGAAAATCAAAACAAATAAATAACCAATTGTTGCAGCAAAAACTATGAAAAAGAAAGCCAAGATTAAAGGTCTTAAACTGATAAAACAACGCTCGCAAGACAAACTTCGCCATGTTAAAACTAATCGATGTTTAAGAGGATCTGGATTAAAGGCTGAAACGGAAGGTTTTAATATTGCAGAGCAAGAACAAAAATCATTTAACTAGAAAATTTCAGGCAAATACCATACATAATACTGTGGATCCAAAATGCAGTTTCTGTGATAAATATCAGTAAACCATGGGCAATCTAATCTCAGGATGTTTTGTACTTGCGCCAAATGAATGTAAAAATGGTCACGATAGAGTGGGCTATACTTATAGTGGACAATGTGCAAGCACTTTGGAAAGGATATTAACAAACACTGGTATGAACATCACCAGCACCGGTTGCAGGAATAGAAGACATCACAATTTCATGGGATTAGACCATCTTTATAGACAGGGAAATTGATTGCAAATAGGCTGGATATGATTGTCAAAAACCGAAAAGAAAAGAAGAACTTGCCTACTAATTGTTATGGCTTGCCCAGCGGACTGTAACATAGCAACCAAGGAATTAAAAAAAAAACTATCGTCGTATAAAGACTAAAATAGTTCGAAATATAGAAACATCCTTAACAATGAAGCTTTGTTCGTTTTTAACCCAAGTGCGACTCCCAGTGTATCAGACAGGTCACTCTGTTCATTTAATGATTAAATGTTTTGACAGTTATTTGTAATATAACATCAATGGAAACAATATTAGCGACAGAGGCGAAATTGTTTAATGGGCAGTGGATTCGTCCTGCTGGGAATTAACAGTAAATCATTGAGTATATAACATCCTATGATGCATTTATCTTCCAAGAAGTATAAATAGATTGCTTTACATAACGTAAATTACTTTGGGTAAGACCTTCGTGTAAACCCCTTAAGTCTCTTATTTCGCAATTCCAAAAAATTCACGCACATGCATAATAACGAAAGGCATATACGCCGATTTTTTGTGAAATGTTAATCTCACACAATTACATATATATATATATATATATATATATATATATATATATATATATATATGTGTGTGTGTGTGTGTGTGTGTGTGTGTGTGTGTGTGTGTGTGTGTGTGTGTGTGTGTGTGTGTTTATTTTTATTTTTATTTGTAAAGAGATGTTGCGCTTCAGATTACATGGCATGTTACGTGATTCTTCTTCTCATTGAAGAAACATACCACATGGAAGCCATGATATATTTTACAGCCAATAGGGAACAAGAAATCAGATATTGAAAATCACAGCTTTTGATCCTTCAACAATGCTAGAGATAATGCAATCTATAATTTAGTGGCTAACCAAGTCTACGTCAGTCACGCCTGACATTTTCCTGCAATGAACCGTCAAGATATTTAACAGTTTATCAACACATTTCCTGCCACAGGAAATAGATTACAAACTGACTAAAATCAATTGCTTTCTCTCACATTTGACAGCAAACAGACAAGTTGCTTCTGATAATTTGAACATCCACGCACAAGATGCAATAACAGAAATCTTCTAAATGAACATACTCGTACATATGGCTCTGTGTTTTATACACAAAGACGATCTAATTCACACACATGTATATACAAGGCATTCATCTACAGATATATACACGCAACCTTCGTAAATGTTAAGTAATGCATGACTTCTTTTTGTACAGAAGGAAATATTTTCGATTTACATTACTTACATTCGGACTGATGTCCTCATCTTTGCAGTTATTATTGCAACATTTCGCCCGCTGTGTCTTCCGGCCTTCCGGCCAATCGTGGTAACCTTCAGAAAATTTCGAACTGAATTCCTTGTTTCATTTACGGGCAGGTATTGTTCTCGTTCTTCTGTCTATGCCGAGGGATATCACGTCTCGTTTTTTTTTTTGTTAGTACAACTCAATTATTGCTAACCCTGCTTCCAGTCTATCTGAGGCCGTACTGCGCACATTCACTGTGCAACCAATTTCTCAAGATAATGCAGTAGGGTTCTCTTCGTAATTCCCAGAAAGTTACACAAATGCTCAAACAACGAAAGAAAGCCGGGGAACACACAACCAAAAACAGTCGATTTTCTATCTGTATATAATGTAAATAACGATATCTACATTATATCTAGGAATTCAGAAAGCAACGAATTTTAATATTTATCCCATTCATTTGCTGAATGAAATTCGATGTTTGCCAGAGATTTTTGTGGTGTATAATTATTTAAAACTGTTAAAGTTATTATTTAAATCTGTTAAAGATCACATGATGATAAGCAAACATCTGCCTATCCACTTTTACTTAAGTGCAAATTTCTTTAGCGATTTAACACGATATACTAATATAATATAATTTGGATTATTTACATTACTCGGACTAATGTCCTCATCTTTGTTGCCATATTTATCACAACGTTTCGGCCGTTTGACGCTCCTGCCTTCTTCAGGTGGTTGTAATATTGATTTGAACCCTTTATTTCGCTCACTGGTGTAGACTGATCTAGTTCAACGTGCCATGTCTAATGGATGTCAGTTATCAGTTATCAGTTATCTTCTGTTAATTCCCCTCTCTAAGTTCTCCCCCGCCATAACCAGTTATTGAACTCACTGGATCCTGTCACTGGATCTAACTAACGCCTTTATCCACTGTGCCATGTGTCCTTGAGGACATCTGTGTATGATTTTCTGGGTATTATAAAACTAATGTCTTCAGCAACCATGTTTTATCAGTGCTATCTACCATGTTTTTACCAGAGCTCATACTGCAATTTTCTTTATTATTATCGCTTTTCTCTGGCTAATTTTCCATCAAGACACTGTAACGATGCATAAGGTTTTTGGGTTCATTTGCTATTCATTAGCGGGCATGCTAAAATCGGATTTAAAAAATTAAAACATTTATTACATTCAAGACAAATATTCTTTGATGTTCATTCAAGAGTTCAACCCTCATGGCTCTCTTCAACTTCCTATCCTTCTTAGCTCAAAATAATATATGTCAGTTTTCATGTTTTTCTTTTATGTATTTACTCCTTTGGTGAGGGGTTCGTGTCCCCTCTATCCTTCAGCATACGGCCATATCACGGTTAAACACCATGTCTCGTACGATCACCAAAGTTAATCAACGTCGACCCTAGTCAATACAATGATGGATGACCACTGAGAAATACCAGATGCTGCAATCATGGATGTATGGTTGCAGTAATCGGTAACAGCTCGGAATTCGAAATCGGAGAGCTGAATTCCAATTAATCCGCCGTTACTCCTCCAGGTATATGTTAATTAGTAGAACTAATAAAATATAGTAGAACTAATAAAAAAAAGTAGAACTAATAAAAATATTAGAACAAATAAAAAAATTATTAGAACTAATAAAAGTAGAACTAATACAAAATTTAGTAGAACGAATAAAAAATAGTAGAACTAATAAAAAATTAGTAGAACTAATAAAAAATAGTAGAACTAATAAAAAATTTAGTAGAACTAATAAAAATAGTAAAATAATAAAAAATTAGTAGAACTAATAAAAATAGTAGAACTAATAAAAAATTAGTAGAACTAATAAAAAATAGTAGAACTAATAAAAAATTAGTATAACTGATAAAAATATTAGAACAATTAAAAAATTTAGTGGAACTAATAAAAATATTAGAACTAATAAAAAGTTTAGTAGAACTAATACAAAATATTTGAACTAATACAAAATATTTGAACTAATAAAAAATAGTAGAACTAATAAATAATAGTAGAACTAATAAAAAATTTAGTAGAACTAATAAAAATAGTAGAACTAAAAAAGAAAATTAGTAGAACTAATAAAAAATAGTAATAAAGAATTAGTAGAAGTAATAAAAATAGTAATAAAAAATTAGTAGAACTAATAAAAAATAGTAATAAAAAATTAGTAGAACTAATAAAAAATAGTAATAAAAAATTAGTAGAACTAATAAAAAATAGTAATAAAAAATTAGTAGAAGTAATAAAAAATAGTAGAACTAATAATAAATCATATATCATGAATAATAAATCATTATATCCTCCCAAATATTATTACAATTAAAAAATATTTTATGGCTTTAAATACGCTGAAAACGGTTGATAAATCATATGAAATCAAATCAAAACATTCTTGCCTTACTGTGAGTATCGAATTCTCCAAGTCCACTTTTCTGGTTTTGTGTCGGAAAAAAATTCAACCGTCTCTTTCTGATTCTAAGTATAAGTGTCCTACTCGTTCTTTTTTTCTTTGAACTTCCTCGTTTCTCATATGTTCTGTCAGTGGTATTTCCTCAGTATCTATCTTTAAAACGAGATTGGGTTTTCTTTAAATATAGCCTTCATCTGTGAGAAAATTTTCAGGCATTCTTTGCTATGTAGGAGGTTTGATTTTACATAGAAATTCAGCACACTATTGTTTGTTTCTAATGAAACCTACCTTTTACAATGAATCCAATGTATAAAAGACAGGTTTTGTTTGATAGAATCGTTTTACTCTTATTAATATTCTATAAATAATGTGGGATGTGACGATTTAATCTTTTATAAAGAAAAGTGAAAATATCTATCACACAAATAACGGGAATGAACAAAACAAGACTAGACATATATCAAAGAAATGAAAGACTAGTAAATAAAAAATAGAGATGAAAACAGTTAAGTCTACTGGATTAGAGATACAAATTCTTCACAGACGGTATCGTCTAGAAAACGTAAACTTAAATAAATATTATCGAATGGACTTTATGTGTTCCTTAACTATTGTCATTTGTTTTGTTTACTCTATGATAATTGGTCATGTTCAGTGTCATGGAGGCCAAGTGAACAGATTCAAAAATTATGAAGTTCTAAGCGAATTACTAAGACATGGTAATTTTAACAGAATGCAATCTACCAGAAAATGCTTAATAAATCCCAGAAAATTAAAGAATGTTATATTAAAGTCTGCCAACTTAGATCCAGGTCAAGCATTTGTTTTGAAAATTCTTTTGCACACACACACACACACACACACACACACACACACACACACACACACACACACACACACACACACACACACGTACGCGCGCATTATATATATATATTTTGTATATATATATATATATATATATATATATATAGATAGATAGATAGATATATACATACATACATATATATATATATATATATATATATATATATATATATATATATGGTAAGGTAATGAATGGTTTGATAATCCGTGTAGATAATGCCAAAGAGGATGTGATCCAGAGAGCTCAATGGAATAGCAGATCAAATATTAATTAAATAATTAAGAAAGAAACAACCTTGAGGTCCATGACTTTAATATATTTCCCCACAAAATATATTTTTCATTGTTCATCAGGTCACATCTCTACTTACAAAAGAATTAGGATTCTTTCATTTTTAATACAGGGAATATATATATATATATATATATATATATATATATATATATATATGTGTGTGTGTGTGTGTGTTTGTGTGTATTATTTTTAATACAATATAATATATATATATATATGTGTGTGTGTATTATTTTTAATACAGGTAATATATATATATATATATATATATATATATATACAGGTAATATATATATATATATATATATATATATATATATATATATATATATATACAGGTAATATATATATATATATATATATATATATATATATATATATATATATATAATGAACTCAAACTAAATTCGAACTCGGACCGCCGCATTCTCCTCTAAACTGCTAACATTTACGCCACATTTACAATCAATATGTACTTCTCAAACGTATGTGTTGGCTTCTAAATAAACCACAAAGATATCGACCATAGAAATAAATATTTTATTAGCATATCATCCTATATACCAGAAGGAATCATTATATTATTATCGTTCATGTATTCGTCGGTTCATTGACAACTTCGAATTTTTCTTCAATATCTGTCTATATCTCTGAGATGAGGTATTATGATTACTTGTATTATTTACTTTTATCGAAATGATATCATTTTCCGTTGTACGTTAGGTGAAAATCATTTCTTACATTAAAACGGCTTTGTTTATTTTTCGGATACGATAAAATGAGCAGATATGGGCTTTCGAGAAGTCATGCTATATTAAATTGAAAAATAATTTTTATAAACAAAAATTTGAATTCCATTGTTGCGGAAGTTATGCTAAGTAAGATATGTCAGAAGGTGAAATTGTTTGAAGGCCTAAAATGTGCGTGTATATTATGCATTTATCCACAACAAATAAATTAAACGAGCATATGAAGACTTGAAGTCAACTTGAAGAAATCATGGAAAAACAACGTGGTTATAGATTTCAACAATAACATGAATTATATATATATATATATATATATATATATATATATATATATATATATATATTTGACATACACAAAGTGATGATTGGTTGCTTGTTAAATGTGGCAAGTGAGATAAGATTGCAAAGAGTGTCCATGCAGAGATTTGTTGAATGAATGTCGATGGTTTAAGTTTGTTTGTGAAATTAAAATAGTTTCATTTCTGCAAGTAAAATGTCAATTGTGTGACTTCAAATAATAGTGTGTATGGGTGTGACAATTATAAGTGTTGATTCAAGTAACGAACAGTTGTGTGCCTTTCACTGATATGCTAAAGTTGATTAAATGTACAATTACTATTTCGTAGTGATAATATCACTTTTTTATTAAATTGTAAGTTAAGTTTTTTTTAGGCTGCAATAGCTGTGCGAGTTGTGTTGAGTTGATGAGAGGCTTGTAGTGTTATTGAGTCAGTGTGTTGGCACGCGTGGGGTCTGCTGGCATCTATCGAAACTCAGTGTCTGACTGACTTGAATAAAGTCGAGCGATTCCTTTTTAAAGATTTTCGCGTTTTCAAGTAGGCTCCAGACAGCTGCGCGGGAAAAAAAGGATTTATCTCAACTTGCTACATTTCGGTGTCCTTTTAACCACTGGGAAGTTGAGTTTTGGACAAGTGAAGTGATGATTGGTAAAAGGTTAATTTGGGGAAGAGTGCATCTTCCCGTCGGGGGTAACAGGCAAGTATGGAGGATTCAATACCATACGTGTAGCATTTTTAGCATTTTTAGGTTATTTGCAGAATGTTTAGAATCAGGTGCATTTGAGTAGATTATTAAAAATAAAATCTCTTTATATCTCGATTATATTAATGATGTTTTAATTAATTAAAACAATTAGTTATTTACATGATTTACATTGTTTGGACTGTTGTGCTCATCTTCGTTGCCATATTAACAACGTTTCGGCCATTGTACGCTCCGGCTTTCTTCGGGTGATTGGAATTTCAAACCGAAACATTTATTTCTTCCACCGGGGTAGATTCTTCTAGTTCAACGAGCCATGCCTCTTCTGGATGTCCTCAAGGTCCAGTCGATAAAGACGTTGGCTAGATCCAATGACTAGAAACAAAAAGTTGTGTGTTCAATACAAGGCCACAAGCAGTAGTATACCAAAACTTGGAGAGTTAAGTTAAAGGGAAATAACTGAGACATCCGGAAGAGGCATGACACGTGTAACTAGAACAATCTACCCCGGTGGACGAAATAAAGGGTTCTATTCGAAATAACAATCACCTGAAGAAGGCCGGAATGTACAACGACCGAAACTTTGAGAATATGGCAATAAAGATGGGGATATCAGTCCGAATAATGTAAATAATACAAGTAATCATAATACCTCATCTCAGAGATACACACATATAATAAGTCTGAGCTTTTTTATTTCAATCTAGCCATCAAATTCGAAAAGGTATATTATTTTAGTGCCAACAATACAGTCGCAGATCATTAGACTAGCTTGCTTGGGACCTCGACGTGGTGTAATAGCTAGGTTGTCTCGCTACATCAATTACGGCTGAGTAGTGAGTTCAATATTCATCGGGTGCTCTACACCTTTGGCCTTGTGCCACATCTAAGCTCCTCTTAGAGAAGTAGCTTGTCACTTCAACATGGTGAACAAGTTTGTCTCGCTCGATCAATGACAACTGAGATAGTGATTTCAATATTCATTTGGGTTTTGCCACATCTCAGCTACACTTAGAGAAATATGGCGTCACTTCAACGTGGTGTAATTGTCAGCAAGTTTGTCTCGCTAGATCAATTACTAGGGAATAGTATGTTCGATCCTCCTGGGTTATCACTACTGTCGGCCTTGTGCCACTTTTAAGCTACGCATAGGAAATCGCCATTACTTGAATGATATAATTTATAGGCGAGCCATCTAAGATAGCACAATATTCCTCTCTGAAAATAATTGATGAGAAATCCTTTTCCATCTACCACTTCAAGCAGCTTACTCATTTTCATTTCTGATATTTATTTAAAGGTCACGGTGTGTCTGCATTCATGTCTATAGACAATGTTCTTAATATTCATCTTTTACTCTGCATTTGAAGCACAAGATTCTAAAAAAAGTTTTTATTCTTCGATACACTGTCTTGCTTATTATCCTTTTTCGCAAATCTCTTTTGTGATGAAGACAGCTTTTTTCTTCGGATTTTGCATATGCCTTCGTTTTCTTTATTTCTGTTAATGCTCCATGACCTCTGTGCAGTATTTCTCCAATTTCCAGCGTTGTAGTCCAGTTAATCTATGACATACCAATATTTTTTTCCTTTTTGTGCTTATATCTTTCTTGTAACACGCGGTAGTTGTTGTATATCTGAAATTACAAAATAAATATTGCAATATATATATATATATATATATATATATATATATATATATATATATATATATATATATATATATATATAGAGAGAGAGAGAGAGAGAGAGAGAGAGAGTCAGGAACAAAGCAAATGAGTCATCTAGGTAAAAACAAAATCAATTTGCTTAATTTTCCCTAAGGTACTCAGTATTCGACAATATACTTTCATTATTAGTATCTGACGTCATTCAGAACTCCATTAAATATTCAGCTGGATATATTTGGAAATTATATATATATATATATATATATATATATATATATATATATATATATATATATATATATATATATATATATATATATATATATTATATGAAACGATTATTTAAGTTTTAAATATAAATTTTAGCCTGACATCGACGTTTCTTGGTTCCAGTTCCAGTCTGCAGGGGTTAATCTATGACATAGTTGTAAATCTCTGAACACTGGAAATTTTACCAAGAAAAATCGATATCGGGATATAATTGACAGTTAAAACTTAAATAATCTTTTCCTTTAATATCATTAACTCTCTATTTTTAATATATGATTGTATAATTGGTATTTCGGCAGAAATCCTTATTTTATGCAAGTTTCATTAAAGGCAATTGACAAGGTACTGCAATTAATCTTTTTATTTATTTTATTTTGTCTTCGTATACGTATTTTCCTTTCTAGACATAATGTATAAAAGTTACCCAAATTCACTGAATATCCAAGTGCTTTTGGCTATACATTTCGCCATTATCTATGATGATGCTTATTTTTAACTGAATATATCTAGAGTTAGAGGAATATTTTATTTTCGAAACATGGTCAGCATATTGTGTCCGTATTTATAGTTGACGCATTTGTGTGTCGTTCTTTCTTTTTTATTGTTGGTTTTTCCATTATTTTTTAGTCTTTTTATGCATGTGTATAAGATTATTATACCTGTATTTTCTACAAGTAGGTTGCGGATATAGTTTAGTAGCTTTCCGTGTGTGTTCAAATTAATATATATATATATATATATATATATATATATATATATATATATATGTACAATTTTAAAAACTACGAATTTATTAACAAAAACAATAATATATATATGTTATTTTAGCGTGTTTCCCCCTTTTGTTGCTCTTCATTTTCGTCACTGTTTTTTTTTCGTTAATTTGTCAATTATCCAACGATTGTCTCCTGATGAGATGTTGGTTGAAAGGGCCTTAGAGACTAATAAAATTAAAATTAATAAAGTTGTAGTAATCAAACAATCTTGTCTCATCGCTTCTTCAAGGTGAATTTTTTCCAGATTTTGAGAGTAGAGTGATTCCATATTAATTTCAGCGGACGGATAGGTTTCTTCAATTACACGTTAAAAAAAAGAAACTCTCAGGTGTCTTGTTCTGTGGTCCTTCTTCTTGGCTCTTCACTTTGCCGTTGTGAAGAAGCTTGCATGTTCCAGTGATTTTCGCATCTATAAAGACAGTTGATATATTTCCTCTAATGACTTAAAACTTTTACAAGTTCAGTTGGATTGGCATGAATCAATCTCTTGTCCCAGATATCGGTTAAATCGTATCTGGAATATCATTATCATTCTGAAAAAGTTTTTAATGCAATAACTACTCGCAAATATTATTCTTACAATTCAAAATATATTTCGGCTTTAAATAATCCATAAAAGGGTTGATAAACCGCAAAAATCTCAATCAGTCAACTACCCCTGCTCCTATCGAGCTACAATTTGAGTTACAGTCCTGAATAACACTAGATATTACACTTGAATAGTGTCAAATAGTTAAAACTTTTTATCAAAAATTAAATTAAAACATTAATTTGCATAATGAGATCTGATGTGGCGATCGCAGTCTGACTAAAGAGAGAATAAAAAGAATTTCTTTCATTTGTCGTTATAGTGCTTGCATCTGTCTGAACATATTATGTAAATAGAGAGAGATCTGCAATGTAATTGGCCCTGATCTGGCATCTTGTCTGCAGTTTCTCTCTCACAGACGTGCCGTTGTCACCTTCTGTCATTTTTACAAATACTTTCACGGTAACTGCTCCAATGAGCTGCTTTCGCTGCTTCCCAGACTTCATGAATTTAAGCGTTCAACTAGACTGGCAGCTCGCTCTCACCCTTTCACTGTCGAAACTGTTAAATGCAGCCGTCTCTTCTACTCCAATAGCTTCATGTCTCGCACGTCTCGCCTGTGGAACTCCCTTCCCATTACTTGTTTCCCTGATAGCTAGAATCTCCAACTATTCAAATGTAATGTCAATCGACATCTCCAGATGTCTTGATCTGTCCCCTTACCTTCTCTTCATCATTTCATCTATCACTCCTCTTTGCTCTCGCTCCAACTCTCTGTAACACCTTGCGTGCTAGTGGCTTCCCGCCTTGCTTGGGGTGAAATGCTTATAAAATAGCTATAATCTCTCAAAAACAGAGGATGAATGTGTGTAACTGTTTGTCTGTCTGTGTGATGCCTTTACACTAGAGATCCATCCCACCGATTTTGACCAAACTTGGCACACACATGGTATAATGTAAGAGATAGGTTCCTAGCGTAAAAACTCGATTTTTTGTAATAAAAAATAGCCAATAAATCGATAAATTCAGCTTTTTTCTCCGATTTCGTTCGCACACGCTATGTAGGTTACTTATGTCATGACGAGCTCAACGATACTTCATTTTTATTTCTACGGTCCTGCGTTTATCGAAAAACTGCAAAAAACGAAACATCACTTTCAACACAAATCGATTTCAACACAAATTTTAAACTAAAAACTACCTCAATTTTCAAGCAATCTAATACAAACTTTACTCAATTGTATCCAACAATAAGCTGATTGTTTAACGGCCATTTAACTTGATAATTGAGCCCATCAATATAGTGAAAACCCGCGAAATATGTCGATTTTTACTGATCTATCAACCAGTCCTCATCAAATCTAATAATTGCTTTTTAAATATATCCTCTTTTAACTCTCTGGTATCACACTGCCAAATTGAATTTCAAAAACTCTAAAATAATCGTGGTCTGAAGTGGGTTTTCATGTTCCCTGTCCTCGGCTAACTTTGATGCAATAAATACAGACAACTTCTGTGATAACAGTTACTGCATTAATTCATAATATTTTCTAAAGAAAACACTTTAAAGTAATTGAAGAAGATAGACTGTCACATGTAATCATGATGCTGTTTTTGCTCCATCCTATTTGATGTTTTTCTTCTGATCAAGCAGGCTGGTATGGCTGCTAGTAGGTACTAAAAGCCGAATATTATGAACAGGCATATAAAAAAGATATTCTTGCAAGTTGGTTATGAACACATCTGCAAATTTCATCAATGTGACCTAACTCTTATTTATATTTGATTTTTGAGTTTTCATATTATGTTTAGACATGGTGATCATTAAAAGAGATGCAGATTTGAAATCAGTTTTTTAATAACCACTATGTAAATATAGCATACGGGCAAATTAATAGCGTAAAAAAATATTGCACATTTTTCTCTCCAATCAATCACGACGCAAACTTGAATAAAATTCTAAAATAGAATAGCAACCAACTTCTGCTGTATAACTACACTTTCCACGTTCTTACAATATGAAGAAATAAAAATCATCCAATAAGCTTAATAAGGATATATTTCTTATGATTTTCTTATATTTTATCATATTCTTGTCTGCATATTTTACTTTTAATATGATTAAGTAGACGCATATATTTAAAATCTGTGATACTAAAAATGAAAACAGGAGAAAAAAATCTTAGCTGCTTTCTGAATTTGAAGCATCATTGAATATAATAACAGACATATTCTCACAGAATAATTTATATTCAGGAGATTCTAGTCTTTAAATTTAAGAGGATTTACTTTTTATATTTTATTTGCACTTCCAAAATATATTAATAACATTTGTCAAAGCCCAATTTAATAAGGAAAATCATTAGGGACAATATCACATTAAAACACCAGCTTTCGGACGATAACAGAAGTTAAGCAACGTTGAGTCAAGTCAGTACATAGTTGGGTACTCGCTTGAGAATACCATGTGCTGTAAGTTTGGACGTAGGGGCAGTGTAATTGATATCGAATTTAAAATCGGAGAAATGAGTTCGAATTCCATTCGGTTTCGTTATATTTATTTACGTGCAAATTCCCTTAGGAAATGTAGGAATCTTTCCCTTCTCTTACCTGTCGGTTTATTAGTAGAAATTCTATCAGTAAATTATTTATCTCAACATAATTCTTACAATTGAAAGATATTTTTGGCTATAAATAATATGCAAAAGGTTGATAACCCATAAATACAAATCATTCAACAAATAAAAGAAAATCATTAGATTGGTAAACCTAAGGGAAGAAATATAAAGTAAAACTATTTTTTGATCCTAAAAGAAATCGAACTGTAACGATATTGTGTCAGGAAGCAACATATGCTGCAACTTGTATGATTTAAACTAAAGCGATGTATTTAAAAAAATAAACTGTGATTTTAAAGCTATTTATTTGAGTATACGAGGCACTGATAAAGTTTGTTAATCAGAGACGTTAAACTCGACAGAGCGAGGACACTCAAAATAAATTATGCATCATAAATGCCCTTATCTTTTAAGGTGGTGCAGCAAATATCAACACGAACAATTAAACAGAGAAATTTTCACTCAAATTTTCACTCAACGTGGCAATATTCTATCAATTGGTCTTTAGAAAACTCTCCAGCCAATGGCGTGTTACGATGTTTGCTTGCGAATAGAATAGATTAGGGAGTACAAGGGAAAATCACTGTCCTAAAACTACCCACCAAGAAGTAATATATATATAAGAGAAAAAAATATGTAAAAATGATGGTTTCAATCCTTGGTCAAGGGCCAGCATATGCTATGATCGTTGTAAGAGCGTAATGTCCAGTTTTGGCGTCTAGATTCTCTTGAGCAAATTATTTTGAAGAATCTAGTCTCAAACACGATCATCTGCAAAGCGTTGACTAAGAAGCCGTTAAAATAAGACGATGGAAATAATCACCTACCGAATAGAAAAGGAATATAAAAGATGAAAATTGTTATCAATTTCATTAACTCCGTAATGGCACGTTAAGCTATAATTTACGATATCAAGAAATCCGTTTTATTACCGTTTTTGGTAGTGGCTGAACTGACAGAAACAAAAATGTCTGTGATTCAATGGTTATTTTGCCTTCACCGAAATAAAAAAAATAGCATTAGAGCATTTTCTACGTCGTGTGGGATTCGTTTTTTAAAAGAAAATCAACGCGTACAAAATTAATAATAAAATTAACAACTTTACAATACATTATAATTATATAAGGACATTGCATTATTTTCTGTGATATAGATAAAATGAAGACTGTTAAAAAGCAGGAAATTTGGTCCACTTTGTTGTTCAGAAGTTTGCTTTGTCATTGAAGTAAACATTTTTACAGAAATTAAAAGAGGAGGAAATTGTGAAGAAACAAGATTTCGTACACGCTGAAAGAATACAGCACTGCTCGTTTCAAGGAGCTAAATGTATTTTTTGAACGATAACTCATTTTATATATTCGCTTTTGCGTGGAGTATTGCTGCCATATATGGTCTGGAGCCTCTCTTCTACTCCAATAGCTTCATGTCTCGCACCTCTCGCCTGTGGAACTCCCATCCTCATTCCTGTTTCCCTGACAACTATAATCTCCAACGATTCAAATGTAACGTCAATCGATATCTCCATTTGCCTTGATCTAGCCACTATCCTTCTCCACATCCTTTCCTCTAACCCTCCTATCTGCTCTCGCTCCAAATCTTCTGTAACCCCTCGCCTCGATCTATCCACTATCCTTCTCCACATCCTTTCCTCTAACACTCCTATCTGCTCTCGCTCCAAATCTTCTGTAACCCCTTGCCTTGATCTATCCACTATCCTTCTCCACATCCTTTCCTCTAACCCTCCTATCTGCTCTCGCTCCAAATCTTCTGTAAACCCTCGCCTCGATCTATCCACTATCCTTCTCCACATCCTTTCCTCTAACACTCCTATCTGCTCTCGCTTCAAATCTTCTGTAACCCCTTGCCTTGATCTATCCACTATCCTTCTCCACATCCTTTCCTCTAACACTCCTATATGCTCTCGCTCCAAATTTTCTGTAACCCCTTGCCTTGATCTATCCACTATCCTTCTCCACATCCTTTCCTTTAACCCTCCTATCTGCTCTCGCTCTAAATTTTCTGTAACCCCTTGCCTTGATCTATCCACTATCCTTCTCCACATCCTTTCCTCTAACCCTCCTATCTGCTCTCGCTCCAAATCTTCTGTAACCCCTCGCCTCGATCTATCCACTATCCTTCTCCACATCCTTTCCTCTAACCCTCCTATCTGCTCTCGCTCCAAATCTTCTGTAACCCCTTGCCTTGATCTATCCACTATCCTTCTCCACATCCTTTCCTCTAACCCTCCTATCTGCTCTCGCTCCAAATCTTCTGTAACCCCTCGCCTCGATCTATCCACTATCCTTCTCCACATCCTTTCCTCTAACACTCCTATCTGCTCTCGCTCCAAATCTTCTGTAACCCCTTGCCTTGATCTATCCACTATCCTTCTCCACATCCTTTCCTCTAACACTCCTATCTGCTCTCGCTCCAAATCTTCTGTAACCCCTTGCCTTGATCTATCCACTATTCTTCTCCACATCCATTCCTCTAACACTCCTATCTGCTCTCGCTCCAAATCTTCTGTAACCCCTTGCCTTGGTCTATCCACTATTCTTCTCCACATCCTTTCCTATCTGCTCTTTCCAAATTTTCTATAAATCCTTGCCTTGATCTATCCATTATCCTTCTACACATCCTTTCCTCTAACACTCCTATCTGCTCTCGCTCCAAATCTTCTGTAACCCATTTCGTGCTAGTGGCTTCCAGCCTTGCTTGGGGTGAAAACTTAAAAGATAAATGTGATTTCAACTGCAGTTGGATGCACTCCACTAGATATACGCATGAAAGATCATTCTGGGACTTTCACCCCAGACATATGACGTGAATTGGTCAGGTAATCATCTGAGCAGCAACGATGATGATTCATTAGGTTTCGTTAAGTTGAAATATTACTCTTCGCAATTATTTTCATATTTCTTGACACACTAAATTTTCCAAACGGGATTTGCACAAAATAAATCAAGTAATCAACTATGAATTGGATTACATTCGTCGAAATTGTTTCTTCTTTCATAAACATAAAAAAGGAATCAGTTCGATCGTGCTTAAACATTGTCATTTTGCTTAGCCTCGAGATAAATTTGAGAATGATTTCATTAAATATCTATTTATTTTCCTGAAAAATAAAAGCAATTTAACAAGTTAAACAAGGAGAATACTTCCAATTACATTTTTGGTAAATTATAGTTAAAAGGACATTTCAAATTTGATTGAAAAATAAAATCTGAGAAAATTGATGCAATTAGATTAATCAGTTTCTAAAATTTTATATAAACGAATATAATTTTTGAATTTTTTTTCCCAACTTATAGGTTCATTATATTTGACCTTCAGAATACAATCTTTATATATCTGTGCAAATATGAATAATTCACACATAAATATTTGGCGTTTATTCATTTACCTATTGAAATATATTTTCTGTTTGATACGACTTTTTTCTTATATGCCTCCATGAATATATATATATATATATATATATATATATATATATATATATATATATATATATATATATATATTATTATTATTATTATTATTATTATTATTATTAATAATAATATTATTATTATTATTGCAGCAATCACTTTTGTATAGAAAACAAGCGACAAGGTACTTTGCTTGTTGGATGCCGTTTCATATAATTTAATAATTGTGTATTTGGGCAAAAAACGCGCTCTTATATAACAAGTAATGTAACCCCAGTCGATTTTAACGAAACTTATATAAAAGATGGATTGCGGCCCAAATACACACACACGCTCCACACACACACACACACACACACACACACACACACACATATATAAATATATATTTTAGAATTGGACATAGTCCGACAATTTATTTAAAGACATTTATATTATGTTTAACGTTCTTTTTATAGATACAAGTATTTAAGCAAATGCTCTGTTTTATAATAAACAGTATTAAATATCATTTACCGGCCTGAATGTCCGAGAAATTTTCATAGAAAATATATATATATATATATATGATGTGGGTATGCGAGCATATATAGATGTTTGAGTGATGTGTGTGAATATATAAATGCGTGGTTTTGATGTTGCATGTACTTCTTCTCTTTCTATAATGGATAAGCAACACACACGTATATATATATATATATATATATATATATATATATATATATATATATATATATATATAGATATGATGTGTGTATGGGCGCCTATATACATGTCTGTGTGATGTGTGTGAATATATAAATGCGTATTTTTAATGTTGCACATACTTCTCTTTCTATAATGGATAAGCAACACACACGTATATATATATATATATATACATATATATATATATATATATATATATATATATATATATATATATATATATATATATATATATATGATGTGTGTATGCGCGCCTATATACATGTCTGTGTGATGTGTGTGAATATATGAATGCGTATTTTTAATGTTGCACATACTTCTCTTTCTATATTGGATAAGCTACACACACGTATATATATATATATATATATATATATATATATATATTATATATATATATATATATATATATAAAGAGAGACACGTCTATTTAATGATATATGTATAATCACTATATATATATATATATATATATATATATATATATATATATAATCGCGCATATATATAAAGACATACATTTGCACACAGTGATATATGTGTAAGCGTTTGTGTACCTCATGAAATTATATAGAAGGAGCTTCAATTATGTATATAGCAATGAAAAACAACCTGCGCACAAAGACGATTGTATTGTATTGAATTCATAAACACTTATATAGTACTGGTAACACTGGTATAATACTTACTTTATACCTACTTTCGCAGCCCTCTGTATATAAAGCATTGAAAATGAATGGAATGGTGTATAAAAAATATTTAGTCCTTCATAAAATGTGTGACGAAAATCGTATTAGTTACAGATAACAGCCAATCTTTGATGCGTGAGAAGAGATAATTATTGATATCTGATAGGTAATTAGTTTCATATCTGAATTGATATTACCCGAGCAAAGTAAAATATATTCAAATAAATTTTACATTTTTATTGTTGAGCAAAAGTAGACGTAAGCGAATCATTTCTAATTCGTATTATGAAACTGCCAGTACAATGCCTTTACAATTTTAGTGAATATCA
>OZ038495.1:29804877-29877377 GCA_964036315.1 Acanthosepion esculentum | reverse complement strand
AAACGATATATGTTCGGATAATTTCAAGAGATAGAAAAATATCTCACATCAATTTTAGAACAACAGAAGTGATTAACCGAAAACATGGACGTTAACGGGAGACATAGCAAGATGAAAGATAAAAGATAGACGAAAATTTTATTTAATTAACCTTAGGTGACTGATAAAAATAGAAAACATACGGTCAAATCCATGTAATGAAACTATGGTATTGAGTGAAGTTACGGATCTCCCCAAATGCAGATAGATAGATAAATGGATAAATAGATAGATACATAAATAGATATATAGATAGATAGAGAGATAATAAATAGATAGATAGATAGATAGATAGATAGATAGATAGATAGATAGAAATATGAAAATTTCTCCTTATCAATAGCAACAAAATTATTCAAGATGAAATATTGGTCTTCGTTTTCCGATACTTATGTGAAAACTTTCCTTCATTCGATTGCGCCTAGCATGAAACACCCTGTCGCCTCTGAGTGTTGACTTCAATATTCACTTTTATATTTATATTTACATACGCTCTCTCTCTGATATTGTGCACTTTATCCCATAAATATAGCACACCTTAAAAGTATATTTCTTCATTCATATATATATATATATATATATATATATATATACATATATATATATATATGTAAGTTTTTTTTTCTATTGTTCATCTTAGTAAATCCTGATTTAATCTCTAATTAAACTACCCATCGTGTAATTTGAATTATTTATTGTACATTTCTAATAAAGTGTTGAGTATTCTGTTCTGATTTCATATTTGTTAATTTTTTTTGTTCGAGTAATTTCGATCATCTCAATGAAATGTGCCTGTGGCGTCTTTTGTCGACATGTTGGAATTTCTATAAAAGCCTGAAGTTTGAAATAGTGTATAGGGACGTCATTTGTAACAGTTATTTGGAACTATGTTACTGGAAACTTTTCAGATACTTGAAATATATTAAATGATCGAAAAATATGCGTCGGAACAATAAACGACTACTGGAAATATCTATCTCTCGATATATGTATATATATATATATATATATATATATATATATATATATATATATGAAGAAATATAGTCTTAAAGTGTGCTATATTTATGGGATAAATTGCTCAATATCAGAGATAGAGCGTGTGTAAATATAAAAGTGAACATAGAAGTCAACACTTAGAGGCGACAGTCGGTTTCATGCTAGATGCAATCGTCAGGCCACAAATAGACTACCCACAATGCACCACTGACCCGTATATATAAATAGCCGAGAAAAATAACAGCACTCTTGGCCTGACGATTGCATCTAGCATGAAACAGACTGTCGCGTCTAAGTGTTGACTTCTCTGTTCACTTTTATATATATATATATATATATATATATATATATATATATATATATATATATATATATATATATATATATCAGTGAATTCTGGTCAATATCGTCACTGGTGAAGAAGATACTCGAAGTGACGAATAATTGTTTCTTCTGGCGAAAGTTGAGTACACTGTGTACGAATCATGTTTGAACGGGATCTGCAGAGAAGCTGGCAGCACTCAGAATGAGACTCATGGTGCAGAAGTGATTCATAGACCAGTTAACAACCACACGTCCAGTGAATCCTGGGAAAACAGCAAATAAACTACTGGATGAATTTGGATTGTTGTAGAAGGCCCTCTGAGACGGAGATGTGACAAGATGCAAAATCAACACACTATAAGAAGTTATGAAGAGCCGTTAATGTCCACGTTCAGAAATGATATGGCGTAAAAAGAGTAGATAATGCTTATTGTATCCTCCGAAAATGTACGCAGAAAGGAATGCTCACGGAGTGTGGATTTCCCGATATCTTGCTTCAGTATTATGAAGATATATTCTGTAATCCTACACTATCTCCAAGTATAGTATATATAATGTATATTTATGTATGTTCATGAATGTTTATGTCTTGTAGACATTATTCATATTTGGAGGTTGTCAGCATGTTGATTTGGCGATGTTTTGAGGTCAAAACACATCCGTATATACATTATCATCAGGTATACCGCATAGATAAATTAGATTTACGATACACATAAGCATATAACTTATACACACGAACGATAGATAGATACATAGATAGATAGATAGATACGAATAAACTTAGATGGACAAAATGAGAGGGAGAGTGATATTAAAAGACTCAACAATATATATATATATATATATATATATACATACATACATACATATATATATACACATACATACATACATATATATATATGTATATATATACATATATATATATATATATATATATATATATATATATATATATATACATAAATATATATATATATACATATATATATATATATATATATAATATATATATATATATATATATATATATATATATATATTTTTTTTTTTTTTACCAACTATAGGATTGATATATACGGAATAAATTCCAATAACCAACAATTACTATTCTTAAAAGAGTGGTCGATACAGAGTAGAGCAAATATAATTGAATGTAGTATTCAACATCATCACTTGAGGTGTTGAAACAAAATGGCGTTTTTGTAGTGATTTTATAACATATCTATGTTATAACTTTTAAATAAATAATTATATATATATAAATAATTATATATATATATATATATATATATATATATATATATATATATGATAGGCTCGAACACTAATATTTCATGGTTATAATTTATTTCATTGGTTTCGTTATAACAACCTAACTCCACAGAGCTACAAATTCAAAAGATTTTTCAATTTGAAGGTCTGAGGAGTTGGGTCGTTATTACGAATCCAATGAAATAAATTATAAGCTTGATATATTAATGCTCGAGCCTTTTCTATTATACTCTTGGTCTGTCTTTGACATAGACCTCTGCCTGGATTATATCCTCTTGGGAATATATATATATATATATATGTAATTAGGTAATTCATCGAGTCTGAAACCTCAAAATGAGTCCCAAATATAGGACGAAACGGCCGTCCAATGCTTTCTGCATTCTGTGACAGTGCTTTCAGCATTCTGTTGAGGTTTCAGACTCGATGAATTACCTAATTACATTTATCAAATCCTCCTAATTATTACTTATATATCATTGCTTGATCCAGCTTCTAATAGCTCCAGTTGGGGCGGCTTGGTGATAGTAGTCGTGGCTCCCGGGGACACACTCCTATGGTTACAGAGAATCTCAGTTGGGTTCCACTACGGAATAATGTGAGTGAGCGGCGCTATATTGAGTCTGATTTGCTACCTCTTCGTCACCGAGGCCCGTAGAACAGTTAGTAGGGTGTTCGCTTGACAACCTAACTGTCAGGGTTTCAATTCTCGGTAGTGGATGCACACTGCTGATGAGTCCCAAATATAGGACGAAACGGCCGTCCAGTGCTTTCTGCATTCTGTGACAGTGCTTTCAGACTCGATGAATTACCTAATTACATTTATCAAATCCTCCTAATTATTACATATATATATATATATATATATATATATATATGTTGACCACTAATATAATCAATATGTATCTCTCACACTCTCTCTCTTTCTCCACACACACACACATATATATATATATCAACATACATATCTATGTACCTAGATACATAGACAGATAGATATCGAGAGAAACGAATAAAATTAAATCGATAGAAAGAAAAGAAATTAAATCCGTTGTCTTTATGTATTATTATTCAGTTTTTCAGTAAAATTATTATGACTCAATATATCCTAATTGAAATCCTTTTCAAATGGACAATATTTTTCTCATGGACAAAAACATTTACCCTATATCTTCTTTCAGATGCCGTGTCTCTTCAGGACGCAGGAGATAATGGCCCTCCACCTCCTCCTGCCACTTGTAGCTCTTAAGTTTTGTGTTTTGTTCTTTCTCCCAAACCCTTTTCTGCCATCCATTTAATCAAGTCCATCCAGTATGTTACGGGCAGTTTTCCCCTGTACCTCGTCCCCTCTATCCATCCTGTGAGTATCAGATTTTCCAAGACCTTCTTTCCATTTACGTGTCCCAGAAATGTCAACTGCCTCTTCCTGTTTTTAAATATAAGTTGTTGTTTTTTTCGTTTTATTTTCTCCAAACCCTCGTCGTTGCTCACATGTTCGTACCACTGTATCCTCAGCATCCTTCTGCAGAGCGCCGTATCTGTTTCTTCAAGTTTCTTCTTCATCCCTGAGGAGATTGTCCGGCATTCACTGCCATACAGGAGGACAGATATCACATAACAGTTCAGTACTCTTTTCTTTGTTTCCAACGACGTTTCCTGTTTCGTAATACTCTGCTTAGCTTTTGGAATGCGTTGTTGGCAATCTCAATACGTCGTCGTATCTCAGTGTCGCACTTTTCGTCCTCTGTCAGAACACTTACCAGATATTTAAATTGATGTACCTGTTTGATTTTGGTATCCCCGACCAGTATTACAGATAAATATCGTCACTCCTGAGCCCTCTTTTAAAGAACACAATTTTATCTGGATTATTTCATAGCTATCCAAGCAAAGATCTCCCTACCCAAGAAAATGCTTTCCTTACAGATAAGAGATTCAATTGGAATTTTATCCTGTCAGGCACTTTATTTCCATACCATGAGATAAGTGTCGGGCACTTTATTTGCATAACAAATTTCAAATACATATATTTCCATACCATAGTTCAAATATATATATATATATATATATATATATATATATATATATATATATATATATATATATATTATTCCAGGATGATTTTACAACTTATTCAAAATGATCTTCGCCCTTTCTAAACTTCTAAATTTCTGTCCTGGAATAACAAGATATTTCACACGTTTCATGAACGATTTCATTTTCAAGTTTTTTTTCACTGCAATTTGGGCTGTCATAGCTGAAACTCCTCTCTCGCGTGCCAAGCGTCTTATTTGGTCCGACCTTTTCTAATTGTCTTTCGCTCTTAATTGAAATAATGATCCATCTGTCTATTGTGAGCTCCTGAGCCAGATTTCCTCTATACTCTCCCCTCTTTTTTAAACTTATTCACCGTTCCCTTGTGGGTTCTTGAATTGAATTAGAAGATGGAAGACAAAGTATGAACGTTGGTACAAAATTACTGAAGGTCTGAATGATTTTTCCTCTCACCATTGCTGACACAAAACGATTTTAACCTATTCTCTTTCTAGCTGAATAACTGAAAGGATTTTTCAGTGATTATTTCGCCAAAATATATCAAGATGGCTAAACGACTAATCTGAAACTTAGACAAAAGAATCTCAATTAGTTTAGTGTTTTTTTTAGCTAGTAAAGATTTTGTGGGAAGGACAGTTATCCCATGCAGTTACACGATGTGGACAATTTTGCTGTTACACCGTGTATATATATATATATATATATATATATATATATATATATATATATATATATATATATATATACTAATAGTAATTAATACTCGCTTGGTAAAAAAAAACTCAGATAGCACAACTTGTAGATATGTCAAAACAAATCGGTAGCCGAGGAAAAAATTAGAAATAAAAAACAAATAACTAAAAACATCCGAACAGGGCGAAATAAATCGACCAGTGCCAGCTTACACTAAAAATCCGTTTAGGTGAAACCTATGTAGGTTTTCCTGGCTCTTTAGGATTTATTTCAATTATATATATATATATATATATATATATATATATATATATATATATATATATATATATATATATATATATATATTAGTCAGTTATGTTCCATGTGTAATAAACGCTTAGGCGATAATGTAGTTTTCGATACAGGGCTGACGAGGCAATTTTTTCCCACAGTAGTTGCCAATTCTATCTGCAGTAGATTAGTTGCCATCCAAGGTTATAGATCCCGGTATATCCTTATATTAATCCAAAACTGGGGGTGAAGAAGGGGATCCATACCTTTCCCCAGGGTATTGCACGAAAGTATATATATATACATATATGTATATTAACGAAAATAAAATTGAAACAAACGATCATACATACCCTGCTGTTACACGATTTAGACAATTTTGCTGTTACACCCGTTACCTTTGTAAGTATTTGTGTTTGTACAAGGTAACCCAAAAAGTTATGTCCGTTTTTAAAGGAAAAAAAAAACGCTTCACAGTATGTGTAACTTATATTTAGTCTTCGAAGTAATCGCCATCTGCATCTAGCATTTTCTGCCAATGTGTCTCCAGCTATTCACTGCCTTTGCAGAACTCGGCGGGGGGGACGCAAAGAAGTCCGTGCAGGCTGTGCGCAAGTCTGCTTCATTGGTAAAATATTTCCCACGAAGATGATTTTCCAGGGAGTGGAAGAGGTTTGTTATCGGATGGCGCAAGGTCAGGTGAATATGGTGGATGGCACAAAGTCTCCCACCCAAGTTGCTGTATGGGATCCCTGACCGCTCGCGCGACATGCGGCTTCGCGTTGTCATGGAGGAAAAGCACACCTTTGCGATTCACCAGTGCTGGCTCCTTCTGGCGCAATGCCTGTTGCACACGTTTCAATTGCTGCGAATATAGGTCTCCAGTGACCGTTTGGCCCGTTGCGGAACCCACTTTTTTTTGGTTACCTTGTATAAGGTTAGCTGAAAAGTTCTCAGCCTGATTAAGGATCGCTTTAAAAATTTATGTTTGGTAATTCATTTAAATTTTTGTATGTAACTCTGGTCGATGCATTTTCAACCCCCGCAGATATACACAGATCCTTTTGCTACGCATGACGTAGACAAATGTGTAGAAAGATCTCTTTTTATCCCGTACATAATATTTGCATTAATACCTACATCATTATATATAGGTACGTATTTTATCATGATAGTTTCCAAATACTCCCATTATACAAATTTCAAATGCTTTTATATAATAATATCAATAAGTATTATTCATTTTTCACGTTGCTGTCGCATTATATAAAATTTTATAGAAATTTCTTATAATAAGAATTCTATTCTGGAAATGTAATATTTTTCCAGAAACGTTCTGCATATCAGGTATAATTGGCGGATTAAATAATTTCATATTTGTAAATGGATCTGGCTTGTTAGGTTCAGTAGTTAGAACATTGAACTGAAGTTTGCATGGAATTAGAAAGTGTTTGTTTATTTCTTGGTAGGCGTTTATATCCGGTTACATTTAGGATTTTTCATGATAATATTTCGGTCCGTCACTCGATATATTTCGCTTGTACGCTTTATGTTATATTATTTCATATTGTTCAAAAACGTGCATTTTTGCACGGCTAAAACTCCTCTTTTTTTGAAGTGAACAGTTTATTTCATCTACGGAGGTTGGCGGAGTGGGGGTAGACTGTTTTCGTTCCACTGCTCATATCTACGGGTAAATCGTCTGGTTCTTATTTAGTATTTCTTAGTTAATGTTAGCCCGTTTCCACTGAGTCCATGTGCAGACTAACCGGCACAGGGATTGAACTCACAATTACTATTTCATCAAATTCAAGAACCAATGGTTTCATCCATTAAAGGCTACCAGAATCGACAAGATCTTGTTGAAAGCCGGAATGCACAACTGATGAAAAGCTTTTATATATATATATATATATATATATATATATATATATATATATATATATATATATATATATATATATATATATATATATATATATATATATATATATATATATATATATATATATATATATATATATATATGTGTGTGTGTGTGTGTGTTGATAAGCCGTTGAAAAATGAAAACAATAAAGGATATATATATATATATATAATAATAAGCCGTAGAAATATATATCCTTTATTTTTTTTTACGGCTTATCAACCCATTCAGCGTTATTTAAAAACCGGAAAATATTTTAGATCGTAAAAATGACGCGTTTTTGCGAGGGAAAAAAGATTTTGAGAATAACAATTTGTCTATATATTCCTACTATTTAAAGCATAAGTGGACGGAGCAAATGGGTTCCTATCATTCCTAAGGTTATTTGTACGTAAGAGAATATAACGAACTCGTCTATAATTTGAACCAGCTTCATTCTTCCAACATATATTTCCCCACCGACACATCCAAATGAAATGCAATGTGATTAGCTTCTGTTGCCAAATGAATTACACTGGTCGACACGATTTTTGTTGCCAAGAAACAAACATTTTTTAGCAAATTTGATGCTGCTGATTCCGGAAATTATTCATGGTTAGCTACCATTTTTTCCTCATTTTTTGGAAAAAAGATCAATTTACGATCTTGACTGATCTCGAAATGTAGTTAATAAATGTGGTAGAAACCCATCATTTTTCAGTCAGGCGGAGCAATCTATGTCAGCCACCTGTAATAAACTATTTCTATAAGAAAAAAGTTTTTTTTAGTCAAAAATTTTGAAATAGAAGTACCAAAGTCTCTCTAATGTGTCGACAAAATTCAAATTAAGTGATAAACTTTATGAGTAATACACTTTAGTAATCCTGGTAATTACGGTGACATAAAAAAAAATGAAACCCTAAAATCTTCTGGTTGATATTCATTAAATTTATCCCATCTTTTTTATTCTTTCACTCCGGAAGGAAAACAAGCATATTTAAGGAATTTTGTTTTCACAGTTGGAAAGAAATTCCAACTAAAGGCATCCCAATTGAATGCGCCAATTCCATTGTGCATGATACTACTGGAGTATCAAAAGGGACTTAAATAACTTTGAACATGAAAGACAATCAAGAAAGAGAACATTTTTTACCATAGTTCTTATGCTCACGAAGGTTTTATTTCTGCTGTTAGTTCATTAAATGATTTGAAGAAAATATATTTTGGTCTTGGTATATTCAATCGCATTATTTTTAAAGGCTTAGGGTCTGATTGTTATTGCAAAAATAGTATTTCTCAATAATCAGACCAATATTTGTTGGTTTAAATACTCATTGAGAGGTTTCTACGATTTTATTTTTATAAATATTACTATTGGTCAATAAGATATATACAGAAAACAAATTTTTAAAAAATGCTTCTTTTTTTCCCCAAAATGAGGTATTTCTGTACAACAAAAACGGTAGCTAACCAAGAAAAAGTAAGGTTATTTTTAGATTCAGAGCTCTCAAATTAGGTAAAAAAGATATTTGGTGTCTCGACACCATTTCAAATTTTTTTGTTGGTGTTGACCAGTGTTATTATTTTCTCTAAGTACATATTTTTGTGTTAATATAATTATTCAAGAAAACAAATTAATTATTTTCTCATTGCTCCTTCCACATTTTTTTGCTTGCTACGATATTAAGATTTCTCATATTTGCAAAGCCATGTTATTTTCTTTTCATTTTTTTTGTCTGGTCATTTTTTTTTAATTTCATTGTTTTGATATTTCTTTGAACTTTATTTAGCAAATTTCCAAATTCCCAAATTAATTACTGATTATTGAATATCATTAGAATATATTCTTTTCTTTTCATTGTTTATTTTTCTTATAATCGGTCAATCTTTATATTCCTGAAATAATATATACATATATATATATATATATATATATATATATATATATATATATATATATATATATATATATATATTGTCATCCAAAAAGAGACTGTTTCACTGTATCACAGCACAACAGTGTGGCTAGACGTCCGGTTGCCTCTAGCTAATATGGAAACCCGGCTGAATTGGTGTCAGTCAAAGAATCTATCCCTAAGCCGTTGGCGCACGGCAGGGATGAAGATGAATTTAAGCTTATTTATTTTTAGATAAGCACGTCAGTGTTTGAGAGAACTCGCTTCGTTTTAATGAAGAGTATTGCATTAGTAGCAGTAATAATCACTATTTACAAACTCACACTACTTCTCCAGAGTGCTCAACCGAAATAATTTTTCAGGATTATATATATATATATATATATATATATATATATATATATATATAATGCACATTAAGTGCATATGATAATAAAATAGTGCTCATAATAACAGAGCTAAAATTCATATGAATAATAAATATTCCTTTGTTTCTCACTGGTTCCACAGCTCTAAATTTCTAACAGTTTTCACTCAGCACCAGACGATTGCATCGTGCATGCGTCTTCTACCGGTGATAAAAAATGTATATTTATTATTAATATAATAGATATTATCACTTCAAGCGTTATTTAACTGGATACTCGTATTTGAGTAGACCTTCTGTTAATTTATTAAACCGTATATTCATTTATTTTCGTCTACCGGCCTGAATGTTCGGGGAATCCTATAAAACAAAAAAATAACTCTAGTAGGATTCGAACCTGCGTCCTTGTAGGTAGATGCAACTCTCTTTAAAACTGGCACGCTCTAATCAACTGGGCTACTCTCCGCGAAGTTTCCATCACCAAAGCATAAGTTTTTTTTGTTTTTCATTTGTTTTTGACATTCAGAACGGCAAACGAAAATAAATATATTGTTTAATGAATAAACCGAGCGTCTACTCACCTGTGAGAATCCAATAAAAATAACGTTTAAATGGATGAAAAATATGTCGGATAAATTAAAAATTAATTCTAAAATTAACTTTGTTTATGCTTGGATACGAAACTGCGCAGATATGAAACATTTCAGGAGGTGTATAATAACAAAACGGTTAAAGGTACAATTCGGCCTCGCCTGACTAATCAGTTCTTTGTAGCTTCGTTGGTCATATTGCATCGGATTTAACGATTTAGCATGACGGACAATGGTTCGAATCCTGACACAGAGCATAAGTTTTCCTTTAATAAGATTTCTCGCACATTCAAGCCGGTAGGTGAATATAAATGAGTATACTGATTAATAAATAAAATGGGCGTCTCCTCCAATATTAGTATCTACTAAAAACCATGTGATAAAAATCTGTCGGATTAACAGATAAGAAATCCATTACCGCTTTAGAAAATTACTTTGTTTACGTCTGGATACGAAACTAAGCAGATACGATATTTTCGAGTAAAGTATGACGAGAATTTCGCTTAAAGGCATTGTTCAAATTTTGTTTGATCGGCGAAGCTTCTTATAGCCCGAGCCATTTAAGATACTTCATATATATATATATATATATATATATATATATATATATAATGGACTCTCCCATCGTGAACGATAAATGAGGGTCAGCAGCAGCAGCAGGAGCAGAAGCAGCAGCAGCAGCAACGGCAGCAGTGGTGGTAACACTTGTTTTACACGCATGCTAGTAGCGGCTACTGTCGAGAAAATCAGGTAAGGGAAAAACATATTTCGTTTGGGCTTTCTTAAGTGCGATATTAGCCCAGCCTTGCTGCGGGCGACAAAGCAACACTGACAGATAATATTTGTTAAAGCAAGATTTGATGGCGTCTCTGCCTCAGTGCTTTATGAAGCTGATCACGATGCTTCAGTATACTGTCTTCAAAACTCTTTAACTTAATAATGCATGTCTTACGCCATTCCATTCAATTTGTTGCTGGGGCTTCCCAGGTTTTCAGATCAGAGTTGAGACATTTCAAGTTGTCTTTGTAGCGTAAGAGTGGGCGTCCAACTGAAAGCTTGGAGTTTGGTGGTGGTCTATACAGCACCTCTTTTGGAAGTCTATACTCATCCCTTCTCAGAACATGACCAGCCCACCGAAGTTGTAACTTTGCTAGAATGGTTTCAGTGTCTGCTATGTTGTTAGAATTTTTAGTATTGCATAATTCTTGGCCTGGTCATCCCATTTTATATCACATATATCACGAATACAGCACATGTGAAAGGCGTCAAGTTGGTTTATGTGCTTGCGTTATAGGGTCCAAGTTTCAGCACCATAGGGAAGGGTTGAGAGAACGACTGATCTGTTTATGTCAATCTTTACTCTGAGAGACACTTCTTTGGTGCCCCATAACCTATGTTTAAGATTACTGAATGCTGTGTGGCTTTGACTATTCTGGATTGGATTTCTCTGTCCATTTTTCCATTAGAAGAGACTGTTGATCCAAGATATGTGAACGCCTCAACAGTTTTTAATTATGTACCATCAATAAATACGGAAGGATTTCTGATATATATATATATATATATATATATATATATATATATATATATATATATATTATATATATATATATATATATATATATTTATACATATATATATATATATATATATTTATACATATATATATATATATATATATATATATATATATATATATTTATATATATATATATATATATATATATGTATATATATATTTATATATATATATATATATATATATATATATGTATATATACATACATTTTCTCTATATCAGAAAAAAATCGTACAAATGAATGATAAAGTCCAAACTTCTGTCTAACGCCTTTCATCCACTACTCGAACTTCTTCGGACTAAAGTGATTCTCTTGATTGATGAAATTGGCATTTTGACGTGTCAATTAAATTATTTAAGAAAAAAATTATAAACTAGATAGACATAACGCATTAAAGATAAAGAAAAAAATAGTTGTTTTTTTTATGATTTTCGCCATTCTAAATATTTTCCGCGCTGGTTAAATCGGATATAAAAGTTAACTGGGCTTATAGTAAATGTTTAATAAAGAAATAAATAGCAAACCGTCTTGAATACTTCATATCTGCTTATCAAGAAGATCTAACTTGTTTCATTTATTTATTTTTTCTATTCTTGATCTATTCGTTGACTTCATGTTATTCATGTCTGCCTGATTGCAAGACAGAAAGAAATTCCAAACAAGAAATCCTGCACGGATTTTTGAGAGAAATGAAGGCTATATCTAATCCTAGTTGACAAGATCAGAATTCAGCTAGTGACAGGCACGGTTAATGTCTACGAATCAATTGCTGTCTGCATTAGGTCAGCCATTTTCCTTTCTCTATTTCATTTTTCTTTACTGGCCTATGCTCTCCGTTATGCCATTCTTTTTATTTCTTTCCTTTTTAAGACTGGAGATTCTGAAGTAAAAAGACGATAACATGTCTGACAACTTATTAAACACACGACATTTTCTTTTATGTTTCTCTTATCTTCTTACCCTTTAGTAAGTCATGAATGTCTGTTTAGAATAAGGTTAAACGGGAAGTCAGAAGTCATTTCAATACTATCAGACACAAAGCCTTTTAACGTAAAATCGAAAAAGTAATAAAAGTTTATTAGTAAAAGACAAAGTAAGGAATCATTCTTACGTGAAATCACAACTTTAATAAAAGAAAGAAACTAATTAAATAAATCCTTTTTTTCAAATTAATAACATTTTTGTATTTGATATAATATCTGAATATCAACCTTGTCATTTAGGTGATTGGAATTTCGAACTGGACCCTGCCGTGGTAATATGTTCTAGTTCCACGTGTCATGCCTATTCTGGATGTTTCAGTTATCTCCCTTTAACTCAACTCAAGTTCTGTTCACCACTTACGTAGCTAGTTACTGAAATCAGCTCTTTCGGCCATGTCACTGGATCTAAGCAACGCTTTTATCCTCAAGGAAAACATGGCTTAGTCGATAAAACAAATGCTTTTATCCTCAGTGACACATGGCCCAGTGGAGCCAAGCAACGTTCTTATCCTCAGTGAAACATGGCCCAGTGGATACAATCAACGATTTTATCCTCAATGACACATGGCCCAGCGGAGCCAAGCAACGCTTTTATCCTCAGTGACACATGGCCCAGTGGGGCCAACCAACGCTTTTATCCACTGGGCCCAGTGAATAAAAGGGAAATAAAAAGTTTTTTGTCGAATTCTCTTCCACCTTCTTGTTTAACGGTTAACTTTGATCTCCGAAAATTCTATTGAATACGTATAGTTATCTTGTGTCTTAATCCTTGTTCTTTTATCGCTCTCCTTAATCGTGGTCTTTATTTGTAATAATCTCTAACACACAGTAACCTCTTTGTGTCTTAGTGACTTTATTGCTTTGCTTGGGGTTCAATAATTAAAAGAAAATCAAGAAAAACATTTATATAAGATTTTAGTATTTTCTCAAAGATAGTCTATCTTAAATATTATTTATCTTTTACATATACATGTTTTTCAATTTTGTTCAACAAGGTCTTCTTCTCCTTCTTCTTCATGATCATCATCATCATCATCGTCATCATTATCATCTTCATCTTCTTCTTCTTCTTCTTCATCTTCTTATTATTATTCCTCTACTTCTTCTTCATATTCTTCATCTTCTTCTTCATCATTTTCTTCTTATTATTATGATTATTTCTATTATTATTATACATCTTCTTCTTCATCTTCTTCTTTTACATCTTTTTCTTCTTCTTCTTCTTCTTCTTCTTCTTCTTCTTCTTCTTATTATTATTATTATTATTATTATTATTAATTCTATTATTATTATTATTTTTCTTCTTTTTCTTTTTATTATTATTATTCTTTTTCTTCTTATTATTATTAGTCTTATTATTATTATTGTTATTATTATTAGTCTTATTATTCGTCTTATTATTATTAGTCTTTTTATTATTATTATCAGTCTTATTATTATTATTAGTCTTATTTTTATTATTAGTCTTATTATTATTATTATTATTAGGCTTATTAGGCTTATTATTTTTTTTCTTCTTCTCATAATTATTATTCCTCTTCTTCTTCCTCTTCTTCTTCTTCTTGTATATGGCGTGCCCCTTCAATTTCCTGTTGTTTGAAGTCCTTGTTGTCTTTATTCTATATTACATCGTCCCTGTCCAACCAACCGTTAGAAAATCTTGTTAGCTAGGTTATGCGTTGCGTTCCGATGTCTCGTTGGCCTTCAATAATTCCTTTCAGGGCCACATTTTCCAAGCCCACTCTACTCATTATTCGTCCTCGTATTTTCAACTCTCTCTTTCCGGTGCTACTTATAAGTTTCCATTTTGTTTCCGTTTTCACTAAATCTTTGCCGTTGCTCCCACGTTTAGTTCCTGGTATTCTCAGAATCCTTCTTCCAAACCGCATTTCTGTTATTTGGCGTCTCTTCTACATCTCTAATAAGATTGTCAAGCATTCACTGTCATATAGTCGTACGGATATAACATAGCAGTTCAGTATCTTTTTACTTTGTTTCCGATTAAAATTCCGTTTCGTAATACGTTGCTTAAATTTTAGAAGGCATCTTTCGCTATTCCAATCCGTGTTCAGATTTAGATGTCGCACATTCCATCCTCTGTCAAATACACTTAGTAGATATTTAAATTTTTGCACTTGTTTAATTTTGGTAACTCCAATTTGTAATTCGTAATGTGGAATGTTACTTCTGCTGACAATTAGACCTTGCATGGAATACTGCTGCCATATATGTTCTGGTGTCCCCGCTGTTCGCCTTAAGGTCCTCGACATGATCCAGAGACGGATAAACAATGTGGTTGGTCCTTATCTGACATCTCGTCTAGAGTCGCTCTCTCACAGACGTGCTGTTGCCTCCCTCTGTCTTTTCTACAAATATTTTCACGGTAACTTCTCCGACGAGCTACTTTCGCTAGTTCCCAGACTGCATGAATTTAAGCGTGCTACTAGGCTGGCATCACGGTCCCACCCTTTCACTGTCGAAGTGTGTTCGTCTCTTCGACTCCAATAGTTTCATGTCTCGCACCTCCCGTCTGTGAAATCCCCTTCCTATTACTTGTTTCCCTGATAGCTATAATATCTAATTATTCAAATGTAGTGCCAATCGACATCTCTAGATGCCCTGATCTATTCCCTCTCCTTCTCGTCATCCTTTCCCCCATCACACCTCTTTACTCTCGCTCCCACTCTGTAACCTCTTGCTTACTAGAGATATCCCGCCTTGCTTAAGGTGAAATGCTGCAATGTAGATTTTACTGTTTTTAAACTACAATTTTCCATGATTTTCTCACGTACATTTATAGTAAAAAGTATTAACAACAATTACCGGCCTGAATGTCTTATGAAAAAAAAAAGAAAAATACTGTTTATTATAAACAGAGCATTTACTTAAATATTTTTATCTATAAAAAAACAGAATGTATAAAGATAAAATATCTTAAAATAATTGTAGGTTTGTCCATTTCATAATGTGTGACGTCATTTGTTTACATTTGGATACGCATCGAGCAGATATGAATATACCTGAGAAAATAATGGAAAATTGTATTTTAAAAGGAGTAAAATCGACCTTGCTAACCGAAACGCTCCTCTTTGGCGAAATCGTTAAAAGCACGCCAGCGATTCCTGTCGGAGGACGCATATTTTCAATTTCTCACACATTCAGGCCGGTATATGTTGTTAATACTGTTTATTATAAACAGAGCATTTATTTAAATATTTGTATCTCTAAAAAAGGATGTATAAACATAAAAATTTCTTAAAATAATTGTCGGACTTTGTCCATTTCATATATATATATATATATATATATATATATATATATATATATATATATATATATATATATATATATATGTGTTGATCAGGCCCAATAGGGAAAAGCGACTTTGGCAATGTTCGTTTTCTTCTGTATGCTATCACTTTTGTGTTCATATAAACTTGTATTAATATATCTACATCCAGGTTCTTAAAATATCACTTTGTTGTAAGTGTGAAAACAAATGTTGGGTAACAAAATGCGATAGAAATAAAAACATAACCTGAGTAAACTCAATACGTTCGTTTCGACTATGTATCCATATATATATATATATATATATATATATATATATATATATATATATATATATATATATATATGTATATGTAAAAGTGGACATGGAAGTCAGCACTTAGAGGCGACAGTCTGTTTCATGCTAGTGCAATCGTCAGGCAACTAGTGCTGTTATTTTTCTCGGCTATTTATATAAGGGTCAGTGGTGCATTATGGGTAGTCTATTTTGGCGGTTACTTTTACCGGAAGTCGCTTATTTGTTTATTTATTTCTGTCAAATTATTTTGCTTGTTTTTTTGTTTGTTTTTGTTATTTTTATTTTTATTTTTTATCTTATATATTTATTTATTTATTTTTTTATTTTGATCGGTGTTTTTGGTTAACGTAGTAAAAATTTGTTTATATAGATTATTGTTGGTAGTCTATAATGGCCGTCATTTACCGGAAGTCGCTTATTCGCTTATTTATTTGGGTCAAATTATTTTGCTTGTTTTTATTTATTTTCATTTTTATTTTTTATCTTATATATTTGTTTATTTGTCATTGATTAAATCTATTTGTTGAATTTTGGGGTGTGATGTTGTGGTTTGTTCTGACTATTATTTTGGTGGGAACAGTTTTTTATTTTATCTATTTAGGTTGGTTATCTTTATTTGTTTTTTCTAAACGGCTAGTTTATCGTAATCGGTTGTTAGTTTATTTATATATTTGGATGTATTTAGATCGATTTATTATACTTGTTGTTATTTATTTGTTATACTATATATTTTTTATACTATATATTTTTGGCTCTCCGTTTTTAAGTAACGTAGTATATTATCTTTTATTAATGTTTTTTTTTTATTTATATAACAGTTATAACTTTCGTCCGTTCTTTTGTTTTGATTTTATTTCGTATATTCTAACAGGTATTCTATTCCGTTTTGTGATTTGTTTGTAGTAATTTATTTTGCTTATTTTATTGTTGTTTGTTTATATATTTATTTATTTTTCTATTTTAAGTTACGTAGTAAAAATTTGTTTTCATGTCTGCATTTTGAGATTAGCTCTGATCTTTTAATTAATAATTTATTTTGATCTGGGAAGGTAATGATAGCTATTTTTTCCACCAAGCAAAGTTTGCAAGTTTTTGATAGATTGTTGTAGGCTGATGATTTTTTCCTTATTTTCCAAGATATTTTTGGTGTGGTGTGTGTTTTGTTTTTTATTTCCCAGATATACTTAGAAAGCATTGTGCTGTTCGCATATTTACTATTTGTGAAAGACATTTTGTGCACATAATTTCTTTGTTTCCATGGTCCTTCGGTTACTCCTATGTATACTTTTTCTTCATTATCTGCTGATTTTATCGTGGCTTGGTAGATTACGTTGTTTTGTAAACATTTACCGTTTAAGGGACATTCGTTTTTTTATTCTGCAGTTGCACGTGGGTTTAATTTGTTCGTGTGGTTTGTTAATAATTTTCCTGTCGTGCTTTTTTATTATTTGTGCCATGTTCTCGGTGCAACTGTAGCTGATTTTTACTGTGTTTTTGTTGAATATTTTGTGTAGGGTGCTTGATTCCGGGAAGTGTTTGTGTAAAAGTTTGAAGAATATTTTTCCTATGTTTGTTTTTACGTTTTTGCTGTACGGTGGGTTGAACCATATGATATTTCTTTTCCTGTTGGTCTTTTTTGTGTTCTGTGGTGAGTATGTGAGTGTTGCTGGGAATCCGCTATCTTTTAGGGCTGTTTCGTAGTCTTTCTTAGCTTTGTTAAATATAGATTCATCGGAAGAATTGTCGGAAAGCCTGCGGTTAATCGATTTTGGTATCTGTTTGTTTATAGAAGGCGGGTGGTTGGAGTATATGTGTATGTACTGTGGTTTATCATTCGGTTTTCTGTATGGTTTTTGTGTGCCTTTTCTTAGGTTGAAGGTAACATCTAGAAAATCTACTTCGTTTAGGTTAGTTTTTATATCTATCTCGAATCCGTTATTTTTGAAAAATTTAATTATTGCTTTTCTAGTTTTATCTCTGTTTTGTTTGTTGCAGTTTCTTAAGATTATGAGACCGTCATCCCTGTAGAGCCCTGTGTCATTTCTATCTATTATTTTGCTTAGTTCGTGTAGTAAGTAAATACCTACGATTTCGCATGTCTCTGCATCGTCAAAGCTTCCCATTGTAGTGTCAAATATCCCATCTTTCTTTATCCATGCTTCTTCATGTTCGAATAATAATGATTTACTGGAGTGCTTAATGATGTCGATTTCGTTTGGTTTTATTATTATTTGTTTCTGAGCTAAGTTGATGGCCTTATCTAATGTACGTTCTGTTATGGATGGGTAAAATTCTTTTATGTCTAATTCTAGGAAGTGGCAATTTTGTTTGTTATTTATGCTGTTGAACCAGTAAATGGTTGTTTTTGTGTTTTTCCACTGGTTTACTCCTAAATTCTTCCTAAGTTCAGAATTAATTCTTTCTAGTATTGTTTTGCTTATTTTACCTATTTCGCTTTTGGCTGGGTTTATGAGTCTGCATGCAGGGTTGCTTTTGAAATTTTCTTTGTGGTCTTTTAATGTGATAAAGGCTTGCGTCTTGCTCGTGCAACTTATTCGGTCATCTAGGTCTAATTTTTGAGCGATTGCTTTCACAAATAGTAAATATGTGAACAGCACAATGCTTTCTAAGTATATCTGGGAAATAAAAAACAAAACACACACCACACCAAAAATATCTTGGAAAATAAGGAAAAAATCATCAGCCTACAACAACCTATCAAAAACTTGCAAATTTTGCTTGGAGGAAAAAATAGCTATCATTACATTCCCAGATCAAAATAAATTATTAAATAAAAAATCAGAGCTAATCTCAAAATGCAGACATGAAAACAAATTTTTACTACGTAACTTAAAATAGAAAAATAAATAAATATATAAACAAACAACAATAAAATAAGCAAAATAAATTACTCCAAACAAATCACAAAACCACACCTGTTAGAATATGCGAAATAAAATCTAAACAAAAGAACGGACGAAAGTTATAACTGTTATATAAAAAAAAAAATTAATAAAAGATAATATACTACGTTACTTAAAAACGGAGAGCCAAAAATATATAGTATAAAAGAATATATAGTATAACAAATAAATAACAACAAGTATAATAAATCGATCTAAATACATCCAAATATATAAATAAACTAACAACCGATTACGATAAACTAGCCATTTAGAAAAAACAAATAAAGATAACCAACCTAAATAGATAAAATAAAAAACTGTTCCCACCAAAATAATAGTCAGAACAAACCACAACATCACACCCCAAAATTCAACAAATAGATCTAATCAATGACAAATAAACAAATATATAAGATAAAAAATAAAAATGAAAATAAATAAAAACAAGCAAAACAATTTGACCCAAATAAATAACCGAACAAGCGACTTCCGGTAAATGACGGCCATTATAGACTACCAACAATAAGCTATATAAACAAATTTTTACTACGTTAACCAAAAACTCCGATCAAAATAAAAAAATAAATATATAAGATAGAAAATAAAAATAAAAATATAAAACAAACAAAAAACAAGCTAAATAATTTGACATAAATAAATAAACAAATAAGCGACTTCCGGTAAAAGTAACCGCCAAAATAGACTACCCATAATGCACCACTGACCCTTATATATAAATAGCCGAGAAAAATAACAGCACTAGTCGCCTGAAGATTGCACTAGCATGAAACAGACTGTCGCCTCTAAGTGCTGACTTCCATGTCCACTTTTACATTTACACACGCTCTATCTCTGATATTGAGCACTTTATCCCATAAATATAGCACACTTTAAGACTATATTTCTTCATATCTATCTATATATATATAAAAGAGCGTTCCCACAAGTTCTGCCTTTTTCCCCGGTACAGAGTTATAAACGACATTCGCATATTTAAATATATTTACATCTTGCTCCCTACACCCGCGAGCGCGCGCGCACACACACACACACACACACACAAACACACACACGCACACACACACCGAGAGAGAGAGAGAGAGAGAGACAGTCAGATAGACAAGCATGTGAGGTATAGTGAAACGTTCAAGCAGCCGCCAAAGCCCTGTTAAATAATACCTGCTGTTTGTTCATTTGGTTAGAATTTAGCAAGTGAGGGAAATCGAACACTTATCACAAGTCATTTTCACACACACACACACACACACACACACACACACACACACACACACACACGGGCATGCTCGCAACCTCAACCCCACACTCAACCCCCACAACCCCCCACACATATATATATAATTCCATGAATAAAAATATATATATGATTTTAGCCTCATAGATGACGAAAGACGTTATCTATAATTTTGTCCACTTTTCATTTGATATATAACATAATGCACATTCAAAGTACATGATAAAGTTTCACCCTACCAAATAACTTACTTTAATTATTTTTACTAAAAAATATTAATTTCATATGGTATATTTATTATTTAAATATTAGTATATTCTGAATAGTGAGCCACAGTTTTTTAGCTATCGTCAATTACATTGTGGAAACGTTGACTTGTGTAATGCATTCTGGCACAGTGTAATTTATTTCGTCCACTTTTACAAACAACCCTAATTATTATTCCCGTGTTGGAGCAGAAGTCAATGATATCAATTTAAATCATATCACATGCCTTTTGTGTATGATTGCAATAAGGTAACTTCCGAAAAATTCCGTGACATCGAAGCAATATCAATAACAATACGCTACTTGCATTAGATTCGAGTTCAAAAAAATGGGTTTGATAATATTTCTCGTCTCGTGCTGAATTTATCTCAATGTCTGTCTGTCATGAATAGCAGGATTATTTCTATTAGTTTTTTTTCTTCGACCGAAAACTAAGATATTGGTCTCCATACCCTGTTAATATGGTCGGTATTACTAGTTCTACTAGTTGATATTTTTCTACTTTTAAACAAAGGTCTTTAATGAATGCAAATAATACAATTATCATACGCGTGTAGTTACATCTTCGGAAGAAAGCTTTATCAAGCCGTATGCATAAAGAGAACAAGGTCTATATATCTCCATCGGCTGTAGTCCTGCTGTTAGAATATTAGAACGTTTCGAATAGTAAAAACTGGTTTCGAATCTCAGTATAGTTGAACTCTTCATAATATCGACTTGTGGAGACAGTTTCCAACGTGTGGCGTCTTATTCAAAATTGTTGATCAAGCCAGATTATGCACCTTCTCCCACAATAAGGTCCGTTCAACATATTGGTGTAGGATTCACAGGTTGATTATTTCGGCGTTGTAGAAACCAAATTTTAACTGAGCAGACGTCTGCAACAAGGATTATCTATCCCCACCAACAGAATGTCATACTCAGAAAGAAGCAACTAGCTATTATATGTAACCGACTTGTATATGACTATATTTCTGAGATGAGGTATTATGTACACTGTTGACATTATTCGGTCTATTACCCTCATGTTTGTCGCCATACAACGTTTCGGCCTTTGTACGCTCCGGACTTCTTCAGGTGGTTGGAATGTCGAACTGAACCCTTTATTTCGCTCACTGGGGTAGACTGTTCTAGTTCCACGTGCCATGTCTAATGGATGTCAGTTATCAGTTATCTCCTGTTAATTCCCATCTCAAAATTCTTCACCGCCTTAACCAGGTATTGAACTCACACTCTTTGGGTCCTGTCACTGGATCTAACTAACGTCATTATCCACTGTGCCATGTATCCCCAAAGAGAAAGATGAGGACAATAGTCCGAATAATTTAAATAGTGTCATTGAATTGTTTTAGTAGTTAAATGAAGTCTAATTTAGTTTTTTGTTATCGGAATCACTCCAAGTAAAGCAGTAATGACAGTAAAATACAAGGAATTACTGCGTGTGGAATAATTAGGAACATAAAGATTAATAATTAGCAGGAAGAGAAGAGAGTAATCAGTTGAACGGTAGATAGCGATTGACATTTCATTTAAATTTTTCCAGATTAAACTTGGCTTGAATGCATGGAGCCGGAAAGGAGTTCCACAAGCGAGATAAGATTGTGTTAGATAGAATTTGAGTCTAAATCTGGTCAGCTCAACTGTAAATTGATGAGAGATCGACGCCAGACAAGTGTTGCTCTTAAATTAAAAAAATCTTGGTACCATAGCAAAGAGCTCATTCAAACACTAACCGTGAAAGGATTTATAAAAATGACATAGAGAGGTAAACTTACTGCGATGGGAAAGTGACTGGAGCCGATTCGTTAGATCAGGACCAATGATATTGCAGATATTTATCTGAATCCTATCAAGGACTTCAAGATAAATAGCAGGGCAATATTTAGCAGAAATATTCTAATCAGGGACGAATGGTAAACATAAGATAGGTTCTGGAGAGAAGAATTCTCTCGCCCGATATAGTGAATGATTTTCTTAGCAGCTGACTGAGGATTAGATTCAATGTAGACTTTCCAATTAATATCAGCAGAGAATATGATCGCGAGAAGGCGAATCGAGTCACTTTCCTGGAGTTTAGCATAATCCATGCTGGTGGAAGGCAGAGAGGGATTTTCCAGATGATTAATGGAGATAAGTTTTTTTTGTAGGCCTTAAAATTAACAAGCCATCTTTTGTACCAGTTAACTAAGGACATGTGTTCGTTTTGAAAATCAGCTGCCATTTTGACCTTGCCAAACTGGCTACGTTTACTATCCAGGTAGAAGTAAATTATTGCGTCGGCAGCGTAGATACCAAGTTGAGAGCTGGCATCATCGAGAAGGTCATCATTGAAAATTAAAAACAGAGTAGGACTACAGACCCCTGGGGACAACTGCGTTAGTATGAAATGATCTAGACTAGTGGCCGTTCAGGATTTGACAGGAAAGACTAGATAAATTCAGAAAGGTGCCCGTAGACACTGTAACTTTTAAGCTTGTGGAGAAGACCTGAATGCCAGACCCTGCCAAGGGCTTCGAGATGTCCAATACATCAGCCCGGGCTTCACCGTTTTTATCAAGAGCACGAGAAACTCTTTCGACAAGTATCGTTAGTACGTCAGCAGCTGATCTGAAGAAATGAAAACTATATTGTTTGTCTGATAAAAGGCGCTGAGATGATAGATAATAAATCAAATCAGGGCCTCTAGGAGTTTCACAAAAAAACGGGTAGAAGGCTAATAGGTCGATAGTTGGAAGCGTCGGATTGCTCACCAGATTTCTTAAAAAGTGGAATAACGGATGATAACTTCCTGCAGGCAGGAAATCAGGGGGCATCTAGGCATTTATTATACAGTTTAGAGAGAACAGGAGCTAGTTCAGGAGCACATTTCTTAATGTCTGTTACAGGGATACCATCGAGTCCATATGTTTTGTGGGGATTTAGGTTAGAGTTTATAGCAGAAACCATGGAAGGGATTATATGCATATTCACTCAACCGAGATTCAGTTCTAGGAGAGAAGTTAGGCATGGATATTCCAGATTAGTCAAGAGTAGTGTTTGAGGAGAATTTATTGTCAAAGTATCCAGCTTTATCAGCAAAAGAAGATAATACCTCTTTACATTATTCGGTCTATTGTCCTCATCTTTGTTGCCATATTAATCAAAGTAAGCTCCGGCCTTCTTCACGTGGTTGGAATGTCGAACTGAACCCTTTATTTCGCACACCGGAGTAGACTGTTCTAGTTCCACGAACCATCTCTAATGGATATCACTTATCCTCTGTTAATTCCCCTCTCCAATTTCTCCACTGCCTGAACTCTTTGGGTCCCGTCACTGGATCTAACTAACGCCTTTATCCACTGTGCCATGTATCCTGGATAACTTCTGTGTTTGAAATTCTGGGTATTATAAACCTAATGTCTTCAGAAAACTATTTTTACCAGTGCTCATATTGTAATTTTTGCTGTTATCATTGCATTTATTTTACCAGAGCTCATATTGCAATTTCCGTTGTTATTATCGCCTTTCTCTGGTATTCCTTATTACTGGTTCCCATATTGTATTCATTTCTACGCTTGGTCGGCTCATGAGATTTTTGTGGTCTTGCATATGTGCTGATTGCTTAAGTTTACGAATTTTCCAATGATGTTCTTTGTCTATGATTTCAAACTTTTCTCCCCATATGTGGTCAGTCACACCTGATTTTCCACTTCCCTTCGTGTTATGAGCTGAAAACGAAACGTTGTGATAAATATGGCAACAAAGATGAGGACAATAGTCCGAATAATGTAAATAGTGTACATAACACCTCATCTCAGATATATAGACACATAATACCTCTTATTGACTTAAGAGGGGGAAATAGAGACCTTACACTTATTTAATTCCTTATTACAAAACTTTCCGTAATTGCGAGGGCCAAACTTGTTAGAGGCTATGCGCTGCCTCATTCTCTCGGCACACAGGGACTTTGCTCCTTCGGGGAATCGCTTACATTTATTGCGATCAGTAACGAATGCATGTTATCACGCTGGTATAGGCGAAAATAGTGGTTCCTGTGTGCTATAGCATGCTGAAGTGTACCATGCAGAGGATTGAGGTTTCACCTCGTATTTCCGAGAACGGATGAAAGCATCCATGCTGTCCTTGACCCAGGAAGAAATCTCAGCGGCGCAATTTTCATTTAGGAGGTTAGGGGGGGCGTCACGAAGAAAATCACGTTGAGAATCCCAATTAACATGCTGGTCACGGAAAAAGGTCTTGTAAATTGGGGGGTCCCTGTTTGAGAGATGATTGAAATGAAATATCAATAGCTACCACAGAGTGGCCACAATTCCGAAGAACGCAGAGCTCGGCAATTATATTGAAATATATGATTATATGAAATAAATATACCGGGGAAGACGCACCCTGATATTGGAAAGAAATTTCTAAGAAAAAGAAAATCATTCTCATAAAACAACACATTCATCATGCGTCCCTCACATACTGGCGTCACGTATTGTTTACATTAATCACTCATCTGATTTTGTTTGTATGGCAATCACATACTAGTTACTAGCAGAAAGGCTCCCAACAATACTAGTAGACAGAGTATTTTTAAGCTTGTGACTCTGCTCCAAGAAGGTTTATAGTCTTGGAAATATTTGTAACAAGTAAATACTGAGGTTACATCATATAAAAGGCTGAATTATATAGCTAACATTATAGTGTAATGACTCAACATACAAATCCACGTCCCTATCAGTCAAGCCATTTAGTTGATCACCCAAGTTTACTTGAGCCTGGACATTGCCTTACCTTCGTCTAGGAAAAAAAGTACGTCTTGTAAGCCTGAAAATACTGTAATGAAGAGACAGATTGTGATTTGACTCGGAGGATAAAACAATGTTTGATAGTTTTATGACATTTTTTTATATTTATATCGTTAATTAAATGTTGTAAGTAATAAATAAATACATTGTGACGGTATTTAAAGCTACAAAATAATACAACATCGATGATTTATGAATATATTATATACACGTATTATATCTACCCCCCGACTGTGGGCTATATAGCAGAACTGGCTGGGTTCTTTAGCCGTAATCGGCAAACACATTAGGGAAAAAAAATCAGAATTTAAAAACTGCGCTGCTTTGCAGCTATATCAAGGAGACAACCTGAGTATGAGTTACTAAGTCAATTCGTATCTCTTTTCAGCATCGTCCTGAAAACAACATCGACGGCGATAAAAAGATGTGCATTGACACTTGCTTTCCATTGGACCATTTTAGCTCTTTTTTACAGAAGACAAATTGCATGTGTCCCCCGTATCAATCTATGCAGGTCTTGTGCATTGGAGAGACAGGAAGTAGCATTCAAAACACAGCGTCGAAAATATGAAGAATGACGCATGACCAGGATTTGGTAACAAGATATTTATTCAATGTAGGCAGAAATGTAACACTGCTTCACATCATTCTTTCTAAAGAATTTAGAAAGAATGATGCGTTTGCCTTTGATAGAAATACTACACGGTGGATTATCTCTGAATAGAAACGTTCTCTATTTACATTATTAGGACTATTGAGAGGTGAATTAACAGGAGGTAACTGATAACTGACATCCATTAGATATGGCACGTGGAACTAGAACAGTCTACCTCTTTCAACCACCTGAAGAAGGCCGGAGCGTACAACGGCCGAAACGTTGTGATAAATATGGAGACAAAGATGGGAACAATAGTCCGAATAATGTAAATAGTGTACATAATGCCTCATCTCAGAAATATAGACACATATTCAAGGGCCGAAACGTTGTGATAAATATTGCGACAAAGATGAGGACAATAGTCCGAATAATGTAAATAGTGTACATAATACCTCATCTCAGAAATATAGACAGATACTGAAGGGCCGAAACGTTGTGATAAATATTGCGATAAAGATGAGGACAATAGTCCGAATAATGTAAATAGTATACATCATACCCCATCTCAGAAATATAGACAGATACTGTAGAAACGTTCTCTTTCTGTTATCAGTTAATACTATGTCTTCATCATTCATTTAATTGCATTTACAATAAGTATATTCACTTCCAAACGCGCGAGCGTGCACCCCCTCCCACACACGAAGATTCAACCTAATACGACCACAATGATTCTATTGTTTATATAACAATTGATAAACTCGTGAAGTATTTAATTCAAAAATAATAAGTGAAAGGAACTGCCACATTTGAGTCATGTAATTGTCAGAGTGCTAATACCTTGTAAAGACTTTCCTCTAGTTGCTGGAAAGAGAAATTGAAATCAAAATATTTACAATGTTAGCGAATTAAAATGGAAGCAATGTATGAACGTGAAACAACCGAACACTGACACATCGATACATACGAAGAGTTTATTTATAATGAATATGATACAAAACACATTCTTAGATATCAACACAATAGAGTAGAGGATGAGTCTTATTAAAATGCGTTTTTTTCTTCTCACATTTAATATGAAAAATTCACAAAATATCTATTTCCAAATAGAAATAAAGGGCAAATGTTATGGTACTGGCAGAAAGTCAAAAGGTACCTGAACTTGGACTAGTAGACCGAAATACCAACATGCATGTCATTAGCGGCGAGTTTGATCACTAATCTGTGTTTTATACTTATGCATTGTCGACAGAAAAAAAAACTCTATTTGAGTTTTGGGGCAATTATAAAATTTGATTCGAAAAACCACGCGGGGCATCTTTAACCCCCCCCCCCACACTATCATTAAATATTCAGAAATGTTTACCTCTCCCTTTAGGCGTTTAGCTTTCTAGAAAAAGGCGTGTCATTTGAGTATTTAATAAAGTGGATATATGGAATAAGGTGTGTCGGGTATAATTTTCTCCAAAAAAGAATAATCGTCCCGGCCTGTCTATTTGAAACTTACGGTAAGCATAGTAGATAATCACAATAACAGGCATGATAATAAATTGACGATCTAAAATATTTTGCTAAAATAAAACTGAATTGGAAATACACTCTTGTACAAATTAATTGATACAACTGCTTAATTTTCCATTCTTTCACCATACAGTCAGGTTTAGACAAACTGGAATGGCAGGGTGAAATCGATTTCTATTTTTCCTCAGATTAAGTCATTTGCAGTGGTGTGAAGTAATATGAATCTATTTTCGGGTGTGTATGATGAAATTTGTTTGGCCTTAAAAAATATTGCGTCATCCGTGATTGCATAAGATTTATAACACGCACATACACTATTGTCTCGACTGTCGGTTAGTTGGCTTACGACCATTGTCTGCGATGGACGTTACTACAAGGAGGCGTACGAAAATTGTAACGCTATACAAATACAATGGATAGCCTTACCAGTTAGCAAATCAAAGTATATAGAGTGGCCTGGGAACTCTTCTGAATTAAATCCAATCGAGAATCTGTGTTCAATCTGCAAGGAATGACTTCGTGGAATGGACATACAAAGTATTAACAAGTGCACTGTGTCAGGTTTCATAGGAAAAATACAAAACATTTAAATAATAATTGAATTATTCGTTTTGTCTCAATTAATTTGCACAAGGGTGTAGTTGTGCAGGTTGTAACAAATGTAGTCACTGGAGGTAGAATTCGAAATCAGAATGTCTGTAATGTTAGCAATTCACTATGAATCAACATACAAATGGAACGATCATACACTGAAATCTCAGGGACTTTGAAAGAAAATGCAACAACAAATATCTCAGCACAGTGGAATGTTATTTAATGAAAGAAACTGAAGTTAAAGAAAACGAAAGGATAGAATGCCCCAGGAAAGGCATAAATTTTTCAAGATGAGAATAAAACAAATTTAATGAAAGATATAAAATCATGGGCTGTATTCATATTCTTAAGCATTGCTAAAACTAATAAGAGAAGCAAGAAAAATTTTGATAAGAGAACCTGAGACTTAATGACATTACATCAAGCTTTACCCGTCAGAAAGGACGTTGATAGACTTTATGCGAGAAGAAATTAGAAAGGAAGGAGAGGCAAAGGTTGTGCTGACTCATTTATCAAAATGGCTAACGTATAACACAGAGTGGGGCCAAAAGAATGAGTCTAACAAGAAGAAACACTAATGCACATAATAATAGATTAAACGCTGGATCAGGAAACTCCAAAAACAGAATCCAAAAATAAGAATACTAATGTATGATTATTCAGCAACAACATGTATTCCGTCTTAAATATGAATATTTACACAATGAGATACTAGAACTGTGAACGAAATAGAACCTCTAGTAATAGAAGTCTAGAATGAAAACAAAAAAAAAACTCATAAAATATAATTTATGTGTGCAGGCAAAGACGAAACTTTAATTTTTGTAATAAATGAATAACGTAAAATATAACAGATGAGTAAAGGGCAAGAAAGTCGAGAATGTTGGATCGGGATGTATTGGTACCATTGCGGGTAAACATTTGCGATGTACTTATAACGGTGACTTACCCGAAGAAAGCAGGAAATGAAATAATTTCGAAATTTCAGTTCACACAAACCCAATGACGAGAAAATATCTTCTTGTTATAAGCGAAAAATATTATGTATCTTAGATATAGCTTCACGAAAAGAAGACATCTTAAAATCAATTGTCAAAAAGAAGCAAGTAGTTTAATTCCTTTAAACGACCAGTATTACGATCAAAACTTATTTAAAACTACCTTTGATTATTTTGTAATGTTAAACCATTCAAGATGATTGCCAATAAAATAGAGATAAAATGACTAAAAGTAGATTTTATTTATTATGTTACAGTGGACTAAGTTAAATAATAACGATACCTCAAAAATATTTAAGTGAAAGGACTAGCGTGGCACACTTACTCTATTAAATATTTTGTATGAGAAATACAGAGACAGGCAGGACAACATGAAATGTTGGAACGAGTAGGATAACAATAAATTTTGGAACAGGCAGGAAAACAAGTATTGTTAGGAAAGGCGAGATAACAATAAAAGCTAGGAAAGGTGGGATACCAACAAATAATGGGACAGGCAAGATAGCAAGAAATGGTCGGAAAGGCGAGATAACAAGAAATGTTGGGACAGGCAGGATAACAATAATTGTTTGGAAAGGCCGGATAACAAGAAAGGATGTAACAAAGAGTATAACGAGTATTGTTAAGAAAGTCGTGATTACAACAAAAGCTCGGAAAGCTGGGATAACAAAAATTGATGTGACCGGCAGGATATCAAGAAAAGGTTGGAAGGCGGGATAACAAGAAAGGATGCTACAGGCAGAATAACAAGAAATATTGGATTAGAATGGATAATACGAAATGCTCGGAACGGCGGGATAAGAAATGTTGGGACTTGCAGGATAACAAGAAATGATTGGAGACGGGGGATAAAAAGAAATTTATTTGACAGGTAGAATAACAAGAAATATTGGGTCAGATAAGATAATACAAATTGCTTGGAACGGCGGGATAATAAGAAATATTGGGAAAGGCCTGAAAACAACAAATGATGGGACAGTCGGGATAAAAAGAAATTATATATATATATAATGGGGTATAAACTTATCCCTTAACTGAGTGGTGTTGTTTCGTGAGCGTATTGCGGTAACGTTTTGATATATTGATTTCCTGTTGCTTACTCCTCAATTTTGTCGTATTTATGTATGGTTTGGTATTGTTAATTTGTTTTGTATACATTATATAACTAGTGAGCAAACCTAAATGACTGGACTCACTTTATAGTTCCCCCAAAAGAAGGTTAACCTATCAGAAGGCGTAAAATATTCAATCCGTCTTATATAAGGCGGGCATTTTGGTTACTCTATCCGAATGTCCAATGCGAACCTGTCAGAACCAAAGATGACCAGAACAGAAGAAAGAACTACGCTCTGCTACTAAAAAGATCTAGCCACTGCTAACCTGAACTACGCTTCCCAACTGTCTTCGAAATATTCACTGCCAACCTCTGGATTCTATACTCAAAGACTACCGTCATCATGAACAACAGGTATAATTTCGTATCTTTGTATGAATGTTTATTAAATAAGTGTTGTGTTATCACTTAAGTAGTGTGAGGTTTCTTGGTGTTTACTTTGTATTAAGATGACCTATTTCTAACCGTATTTACTTAATTGCTTTTCATACGATTGGTTCTTATGTTATATTGAGTTGACCTCCTTTTTCGTGCTGATGTATATGCCCACTTGTTATTTTACATCATGGTTAAGCTTGTGTGTGTATGTGTATATTAAGTTGTTTGCGTGTGTGCGTAAATATTTGTGCTTGTGCGCTATTTTTTATCGAATTCGGCATAATTGAACCAACACCATTCAGTTAAGTGATAAGTATCTCCACATTAATGTTATTAACGCTCTTTTGATATCGATCACTTTATGACAATATACTACCTACATAATATAATTTCGCACCATTAAACTACAGAAAAAGAAAACAAAAACAAAAGACTCTTACAACTTAATAATATATATATATATATATATGTGTGTGTGTGTGTGTGTGTGTGTGTGTGTGTGTGTGTGTGTGTGTAATTTAATGGAATGTCCCACACTCCCTATCGCCTATGTGAACTGACTATCTCTGTAGATATATATAGTGAGCACAGGATATACCTCGGATCTTGCTTCGGCAATTAGCTGAGCTGATCGAAATCTTCGAGTGGAGAGGAACCCAGACGAGTCTTTGCCAAAGGACAGAGCCTCGGATGCGTTGGTAGACAGCTATACGAATCCGTCTATATGGGGTCTACGGGGAAATCTTGCCCATGCCTTCGGGATCGGTTTTGATCCGAATTAAAAAAACGACCTTGTGCTACATCCAGCCTCGCTGGGAGGTAGGATAAATATCCTTGCTTCGGGAATTACTAGCCTGCTAACCGATTCACTGTCTTTTAGTAGTGTGTTCTCTTTTGCAATAAACCTCTCTTTCTTTCTTCTACGCATGTGTTGCTGTTCCTTTCTCTCGAGTACCACCTTTGTCTGTAATCTATTTTAAGTATAGAACTATATATATATATATGTATATGTGTGTGTTTGTCTGTGTGTGTGACCAATGTTTATTTTACTTTTAAGATGTTTTTTTAAGCTCTTGCATATCTCTACAATGCTATCCGGTACATCAATACACTGAAAATGTATCAATTAAGCTGATTCATTCTCTTACATATGTGGGGATTTCACGACATTCATACAGTACCGAACATTTCCCCTTTCCTTAGAAATACTTACTATCACTATTTTGACTTGGAGACCAGGACAAACGCTGAATTCCATACATCTGTTTTAAATGGACTATCTGCATTATTTAATGGTAAAAAGTATCCTTCAACTTTTCTATTCCAATGGTTTCGAGTAACCACAAAATCATACAGATAATTATCATTTTCATCTCAGATATATAACCGATTACATTGTTTCTTCCAGAAAGAAAATCAAAACGCAAACTTTCTCCTACTACCCGAGGCCCTTTCCCTACTCAGATGATCTCTTTGTTCCTAGTCCCTTAGCAAATAGTGATCTTCTTCATTTAACAAATGAAGAAAATCCGTACCGCTAAGTCGGTCTCTTCTGATGACAATGTATCTGTTTATTCAGGAATAAAAAGCAGTGAGTATCATTAGATCACCGAGGAATTCCTGGATGGCTTTCTTCGTGAGTTCTACATATCTTTTTTTTAAGCTTATCACCCCAAGCAAGGCTGGAAGCCACTAGCACGCAAGGGGTTACAGAAGGTTTGGAGGAAGAGCAGATAGGAGTGGTAAAGGAGAGGATGTGGAGAAAGGTAGTGAATCGATCAAGGCAAGGGGGTTACAGAAGATTTGGAGCGAGAGCAGATAGGAATGAAAGGTGAAAGGATGTGGAGAAGGGAAGTGGATAGATCAAGGCAACAGGAGATGTCGATTGACGTTACACTTAAATAGTTGGAGATTGTATTCTTCCGGGAAGCAACAATAAAAATCCCTGGTATCACAGCTAAAGCAGCGGATTCTGGTCAAACCAGATGTAATGATCAGCATTTTAAGATCATGGAACTACGAATATAATTACTTCGTCAACATGGCAAACAGGTTATAATACTGCTAAAATGTATCTGATTTTTTTCACGTCTGCGGGCTTTCTACATAACCCCTCCATTTGGCGATTTCATAGGCTATTTAAAGCGATGTCAGAAGCCTGTGCTCCTGCACGATATGAATAAATACCCCTTGTCCTCTCAGTTTATCTGAAGTAATCATTTAATAATATGGAACACCTTTCGGAAGATGTTAAGTAGAAGTACCAGTGAAGTCTCTACGGAGACATCATGGTCATTGGGCTCCTTATGAGTATGTATGTTTATTTCACAAAGTATTGTTGCATTCTGTCTCTGGAGCAGTTGGCTGTTCCCGAGCAAAACGCAGATAAAAACCGTAGGTCTAGGAGCATTTTCCTACGTGGGGAACTCAGTTTCCAAGAAAATCCTATGGTGAACATGAATAAAAAAATATTTTCAACCCTCTTCATATCAAGCTTTGTCAAAATGAAGACATTTATGAAGGCCATGGATAATAATGGCACAGCCTTTTAAATACCTGTGCGCTGCTCCCAGATCTGCTAAGCTCATGGAGGGCATATTTATCGGACCTCAGATCCGAGAGGTGTTTAAAAAAATCGGTGATTCTTACCCTCAAGGACCAGAAAACATAAGAAATATTTAAGTCAGTCTGTGATGGCTTCTTTGGCAACATATGAATACTAGATTACAAATAGTGTATCGAGAAGATGTTAAAGGTTTATGAGGTTATGGTGATTATCTAAGCGCTACTTTATGTGGCACAAGGTCGAAAGTATGAGGCATCCAGTGAGGATCGATCTCACTAATCAGTCGTAATTTGTCTAGTGAGGCAAGCGCGTTAACAATTACACCACGCTGAGGTGCCCAAAGGCTGATAAGTATAGCAGGTACCAGACGAAACTCAAACTTCGCTTTCTCTACTGCCATCTTAACTTCTTTTCTCCGAACCTCGGAGCAGTGAGTTATGAGTAACAGGAAAAGTTCTACGACGATATTACGAAGATGAATAGGAAATATTAAGGCAAATGCCCCCACCCAGCAGGATCGGAGGGGAGTTCCCCTGAATAGTTGTGCGCGACATCCGTGAAGCAAAGTATATGAGATCAGACAAAAACATCTTACTGTCCGCTATAGATTATTATGTGTATATTTTGTATTAAACAAATATTAGTAGTACTTAGTTCTGTCAACGATCTGTAGCTATGCTGTGTTTGTCGTATTCCTTTACAAATATTGTATGAAATAAATGTAATTTTATTACGAATAGATGTATCATATAAAAAATGAAATACCTGCAAGCAAAAGAATCTAGACAAGATAGAGCAAAACTGTTAGGAAAGTTGAATTCACAACATCGAAATTAATTAAAAAAACTACCTATTCAAAAGCTTACCTTAGAGCAACAGATTTTTTTTTTGTAAATAAGTGTTATTAGCAAGAACTGATCGTGTGATATTTTATTCATATATTTTAGACAGTGAATGTTTCTAACAAACAAACGACAAAATAATATCGAATGGGAGCGAAACGGAATGAATATTTGAAACTAAGCCAAAAACAAAAATGAATAAAATGCATGAGTGAAGATTTCACCAAACATTAATGAAGAAGTTGGAATTTTTCATAAATATTTAAAAGATAAGGTAAACTGGATATTTGGAGGGGTCTTGAAGCTATTCCAACGACAACGTTATTTAAATCAAAGGAACAAGAGCAGAGTTCAGATGTACTGAAGAGACTTGTAGCCACTTGAGTCTCGGCGAGAATCAATATCCTGCTTGTGTGAAAATAACTAAATTTTCATTAAAATATTTAAATATTTAGCTTTCAAGTGTTTGTTGATTCTGATCGGAATTAGGTGAGGACCTTTGATTATCAGAGTAAAAACATTTGTTTTCTATCAATACAACTATTTCTGTGAGTCAGAGCCACACATCAAGCAATGTTTACTTGGACGTATTTTTTTCCTTTTTCTGTTCTTCTGCAAAAGCTGTCAGGACTTGGTGTGATTTCCATTATTTTCTTTCAACTCGGCGAAATGAAATCCTCTCAATGAAAAAGTAAATAGCATTTCTTCGAGCACAAAAGAACTGTTCTCGTTTTAAAGTCGAACTTTTATTAAGCAATCAAGAAAACAAATTGACTCCGATAGCTTTAAATAAACCTCTACTTTTTATAGCTTCCTAATTAATATAGACCTATCTTTGCGATTTTATGGGGATGAATCATGATAAATCTCGGAAAGTGAGTGGTCTGATAATACAGCCACTCCCTACTTGAAGATTTACCTGTTTAACAACTACACGGATTTACTACAAGCTATAAACTTTCAAAGATAAATTTAAAATATCCAACCGGACGGTATTGTAAAATTTTAATCAGGCAAATTTTCGCTTTCTTCAAATAAAACAAATTTATAATAGAAATATTATAATACTTGTACTGCATTTACAGTACGCAGACCAATGTCATGTAGAGCTAATATTTGAATTTCTTTATTAAATTTAAAGTTCAGTACACTTCTGTTTTGTTTACACATTTACAAGTACATTGGAAATGTGTCAAAAAAGTGATTTTATGCTATATGAATCTGGTTGATATAAACTCATTTACACGCGTTGTATATCTGAAATAACATTCAGGTACAATTTATTACTTGCAATGAAAACCTATTGGTAAGTTAGAAGTGGGTGTAATAGGAAAGTAACGTTTTTCTTGGCATAAGAGCTCTTTTTTTAAGCATAACATCCCAAGCAATACCGGGGTGTCACTAGCACGCAAGGGGCTCCAGAGAGTGGGAGCAAGAGTAAAGAGGCGTGATAGAGGAAAGGATGAAGAGAAGGACGGGGAATTAGATCAAGGCATCTGGAGATGTCGATTGACATTGCATTTGAATAATTGAAGATTATAGCTATCAGGGAAGCAAGTAAGATGAAGGGAGTTCCACAAACGGTAAGTGCGAGACATGAAGCTATTGGAGTAGAAGAGACGGCTACATTTAACCGTTTCGACAGTGAAAGGGTGGGATTGCGATGCCAACCTAATAACACGTTTAAATTCATGTAGTTTGGGAACCAGCGAAAGGTTTTAAATATCACAAGGACTAATTAGAAAATGCCCCAACTTCTTAAAGAAGAAAAAGTAGTTATATTTACAGAAATTCAAGTTTTAAATAAAATACGATAAGCAAAGGTAAAACAAATGATGGGAAAAATGCCCGATTTTTTTTAATTTACAAATTCGTATCCACACCAGTTCTCTGGCTAGCCGTAGGGATATTGGCGCTGAGAGTAGCATCGACGTGCCGAGTTCAAATTCCAAACGAATCATTTATACTCAGCTTCATAATTATGTCTTTGGAGAATCTGTCTATATTTCTGAGTTGAGGTAATATGTACACTATTTACATTATTCGAACTATTGTCCTCATCTTTGTGGTCATATTTATTACAACGTTTCGGCCTTTGTACGCTCCGGACTTCTTCAGGTGGTTGGTATGTCGAAATGAAGCCTTTATTTCGCTAACTGAGCTAGACTGTTCTACTTCCTCGTGCCATGTTTAATGGATGTCAGTTGTCATTTATCTCCTATTAATTCCCCTTTCCAAGTTCACAACTGCCTTAACCGGGTATTGAACTCACACTATTTGCTTCCTGTTACTGGATCTAACTAACGCCTTTATCGACATTCCAACCACCTGAAGAAGGCCGGAGCGTACAACGGCCTAAACGTTGTGTAAAATATCGCGACAAAGATGAGGACAGTAGTCTTAATAATGTAAATAGTGTCTTTGGAGAAGGCAGTAATCTGGAAATTAGCTTTTATATATTGAGTAAATAGAAAGGAAAACTAATCCGTCTATCATTTGGTGACCAGCAGTCTAGAAGGACTAATGTATTATTTACAAAGAAAGTAAAATTTAATGCAAAGGGCAACGGGAAATCGATCTACTATATTCCCAAGAATCCATGCACATTCATGTATAATAACGAAAAGCAATCTCCGCCTATATCCTGAAGTAAACTGGCATTTGAAATTTTTCAAACAGCCGTGTATTGTATTTTACCAGGGGACAAAACGACCGACATAGAAATAGAACAATATTATTAAATTAATTCTAAAAAACAATAACATTACTTTAATTTTGCCTACTCTGACATTTACTATCAGCATTATGAAATTGTCACTCATTCAATGTTCGGAACAAATTTTTTTAATATCATTTGTTAATAGCAAAAAGAAGATCAATGTAAAGATAATATTGTTTGAACCCTTAACACGTGTTATATGATTTCATGAGCGGCAAAGTTAGGCAGGTAACACGATGCAGCCTACGGCACGGATTCAGGAATGAAAACGGTAGGAAAATGATCTAATTGTATTTGATATTCTTTCTAATCAGATTATAGAAATTGTAGAAGCCTATTCAACTTTCTTGTTTCTAGAAATGTATGAATACAGATCTCTTGAAAAGAATTATCTCTTTAGAAGATCTCTTTAAAAGAATTATTCCTTATTTACCGTCAACGACAAATAACCTATGCTTTAGTATTGTTGAATTATAATGGTAATCTGCAGTATATCATTATTTGTATTCTTAAAAAAAAAACGCATTTTTAAGAATCTACGAAAAAATAACACACACACACACACACACACACACACACACACAGAGAGAGAGGCACACACACATACATACATATATGGACAGAGGACCCGAGTTCGAATCTCACCATGGTCGATTAGTCAGGAATGAGACATCCTGCTGCCAATCCCAGCGTGCGGAAAGTTAGAAAATGCCTGAAAACCAAACCATGGTTGTGAGTGAAATTTGGTAGACGGAACTCTTGAGAGCCTTCGATAGCCGTGCTAGCACAAAGCTACAAGACATCGTGGCCGAGGGCTTGAGTGTCCTGGCCTTTTTCAAATTGATGATTACACTAGATAACACCCAGTACTGTAACTAAGGTCTGCCCAGCATACTTGCAGTATAAACCACAGAGTGGTTTCTGAGGGTTTTGAGCAAACACATATGTGCCTGAGCAAGCGTCTGCAATAGGAATTAGCTAGTCGCCCTAGTAGACGGGTATCCTCGAATACGCGTATGATATGGATACAATCACGAAAAACGCAAAGATTACACTCCGCAACAAATGTTTATAAACGAATGTAAAATTGTTGTTAGTTTTTCGAAATTTTAACATTATGAAACCTTTATAAATCTTCGTAAATAACCATAAATATTCATCAGGCTATCTGAGAAGTCTCGGTAAATTATTGAGGTTGCTAAGTGACTTAATGCCTAATGTGCTAACGAATCTAATGCCTAATAACCAACCTGAGTAAATGAACTTGTTGAATTTTATTTCATAACGTAATTAATATGTATATGATTTTAGTTTGTGGTTAATTCATGCACTACACACCTTAAATAAAAAGCGTGTCATGAATTCAAACGTTGACTTTTAGTGTCTTAACATTTTCATTGTCATACATGTTGTCTTAAGAAAGAAGCAATTCTTTCAAGAACGGAGACATTTGAAAATATCTTGGTCGTTTTTGTGTGTACGATCTTTTTGTGTTCATAGATACATGTTTCTTTTTAAATTTCTGCAAGTTTCCCCAGTGTATTGAGAAGAGCAGTTATGACAGTTTATTTATACATGGTTCAGAGTTATTATTGTTATGGGTATTTTTGTTCTGATTATATCCATAATAGTTTTGGATAATGTATTTATTTTGATATTGTTAAGATTGGATAAATGGTTTTGGATAGTAGTTGTTAATGAGTTAGTAGGTAGTACTATATACATGTTTCTATCTACGTAGTTTATTATAATTGCTATTGTTGTTAATAATGTCTTAACTTTTTTGCGGTTGCATATTTATATGCCTTACTCTTAGCATTGTGGATGACATAATAAGGATATTAGAGGTTTCTGAGAGTGTTTTTATGTATATTTTTATTAGGGTAAGTATTGGGGGCTGCAGTCTTTAGTGCTCTTAAATATAACCCTATAATATTAGTCAACACATATTTCAGTGCACGGATGGATGCACGCTTTCTTGGCTAACTCGAAGACGCCGATTACATTTTTTCGTATTATTTACCGCTTTCGCTTAAGCAAAATGTATCATTTTGACAAAAAATAATTTCACATCATTTTTTATCAAGTGAATTCGCACTTTTCATATTAGAAAATGAAAACCTAAAATCATAATTAAATCATTCTTTATTAATGAAAAGTAATCTAATATCTCAATGATGAATGATAGTTCTATAAAAAGTGGGATCCATTAATTGGATTTTACCATAACATGAAGATTTTTCTAAGTAACTAATAATGTGTATAGATATCTCGGTGCAAATCAGTATTCAAACTATTAATAAAAGTTGTATACCCATGCGGGTATTTTTGCAGATACCGCCTAATTATAAGCATGATCTATATAAGATAGGTTTGATGTTTTATATGGGTTTATTTGTCGTGGTGATTTATATAGATTTATTTAGATGATATGTAATGTGTAGTGTTAAGTATGAGTTATGGACAAAAGTAAAACCTTCTTCTTATTTAGTTGATATGTAATGTGTAGTCTTAAGTATGAGTTATGGACTAAAGTACAACGTTCTTCGTATTTAGTTGATATGTAATGTGTAGACTTAAGTATGATCTATGGACAAAAGTAAAACCTTTTTCATATTTAGTTGATATATAATGTGTAGTCTTAAGTATGATTTATGGACAAAAGCAAAACCCTCTTTTTCTTTGTATCTGAATACAGTGTGATTATCACATGTTATTTGTAGACTTTAGTACCAAGGGAATGGATAAAAGCAGAATATGCCAAATCTGTTCCGATGTCTTCTATTATATATGTGTCTGGTTTACAATGAATAACAGAAAACAGGTCTACGATTTTCCCAGAAAAGCTTATCAGGCTTACGTTTAAATGAAGCTGGACATTCAGGAAATAATGCGGCCATTCCATAATGTTTTCGAAAAATATCAGGAGCATTTACGCCAGTAGACTGGGGTACTCGAATTTCAGTAAGTTTGGTATTCCGATGATTATATCGTGAGCCACCAAATCTCATCGACAACTGTTATATCTACTTAAAGCACATTGCTGTCCTCAACAAGATAAAACGAAAATCTGTGAACTATCCTTCTCTCAGTTCAGCTATCATACCTGTATCAAACATCAATCAAAACCCAATTCCTGTTTTCTCCCGTGGCACTGAATCATCGGACCATTATGATGCGACATAGGCGTGAATGACAATGAAAATGACAATGATTTTGTGGGATTATCAACTGAACCTATAATATCTGACCAGGAAGAACTCAGCAACTTAGTGAAGGAGTTGTTTATCAAAATAATCGATGGAACTCATAGATTCAAGCCTGAAAGAAAAAGTATCTCCACAAGAAAGTAACAAAATTTGTCCCCTATTTTAATCAAATCAACGAACTTGTATATTGTAATGACGTCGCAGGAGTTTTGCGGCGTCTTGTTATTCAGCACTATAATGCAAATTCATTGAGATTATTCATTGATAGCTCAAAGCTTTGTTCAAAATTTGCTTTAGTGTACAACACTAATGAACTCCACAACGCTAAAAGAAAAGCACTAACTCATCAAGTAGTTAAGGGGAAGAGTAAATTTCTTTAATCATAACGGGTTGATTTGTGTTGATCTGAAAATGTTTAAATGTTATTTGTGCAGCAACCAGTCTAGAGAAAGTCCCATGATTCCTTTGTTTATGGGACAGTAAAAGGAGAGATCAACTGTAGGATATAAGACAATGATAGAAGACAATGGCCGTCCAAAGTGGAAATGACTGTTAACGCAATTCCCCAGAGACAAAATCAAATCACCTCCTCTTCATATTTAATTAAGACTCATGAAGCAGTTTGCGAAAACGCTTGAAAATGAAGGTCAGTTTTTCAGTATATTTGCAGGGCCTTATCATGTCTCATCATAAAAAAACTGAAACAAGATATTTTTGATGGACCTGACATTTAAAAACTCATCAAGGATGATAACATCATCAACTCTATGTATGTTAATGAATCAAATACCTGGATTTTATTTATAGATGTAGTAAAAAAAAATTTCTTGGTAATCGCAAGACAGATGATTATAGGAAACTAGCCGAAAGGATGTTGGCAAACTACTGAGAGATTGATAGGAACTTGAGTGTCAAAGTTTTCTACGTAGTTATTTGGATAGGTTTTCAGAAAGTAGTCGCGATATACTGTTGAAATATCTAAATGCAACCTCCATTTCTACTCCTACTGTTTTTTTTCTCGCACTTCCAAATTGTGGAATCCCCTTCGTTTACTTACTTTCCTGATACCTACAATGTTCAAAAATTTAAATGCAACTTTAATCTCCATTTCCTGAATCGCATTCATCTTTTTTCCTTTCCTCAATCTTCCCTATTCTCAGTCTTCTTTCTTCACTTTCATTCCCCGTACCCCCATTGCGTACTAGTGGCACTACAGGCTTGCTTTCAGTAAAATGATTAAAAACAAAGAAACAAAATAGTAACAAGGAGAAAGTTTTCATCAGGATATAAAAAGTCATGGAAGATACATATCAAGGGAGATGAGATAAAGAAAGATGGAAGATTGTTGTTGGAAACTGAAGAGAGTAAAAACTGTGTATCATTTGCGAAAATCAAAAAAGCGAATGTTTCTACCTTGATTTGTATTTCATCAGATTAAAGACTTCCTCAGATTAAAGTAATGTTTTATTACTGAAATTATATGTGTAGGAGGGGGAAGAAATTCTACGTTGCCAAATATACAGCGTTTCCCCGTATTTATATACGGGGAAACGCTGTAGATATGGCAACACAGAATTGATTTTTCATCAGACGTGTCTGGTTGCATACTCGAGCCGATCTCATTCAGGTTCCCTAGGCTTCAATTTTATCGTTTGGTTTTTAAGTATCCCACAATATAGACAACATAAGATCTGTCAAGAAAGGTCACACGTTGTAAGAACCTCGATACTCTTTAAGATCGATTAATATTTGTGGATATAATTTGGATAAAATTTCTAAAATTTATTTTTTTACAATTCCTTATATTTTTGAAAAGACACCAAATAAATAAATGGACATATCAATTGACCTTGCATTTGTCTAATGTTAGAATATAGAAAATATTTCCGCTACGATGTTATTATCACACTTGCTAGTAAGACCTAGAAAGAAAACGAAGTCAATGACTTCAAATCCCCAGTTCTTTTGTTATATATGTGGCAAGTTTACAGTAACAAATAACAGAAAACCGATCAATGATTTTGACAGAAAAAACTTATCACGTTTACTTTGAAGTGAAGTTTTAAAAAGGCGAAAGTTCTTACCATGATTTCATTTTTAACTTCATTTAATTCAATATATTTCTGTTTTGATACACTTTTTTCTTACCTCATAGTTGAAACTTTAATTGATTTGCATAGCTGTTCGTTGTTCGCGTTTCAGACAAATTACGTAAAATAAGCAATTTTCCTGTTTTGGCCAATCATCGAGATCAAGAAATCTAGAACTGAGAAAAATGACTATGATATTCGAGTTCAGCGCCATGACATTTTCTAACGTTACCTATGCTATCCCTTGCACAATTTCAATAATATTTTTGGAGCCAGTGTAATTAATGCAATTATTTTATCCTGTTACGCATTTGAAAATCACATCTAATAAGGTATTTCTTGTTGGTAGCTTTTCTGTAAAACTCCAACTGAAGTTCTTTATTATTTCTATGTAGTAAGATATTGTAGTGGACGCCTACACACAACACGCCCACAAATTACTCAACAGTTATTGGACAATAAATAAACAGTACTTTTCGTAAAGACAATTTACGCATCGCACGAGCCGCATAAAAATTTCTCGTGTTTTGTTTCACCAAAATTGCTAAAGTAAAAAATCAACAATTGGTCGATTTTTGGCCAATCACATAAATTGACACTTTCTTCAATATTCTTCCCGCGGTCGTTCTTGGAGCCTACCTTACTGTATATAAAGCAGAAATTTAAGTAAGAAACTTTAGTAGATTATAAATTTTCACAACCATAATCACGTACGTGTATTTCTCCATCTTCTACTCAAACAAACACACAGCCATTAACTACATTCACAAATACAGTGAACTGTCTGTTATCAAAGCCAAGTGAAATATTCAGAAATTTAACATTCTTCTGCACAAACGTCTAACTTTCAAATTCAAACATCAAACATTCTTAAACAAAAAACATATATCAACAAAGAAAGTCATAACAACATACACTTGTATTTCCCACACGGTACAAGGGAAATCACTTTTTACGATTTAATCTTTATTGTCATTGTATATATATTTGTTTCAATATACATTTTACTTGTTGATCATTCAATTATCTCTTGTTGTTCTTTTCTCTGGTTTCTTTGCAAATTGAATGTGGAGTGTTAAATCTCAAAACGCAACCTTCGACAAAAACCTTCTGATAATTTCTTACCAACACCATAGGAACCCCACAATATCAAGAATTGTTAAAATATATTTAGACTTAAGTTCAAACGTAAAATCTATTGTGGGTTCGACGATATTGAGTTTAACAAGATTATTTTGTGGATATATTAATAGAGAATCATCTATGTATCTAAGGTCAGAGGAATTTCGCCGTTCAATATTTTTCAAAAAGAAATCTAGAAATTGCAAAATAGATAAATCATAACGCCACTAAAAGAACACATTTGCAAGCTAAATTTTTGTCGATAAAAATTGTTATCGAATGCGAAAAAAAATTATTAATTTCTTCTATCTTATGTGTAGTAATAAGTACTTTTAGTTTGTTTGTTTTTTTGCTTTTTTGTTAAGTGTGATTTTAGTAAATTCAGGCATTTCTTTATGGGAGCATTCGGATATAAAATTTGCATATCTATGTATTTTTTAATCTATTTAAAATATTACCAGGTAATTGTAGCAGAAGTGGGTCTAAAGATTTTTGTTTGTTTGTCACCTAGTTTATGAGGGTTGCTACTTATTCCTGATATAATGGGTCACATTGGGATATCTAGTCTATGTACTTATGGTCATCCGTAGGATAGGGATTGTTTTGATTGATGTTTGGTAAGATTTAACCAGGAAAAGTCTTCATTGTTTAATAATTTCTTAGTTTCGTTTTGAAATTTTAGCGTATCTTTGATGACATTGTTTTCGTTCATTTTTTCATAAATATTATCTTCTTCGAGAATAATTTTCATTTTTTTCTGGATAAATATATCCATACTTATACTTCCATCGCATTTGTCGGAAGTGGATATATGAATGTTTTTTTTTTATTTGATATTTCTTTCAGGGCTTTCAAATATCTGCTTGGAAGTGAAGTTCCATGAGGTTTTTGAAGTTTGGCTCTAATTATACATTGAATGGATTCTTTGTTGAAATCAGTCATTAAAATGGTAGTTCTTAAAAATGGAATCCGTAATATAATTTTGAGGCAACAAGATAGCAAATCTTAGACCGAAGCTAAGAACTTCCAGTTGTCCGATGGTTTGAATTTGAACAAAGTCTTTTATGCCAATTTCAGACAATGTATATTTAGAAACTAATATATTTAGTTTCTTTTGAAAACTACAGTTTTCTTTATTGTTTAAGCAATTGGTCACATTTCTTAGTTCCTTCTATTCTTATTTATTTCAGATGCTGTGATGCGATTTTCAGTAATAATATACATATAAAAAGTAGTGTAATATAATAATATGCGTATCAATATAGATAATAATATACGTATCAAAAACTAAAATAAGTAATAAAATGTATATTAAAACTAAAATAATGTATATATATTGTCATCCACAGACAGACTGTTACGCTGTATCACAGTTCATCAGTGTGGCTAGACGTCCAGTTGCCTATAGCTAGGACCGAAACCAGACTGAATTGGCATCAGTCGGAATTCTAGCACTAAGCCATTGGCGCACGCCAGGGATGAAGTTGAATTTAAATGTATTTATTTTTAGATAAACACACAGTGACTGAGAGAACTCGATTCGATTCACCGAAGAGTCGTATATATATATATATATATATATATATATATATATATATATATATATATATATATATATATATATATTAATAACATTATAAACATTCATAACGTTCATTTGTTTATTAAACAAAAAATCATCTCACTTACTGTTGTATCCTTAAAGAAGGTTACAAACAGACATTATTGCAAAAGAGAATACACTACTGAAAGGCAGGGAATCGGTTAGCAGGCTAGTAATTCCCGAAGCAAGGATATCTACCAATCACCCCCACACGGTCAGATGTGGCACAAGGCCGAATTTAATGTGGAATATCCGATCCCTTAGGCTCGGCCAAAAATTCCCGTATAAAAGTAGGCGTTTACTGGGAGACAACCCCGTCTCTCTCCACAGCTAGTTTTCCGGAGCAGTAGATCACTCTCAAGTCCATGTTTTGCTCGCCATTATTGTCCTGCTAAGCGCAATTGCTTTCGCGTAAGATTGGAAAAATATCGGGTCACAGAGTTCTGATTTAATTGGATGTTGTCTCCAAGAAATGCCAATTATAGTTCTTCGCAATCGAGTCAAGGTTCCAACAAGTTTAGAATCAAGGGTTTTAGTTAATGTACACGTAGTGGCACCATACATTAACACCGCCACTACAGTGGGTCGAAAAGAATCTCCGTTTGAGGTTGTCTCGTAGGTCAGATTTTCGGATTGATCTAAATTGATCAGCGCGGCTTCATTGTCGATTTGGTCGATGATCAAGCGTACTATATGAAGGTTGTCCTGAATAGTACTGCCTGTCAAAACATAATTCTGTTCGAAGTCAATCAGACTAGAAATTTGGGATGGGTAAATTGTTGTCATTTTAAGTTTTTAATTTTGCGCATGCGCGTTGTTTGTTTTTGTTTTTCTAGACTGCACAGGATGGTAGGGTCAGTCGGAACCTTCTGGGAGAAAAAGAGCACATGACGAAATGCATTCCACCAGAAATTTGGAAACGTGAGGGGGTTGCGACTGGTCGACACTTAACTATCTTACACTTAGCTAATCCGATTCACGACCCATTCACTCATTACAATTTTCCCATTCACCACAAAAACTCGTCTGTCACCAACCAATCCTCCATACACCATAATACCGCATCATCTCAAGGGGACCTACAAAACGCGCCTCATGCCACAAAATACACAAATTTTTCCCCGATTTGAGAACACCAAAGGCTTTTATCAGCCGAGCATTTTTTTCCATTCGTCGACAGCTAGGAGAGGACGCCCAATTATTGCATATCAAAATAATTTTATAGCGACTCCTGCGACAGACTTGTTTTTTTTAATTTAAATATTCCGTCTTCAGCATGTATTACGGAATACGCGCCTTTTTTTATGGTAAACAATTTTCTTTTTTGCCACATTTTCCGTCGTAAGATACACGCGACGCGCTGTCGCTTGGTTTGACGAGGTAAGTCTCCGTTTTCTTCGCTATACATGTCGACCTGAAGATAGTGCAAAGAATTCGGAAAGAGTCTGAAGTATCTAATAGTGCTTACGAAGTTAAGACAGCTCGAAAATTCACACTGATCGCACATATATGAAAAGAACTCTTGAATTGGTTGACGAGGGCCTCAACACTGATGTCTACATATATATATATATATATATATATATATATATATATATATATATATATATAATATATATATATATATACATAGATAGATAGATACAGATATCGATAAAAAGATATGTAAATATATGTTTAGTAGTACAAAACTTTATCACTGACATAAACAGACAGATATTAATTTTAAAGTATTCAATCTACTGACTAAATCAGGTAGGTATGTTGTCTGTTTATGGCAGTGATAATGTTTGGTACCACTAAACATATCATTAAATATTTTAAGACAATCTACCCACCTTTTTGCCATTCATTAGCGCAGCATTGAGCTGCATTTGGAAGCACGCAAATTATATTTCCAAAAATGACCAGTGTTCGAGAACTTTCTAGCGATCATTTTCGTCAAGAAATTCATTTCCGAAAAATGAAGGATTAATAACAACGACTGACAGCTTTCAGAAAAATGTAAATATTCAACCGCATTACAAGATATTGTCAGACAACTAATCAATTGCTGTCCATGTCGTATAAGCAATAGAAACCGTGTGCCATATCATTGTTTCAAATGCCACTTTCAAATATTCTCGAATTTTCCATATATATTTCCACTTCACAGGTTTTTTCGATATCAATGATAACTGTAACACAGTGATTCATTATAGATAAGTTTCCATAAAATATGAAAAGTGTAAGTCCTTAATAACTTCAATCTGAGGGTAAATGTGTTAGTTACGCTTACAAAATTTCCGGAATTTAGCGAACATTGTCTAGTAATAATTGATTCTCTTTATACAATGCAAAGCGAAGATCTTCGGGGAGTTTCAAGAAATCACGAAGAGACTCGCAATTAATTCTTTAATTTCTCTTTACAATGTCTTTGATATATTTATTGGTTCGTATAGAATCATTGATATTACTCAGAACCAATATTCAAATGAAAATAAGGCTGCAGTCTCTACTTAAGACTGTCCAAATAAAATCATAATAGTATAAGTCATCATTTGTATCATTTCAAGATACTTGGGTGAGATTGAAATGGAATTTAATACATCATGGCTTGCTTTATTTTAGCACCAATGTGATCACTTTCCTGACTTTACTTTCTAGAATGGAACGTTTGTAATATTTCATGTATATTTTACTGGTATTTTGCGTATGTGTGAAATAATATCAGGTAAACATATGTAAATCTATATCTATAATTCTCAAAATGTATGTATGTATGTATGGATGGATGGATGGATGTGTGTGTGTGTGTGTATGTGTGTGTGTGTGTGTGTGTGTGTGTGTGTGTGTGTGTGATCAGATGTTGTTTATGCGTTTCAACAGATGTCATCCGATTTCGATTTTTCTTTTTGTTTGATAGATAATTTTTCAATTCCAGTTTTGAGTCCAAATTGGCTGGAAACAAAAAATTACAACATTGAAGGTGAAAAATCGAAAAACCCGATTTTTACATTTTGTGCAAAAATAAAACGCAAAATTTAATGTTTGTAAAAAATAGCGTGTAATCAATTTAGAGAATTGAAATCTAACGCAAAAGATTATTCGAATTCTTAAAAAAAAAATATATATATATATAAGAATTATCGTATATTATTATTATTATGACGGTCCATGGAAGAGGTTCCTTCCTTGCAAGATTCTGAACGCAAAAACGGAAAATTTCAGGGCCACCCCCAATTCAAATTGTTAACCCGCCACATTTTGGGAATGTGCCTCAGTTGCAGCCAATTGTTGTTACTAATATTGATTTTTGGGTGGGATGACTTTAAACTTAAACTGCTCCAATTGAAAGGCAACAATTCCCAGTAATGAAACACCCGGTTGCAGACGGGTTATGCTGCTAGTCTACTGACGATATAGCGATATTTTGTCTTGAAATGTATAGATGATGAACCCTTTAAAAAAATGTGTACTTTTCTCATACTAATCATTTTATTGATATCTGTAATTCAGTTAGCATGCAATTCTTTACGCTGCCATTATAAGCGTGACCAAACATAAACATTCATACAATGTAACAATTTCAACTGTACATTTGCCAATACCAACTGAATTCAGTATTAAAATTCTGAAACAATAGAAGTCTGAAGAATAGAATTTGGCACGTCTCAGTTAATTTCCTTGTCATGGATATTAAATGATTATTTGCCAAATGTTTGCTAGAACTTATCTTTGGTGTGCTTCTTCCGTTTATTTCAGGATCAATGAAAAGCGAGGAATTTTAAATATTTTTTGTTTTTGTTTTCATTCATTTCCCCTCGGTATATTCGAAGTAAACATTGTCTCGATCTAACAGGCTTTTGTAGAACGAATAAAGCAAAATTCGTTCTCTTATCAGGTAAGAAAACTAGAGTGTAATACACAGCGTGAAGTATAACTCAATACCGTCGACTGTACCCCGACGTCTGAGCGCCGGGACATCTCAGCAATGATACAATTCTGGATCGATACAAACTCACCATCAGAAAAACAATTTCTTTTTATAACCGAATAAAAACAATTTACTAAGGATTAAAACCTTAATTAGTTAATATTTTCCATCAATATCAGGTAAGCATATGCAAATACTGCTTTTAATTTTATAAAAAGCGTTTCACGCTTTGTTTTATCGTATGCAGAAAATTTTCATTTTACAAGAATGTGTATATCGTTCTTTGTAACGAACTGTTCTCGATATTTAGAGATTAATATTATGACGAGATGAAATGATACTCTGAGGATACAGTATTTAATGAAAATTCTAGAATATTAAAATATTTCTCAGGTAGGCTATCTCAACATTTCCCCCGGTATTGAAGGAGCATTGGTGTCTATTGCTATCTAGATGAGGATTTACAGTGTCGTCTCTTAAGTAATACTAAACAATTACTATCTTTCTTCAACTGCTTTCTTAAATGAAGCTCATAGTACATGACTCGTTTACTTAACATATATACACAGAATCACGATCTTTGAATAAAGACCAAACTTTGAGTACCTCTAGGGTTGGTTACTCTATTCCACTTTGCGCTAAAGTGTCTGTATTTCAACGCCGCAATCGCTCGCTATCAGTGTTTCAATAAAATAAAAAAATAATGTTTCTCAATATGTTCAATGCTAAATATCAAGTCAGCCATTAGAAATAACTGCCCTTGTAATGACTCCCGTGTAATACTGAAAATGAAAAACAAAATTGTCATTCTGAGCAATGAAAAAATCATTAGCCTATTCTAAAGTCGTAACGATGAGAGAAAAACGTTAAAATGTCCTTCCTTTCTGCCGTGCGACGATGGGCTAAGGTTAGGATATCTGACTGATGACAGTTGGGTTTCGATCCCAGCTTGAAGCAATCAGACGTCTAGCTAAAATGAGGAGCTGCGAAACAGTCTGACTGTGGATGACTGTATATATATTTTTCAATGTTCACTTTTGTTGAAACTTGACTAATGCATGGAATAATAATGCAAACACAAAATGTAGTTAGAATAAAATGTATTGAAACAAGAAAGTGTACACAATATTTGCATATAGTGTTTTGTATATTCCTGGGAAGACCGTTCCTGGAGAATGTGTTGACTAAGTCGCAGTTGGGCAGAGTCTCTAGTTGGATCTCTTGATTCGCCTCTCTGTCTTCCCGGTACCAACCATATTTATATCGTCGGTACTCCGCTATGCAAATTAGGTGGATCCTACCACAACAACATTTTTATTTACATACGCTGTATCCCTGAAATTGAGCAATTTATTCCACAAATATAGCACACATTAAAACTATATTTCTTCATATATATATATATATATATATATATATATATATATATATATATATATATATATATATATATATGTAAATTACCTCGCATGAGTACAGATCAATTTCACCGAATGCGAAGTACGTTCGTGCTATTCAACCCCGGTGTATGGGGGAACACGGCAGAAAAGAAGAGACGTTCTAACGTATTGTATACGAATGCTATATTCTGGTAGTGCTCAATACATTCATGAAGAGCTGTGCGGTAATAGCAGTGACAATAGTAATGTTTTAGAATTACTTTCCTCCCAACAATGCTCAAGCAAAAAGACGAGAGATTTTTAATATGGTCTTTCACACACAAGTCATGAGTGTGGAGAGACATCTGGTTGCTTCAAGCCGAGAGGGAAACCCTACCAAATTGGCATCAGTCGGAGATCCTACACCTAAGCTATCGGCGAATAGCATAGATGACGGGAAATTTCTAATTTATTGTATACGAACGTAAACAAACCCCAGTAGCGAGCAGTGCTCAATTCATTAATATATATATATATATATATATATATATATATATATATATATATATATATATATATATATATGTAGAGAGAGAGAGAGGTTATCTACAGGTTCGGGGTTAATGTACTTTAATAAATTTGTTTGCGAAGATGTATTCTCGCCATTTATATCATTAACTTCACTATCTGCTTTTTGTATGAATGATTCATGTAATATAAATTGAACTGCACCACATACTTGATATTAAAAAAAACTGATCCGACGTGCAACTTTCGGATAATAACTGTGACATTCCTCTATTTATTGAACAATTTTGTTCATGCAACATCGACTGAAAAAACCTACTACTGCAAAAGAATCCCCCTATTACCATATTAGTACAAAAACGCACACTCTTAATTTTTTTAAAAATTCAACCTCAGCGTTGCGAACGAACGCTCCAAAATTTCTTACCGTTAACAATAACACATTTCTAAAAAAAACATATTTCGGATCACATCTAATCTTTCGTTATCCCGTTATTAACTGGATGTAAAAAAACAAATCTATTTCCATACCTGAGGTTGTCTGTATGAACAGACGAATGTACTCGTATAAAAAGACCTTATGCAACTGGAATTTATTAAAAACATGGATCTACAGGTTCGGGGTTAATGTATCTTAATAAATCTTTTTGCGAAGATATATTCTCGCCATTTCTGTCATTAATTCACTATCTGCTTTTTGTATGAATGAATCATGTAATATAAATTGAACTGCACCACATACTTGATATATATATATATATATATATATATATATATATATATATATATATATATATATATATATATACACACATTGTCGCATATATGTTCAGTGAGAGACGGTTTCGCTTATTTTAAACGCCAGGAATGTTATTTGCTATCTTCCAAGACATGTTGTATAGCATGGGTATCATGTTGACGAGCATGATCCTTCTTGAATAGAACATCACCTCATTGTGCGAAGAAGGGTTTTAGAACGAATTGAACAATATTCTGAACTTACCTGACTAGAGAAAGGTGTATATCATGATGACATTGATTTTACCTGTGTGGATGAATACAATCTAAAAGACATCATTCTATTGATCAACGTCAAATATATAAAAAAAAAATCGTGACTTGCATTAAGAAAGACCTGGCTTTCATTGTGGCAAACATCAGTGTAAAATTGGATGGACCCACTTTGCGACAACAGTAGTAACAAACACGAAGTTTTTATGGCATATGTGGCAATGCAATTAGAAGCAAATAGATCATTCCTTTGTTCATTTTGGAACTCCTGGCTGCAAATCTTCTTTGATGTGTTCTCTGGACTTTGTTCGATTTGCCCGTGTTGCCCTTATATTGCGTCCATGCCGACGAGGATCTGTACTATGTAGCCGTACAGTACATCGTTTGAGATTGCAGAAACGTTCGCTTGAGATAATTTTTGCTAACATTACAGCACCACCGAGGTAACATGTCCAGTATGGTCACAAATTATCTGACTTGACGACTCAGCCTTCGAAACATGACAATGCGACATCACCAAATGTAATCTAATCGAACAAAAGTGGCACTTTTAAGCATCCGTGGCATGGCACTTGCTAAACATGGACTGCTTATCACAGTGAAATATATAGCTCTACCGTTTCAGTGTAAAACTAGACAGTCTAGTTGGATGAGGTCTTTAGACGTCACAGAAAGGCCAAAGACTTCGAAATTTTGATGAAAATATCTACTACGTACAAGTTGGCACAAATTAAACACAAGAGAACTATAGTGCCATTTTATTTTCGCTCGCTTCATAGACGAACATATGTATGGATATAGTGATTTTACATGTGTATCTTAGGTGTGGAATAAGGCAGAATGTATAGGGACACCCAGTGATGATCGAACTCACTACTTAAGCGTAATTGTTCTAATGAGACAAGCTTGTTAACCATTACAGCATGTTGAGGTGCCCACACATGTATGGATATACGCAGCCACATTAATAATTTCGTAGTTAAATTATGTATAAATGCATCTATTTACAGAAAATATATTTCCTCTTTTACATAACCGTTTTTAACATTAAAATTTACTTAATCGTCAATATTCATTGCACAGATAGAATAATATATATTGAATGTTTCATTAAAAAAATCTAGTAAGTTGCCAATAATTAAACTGATTTCTATAGCCTATATCCCAGCGTTTCTCAACCGGTGCATACGGGCACCCTAATGCTACTGAAATGTAGCCAGGTGCGCCTCAAGTTAACAGAAGAGCAATTTATGATTTTTTTATGTTTAAAAATCTGTATTTATAAAGAATCTCGAGACAGAAAGCAAAGCGCATGGCTTTTATGTCAAAATCAAGTTTTTTGCCATTTCATATTATAAGCTGGATGTTAAATTCCTTAATCTTTAATAAGTAGGGAATAAATATTTCCTCTTTGCCTTTCCCAAACCAGAATATAAGTTCTATCATTCGAAAAGTTACCAAGACACAAATGCACATGTTTCACACAAGCATGTACAATGTCTTAAAAATAAATGCTTTTTGAAGAGATTCTTTATTATTATTTTTTATTTTCAAATTTCATGACTTATTTCTCATTAAAAATTTAAAGTGAGTTTTAGTTATTTTACATGTGTGCCCTGAAGTAATAAAAATATTTAGAATTGCTGCTCTAGTCTGAATACCTTTGTTCTTGGATAAGTTCCTGATTGAGCAAGAAAATCAGTTGGAAGAAGCGACTTTGAAGAGCATTCGGGGCTAAGAATCGACAATAAATGAAGAACTGATGAAATAAGTACCTTTATTGATATATCGCTATTTTTAATGCGAACCAAGTGAATGATCTATTAAGATTGAATCAATGAAAGCATCCAAGCATCAAGTGCACTAAAATAAGGCCTCTTCCTAAATTGGTGTTCGGTAGAATTAGTGATGAATAAATATTGAGAAAATTCTCGAAATGAAAATTAAAATAGATAAATGTAAAAAACAAAAAAATATAAGTTACAAATTAGCAAACATATGTTATTTGTTTCGCTTGGACTAGAATGAATAAACAAGGGCTTTTGATCGTAACTTTCATTATTTTTACGTTATTTATTACATAAAAAAGGGTAAAATGGGGAAATGCATAGAATGGATAATGTCAAAGGGAAAATAAAAGTGCAGAGATTAATGGAAACAAGTAGAAAAATAAAGAGTGGTTTGAGGGAATGGGAATATAGAGAAAGGAAACAAAATGAACACAATGGAAGAAAGAAAGAAAGAAAGAAAGGAAGAAAGGAAAAAGAAAGAAAGAAAGACAGACAGAAAGAAAGAAAGAAAGAAAGACAGACAGAAAGAAAGAGAGAAAGGAAAGAAGGAAGAAAGGAAGAAATAAGATACGAAAGAAAAAACGGATACGAAAGAATACAAGCATAGTGTCTTCTTATAATTTTGGTCGCGCATTTCTAAGTTACCGCCACCTTTACGCCCTGCCAATACATCATAAATAATGGGTTATTCCACTTTGATCGCGACGAAAAGCAGAAAATAGATATCAGCGGAGATTCTCGTTTTCAGTGAGAAAATGGAAGAAAGAAAGAAATATCGAATTGTTTCACATATGTTTCAGTGAAATGGAAACTTCCATTTCAAATCTTTTCATTTGTACCCACTTACTTCTTAAAATAACAACCGGCATTCATATTTATGATTGTTATTACAATATTTTGTTAAAGTTGTTAAGCTCAAATATTCAACGATATGACAGGGCAATTTCTATGGATATTCTTTTGTCATGGGATTCCTCAATCATTAACTTAGGAATTAAGATTCATCAGAATATTAAAATAGGAAATTTTCAAAAAAATATATCTAGTTGTGACAATAATGAAGAATTTATAAGTGAATAAGACAGAATAAATAGGGGGAATTAATTCGATAAAAAAGGTAAAAAGAAATAATTTGAAATAAATATTTAGAGAGTAAAGAAAGATAGAATGTGAGAAATGATGAAAAAAATACTATAGTACGACAAGAAAGAAAGTTAAAGCGAAGAAAGTGATCATGATATTCAACCTGAAATATATATATATATATATATATATATATATATATATATATATATATATATATAGTTTATTTTAGGATATTACATCAAAACATGTTAAAAACGCTACACAAATGCAATCATCTTTCGATGCGTATTATCACATCTCATCAGGCGTTAATAAATAACTGGTGAGTAGAAAACTTCTTGAGATTTAAAAACAAGATACACCCTCCTTTCACGAGAAGTGGAAGAAAAAGTGGAAGAAAGAAAGACAAAAGATACGCCCTCTTTTGCTTTTTTCTTCTCTTTTTTTTTTAAATATGTATGTATGTATGTAAAATAAGAAGGAATGGTTACCAATTCTCAGGTTCCTTTTCTGAAGAAACGACCTGAGGATACCGTAGACCTCGAAACCACGGTAACGCGCTCTGGTCAGCTTTCATTGTTTTTAAATATTAAACAGCTCTGTAAGTCTGGTCACCCGATTTTTTATTGAGCTCATTGAATACGTTCACTTTTAACAAATATTTCACTATTTCTGTTCCTCTGGCTCATATATATATATATATATATATATATATATATATATATATATATATATATATAAATCAAACATACCAGCAAAAATTCATGATAGATACTAAGCCAAAGAATAAATTTAAAAAAAAAGAAAATGAATGACGAAAACAAAAGAATGAATCTTAAAAGAATATTTTAAAATAGAAATGAAAATCAGCGAAAAACAAGATTATTTGAGGTGGGAAATTAGATATATAAAATTATCCTCATGCAAACTAAAGCAAAGAAAACAAATAATTTGAAATAAAGTGTAATCAAAGGAAATTTAAAAATCATAAAATTAAATTAATAAAGATAAAATTGTTGACGCTAACTGCAGAGATTCACGAAATATATAACATACGATTCACTTCAAACCTTTTGCAGCGACTGTTTTGAAGGGTCGAAGAGTTATATTTTAATTTTATCATCGGTATTTCTTTTATTCATCCTACAGAAAGGTTTGAAATGTCATTAAGTGTAAGTTTATGAAAGAATTCCCAAAACCATTTTCAAGCTGATATGGCTGACACCTGGGAGTAACATTCCCTTCTTTTCCAAAATGGCTGACCTGATTCCCTTTGCTACATGAACTTTACACTTTATCTGTCGCTCTTGTTTAGTTGATTAATAAAGCCTTAGTACGTCAGGGATTCGACTTTCCGATAATATAAAGTGGATAGGTACGTAATTTCAAACCATTATACTTTTGTTTGGAAGCGGGCATTCTAGCCATTGAGAGAAATTGTATTGGGTACAAAAACGTATAACTTTTCATGCGTTTCTCTAAGGACATAAGCCGGAAAATTTCATCTGTTCACGTAATAGAAAAGAAATACATTTGTTTTACAGAAATAATAACAACTACGCCTTTTCAAACATGACAAAGAACACATACACAGGAACAACACATGTAGAGATGTAACAAGAACAATTATATAATTGTGCACAGCTATTTGCACAACAGGATGATTACCAGGTATAATGTCGGTCCGTAAGAATTTGTAATTGCTAAATAATTCCATATTAAGCAGTCAAAAATTAATAATAACAATTCAACATGATTCAATATTCTAAATGATATAAAAACTTATGAATTATATTGATTTGATAATATAAAATTTCAAGGCCCATTTGAACACGTTAATGAAGTATTCTGATAGGCCCACAATGATTCTATTAAAATAAGCTGTAAAACAAACACACACAGGCGCGTAGTTGACAAATAAACCGGCATAATATATATATATATATATATATATATATATGTACAAACATATATATATATATATGATAATCATATATGTATATATATATATAATGTATGTATATATGTACACGTATATATATGTATATATATATATATAGATATATATACATATATGTATATATATGTATATATATATATATACATATATGTATATATATGTACATATATATATATGTACATATATATATATATATATATATATATATATATATATATATATATATATATATATATATATATATATGTGTGTGTGTGTGTGTGTGTGTGTGTGTGTATTCATGTATGTAGGTAGACAAAGAGAAGTGCAGAATTATCCTGTATGTCGAATACTTTAAGACAGAAACACAATAATATACCTCGGGCAGTGCATTCTTTTATGTCGCGAAATGACGTGAGAATACACACACACACACACACACACACACACACACACACACACACACACACACACATACATATATATATATATATATATATATATATATATATATTAATTGAAAGTAAAACAGACCACTTTAACGTTCCATTGTTATAATTTATTTCAGCAGAGAGTTTGTTTTTCTCTGGATCATCAGACTTCACTTACAAGGATAAAAAAATGATTCATATATGTGTGTGTATGTTTGTGTGTGTGCGTGCCTGCATGCGTGTGTGTGTGCGTGCGTGTGTGTTTGTATTTGAGCAGCAATCCCTATTTTATACAAGTTTAATTAAAAACGACTGTCAAGTTACTGTGATGAAACATATTCAATTTTTCTTGCAGTCATACAAGTGTTTTTTTTCTGGACATAAAGTATGTTAAAACTTTCCAAATGTTCTTTATATCCGAACGTTTCAAATATTCCATTAGCCATTATCAAGGTTTTTATTTTTATTTTTATCTGAATATGTGGAGTATAAAATACTCCAATAAAATATAGAATATATATGCACCTATAGTGATGGCAATGTTGTTTGTTTTTTTCCAGGATAGTTTTGTTGGCAATGTTTTCGAAGTTGATATTATTGACTGTGGTATTTTGCTTTTTTTATTATTAATACTTCCATCATTTTTAACCCATTTGTTTACATGAGGATGTGGTTATTATTGTCGTATTTTCTACGGATGTGTTGCGGACGGACCTTGGGAGGTTACAGTGCGCGTTTAAATGAGTTGTACATAGAAACCTACTAGACTCAATAATATTAACTACGAACACGGCCGCAAAGTTCAGAACGTGTTTGAAAAAAGAACATTGCCATCACTATAGATTCAGATATATAGAAATCAAGATATTCATTTCAAAATCGTAAGAATCCCAGATAAAGGAAAAAGGAATAAACTAAAGCATTCGGCGATATAGAACATTTGCCGAGCTGTATACGTATATAGGAAAGGATCAATAATCTTGCAGCCTGGAAGGAATTTGATTTAAAACAAATATTTAATTTTCAAAACATTCTCTTCTATTGGTAATACACTTGATTAAATGTTGAATAATTATCATATATATATATATATATATATATATATATATATATATATATATATATATATTAAATTTAAGTTGAAAACTACATGTCAATCAGGAAATCTTTATCGTCAAAATACACACACACGCATAGACACACACATATATATACATATATATATATTATTCATATTTCCTTTTACATAAATACTTTAGCTATATCTGAAATACATACACACAGACACATGCAAGCATGCATATATATATATATATATATATATATATATATATATTCATTTGTGTGCGTGTGTATGTATGTATATATGTATTTACGTGTTTGCATGTGTGTGAGTATATATATATATATATATATGTTTGTGTGTGTGCGTGTGTGTTCGTACTTGCGTGTGTGTGCGCGTGCGTTCGTGTGTGTGCGTGTGTGTGCGTGTGTGCCCATATACATATATATATATATATATATATATATATATCTGAGCGCTTTCCACTAATTACCGTGTCTATATAATATATAAATAATATATATATATATATATATATATATATATATATATATATATATATATATATATATGTATATTACATATATTACATATATATATATATATATATATATGTATACTACATATATATATATATATATGTATATTACATATATATATATATATGTATATTACATATATATATACATATATATATATGTAAATTGCATATATATATATATTTATATATATATATTTATATATATACACGTTACATATATATGTTAGTGTGTGTGCGAGCGTGTGTGTGTGTGTGTGTGTGTGTGTGTGCATGCATACACATTACTAAATGAAAATTATTATATATGCAAAGTTATGTACACCATTATTTGTTGTAAACTATCCAGAAAAACGCTATGTTCATATAAAAAAAGAATCTTAGAACTTATGCAGATTATTATTATTGTATGCTTTTAGATTTAATCAAGACTTTCGTTGTAGTCGCCTGGCGCCTGTATTGGATTTTCTTTTTTTTAATATTCTTTGAGGCTTCCTGTCTATTCAGTATTTCACAGTCTACTGACTCAAACACACTGTTTCATCCACATCTGCCCGGAGCAGAAAATAAAAATTATGAAGACAAGATTTAATAATATTTTCCAAACATTTCCCTTCATCGGAAGATTTATTTGTGCAAAATAAACATCATCACAAACAAGTCACATCATATCCCTGCTTTACCTCCGGCTAAATTTATGCTGATTTACCAAAAATATTTAATTTTTTTTCCTCCCATCAGACAGGTTGTCTCCAAGTGGCTTTTCTGATGCAAAAGCGAAGTTAACAGACCCGAAATTAAAATTTGGCACAGGATTCCATTCTTCTATGTGTACCTTGTAGAGTGATTGTAAATGTCTTTAACTCGGTGTAAACGTTTTGATTTTACTTAGCATAATCCTTATTAATTCGGAGTAAATATTTTCTGGAGACATGTTTTCCTACAGTAAACTTTTTGCGAATATAATGTGATCATTTAAAAGTAGGGACGTCGAACTCTAGTTTACATTTTGATTTCAGCCGAAAGGTATTTGATTTTTAAAACTGTGATATAATAGAATAACCTGCCACCCCCATGAATGGCGGCACTATAGGTGGTAATCACCTATAAGTATCCGTTAGGACAGCGGAGTCGAGCTGGGACCTTCCGTTTTGACATTCTTTGTTACCTTTTCAGACTGCTACTTGACAGTTTTGGGGATATTTACCCTTGTGTTTTTTAACCTCAGTTTTGATTGCTACTTTGCTGTCTGTCTTTCTGGAACTGTTTACTGAACATTAACTTTGGTTGAGTTCGTTTTTTTATTATTTACTGCCTTTTACGACCGTTTTGGAAAAAAAACAAAAAACAAAAGTTTTAATTTTTCTTTTCATTTATTACCTCCCCCCACTTTTTAATTTTGTTATTGCCTCCTTAATTTCCCTTTTATTCTAGTTTTTTTTCTTTTTGAGTTTTCTTTCTCCTTATTTTCTCTTTTAAATTTTCTATTTTAATTTAACTTTGTTCTCTTTATTGTTGTAACTACTGTCCGTGTTTTTTGTTTGTGACTAACGATTAATCTCTCGTTATTTCTTTAAATTCTTCCTGTTAATAGCCGTTAGTTTTTCTTGTTTACTGTTTTTAATTTTTTTTTCCGTGCCATATATTGTTCTAATCTTTGTATTATCCCTTGTTATTGTCTAAATGGTGCATTTAATTACCTTTGTTTATTTGTGTAACTCGTTAAATTCTTAGCGTCAGCCATTTTGGTTTTGTAAATAGCTACGGCTATTTTTGAAAGTTCTATATTTTTTTGTTTACATTTTTTCTTTGTCTAGCGTTTTATTGTCTGTTTCGTTTTTAGTGTTTTAAATATATTTATTTTTCGCCTTTAGCCGAAATTTGTCCCTTATTTATTAGTGTGTAATTTTTTTGTCTTGCTTTTAGGTATACCTTGTTTTAATTGTTTGTCCTTTCTCATTTGTATTTAATTGTAAAACCTTTTTATTTTTGTTTGTGAAGTTATTTCCTGCCTCCCTTTCGGGCGAATTTTTTTCCTATTTCTTTAACCAGTTTTATTTTTCGCTACTAAGCGAATCTTATTTGATTTGTTTCCCCCTCGCACACACCGGCTATAGGCGGAATTTGTTTTTTTTACCTCACCTCCCCTTCTCTATTGCCTTCCCTTCCTCCTTGCAGCCCATTCCCTCCCATACAACTCCCCTTGTTTTTTTTTTAAGAAATGGAAAAGAAAAAAATTCCTTGTCTTTTCTTATTAAAAAGAAAAAAAACCCTGACAAAGACTATATGGATGAATATCCTGTCTTACCAGCCACTTCTATAGACGTAAAAAAATACCCCTCCAAGACCAATGGAGGCTAAAAATGGCCAAAGTTCTAAAATTATTGAGGCCAATAATGGCCAAGTTTCTAAAACTACCGAGGACAATAATGGCCAAAGTTCTAAAGTCATGGAGGCCAATAATGGCCAAAGTTCTAAAACTAGTTACGCACACCTTGTGGTAGAGGTGGACTCTTAGTAGACGACCAGGAACTCAGAAAAATTGAAAAACGAATTGTGTCAGTTTTCGTCATCGACAAGCGTACGCGCAAAATTTGTCAGGCGACGAAAAATACAGTGATAAAATCACTGGCGTCCTTGGGGTTCAAACCCTTAGAGTTGTTAAGGGACACAAGTTTTTAATGTGGGACGTATTGTTACCCACTGCGGAAGATTGCGTAGCGGCTTCGAGCCGAGACATCATCACAAAAGACCTGATAATACGCTCTGAATATGAAATATTTGAGGTCCCTCCTCTGTTTTCGGGGAACATGTCGCGGCCTACCTGTCCCAGTATGGCGAAATACTGGGAGCTTCTTGCGATAGCCTGAACGGGGGGTGGAGCTTTCATGTTCGACTTGATGAACAGACCTTCCGCTCCATCCCCAACTGTCTGGTGGTAGGGAAATTGAAATTGCCGGTCATTGTGACCGGCCGTAAACCGGTATGCTGGAAGTGTGGAGAGCCTGGTCACCTCTCCTCTTCCTTCCCAGAGAAGAAGGCCTCTGGAATTCAATCTCCCGTTGACCAAAATCCCCCTCTGACTGCGTCTGTACCTACCGCCTCCGCTGTAATTGCCATCCAGCATCTGGAACCGGTGGGGATAATCCTTCGGTTGGCCAAAAGACCATATTCCCCAATGAGCCTTCGCCCGCTGCAAGTGCAATTGCGGAGAAGGGGGAGGGGGAATGGCTAGTTGCTGGTAGGGCCAGAGGGAAGCGTCAGACAGCGGGTCCTCAGTCCCCTGAAGCCCCAAGGACCAAAGGCACGGACAGTCCCACTCCCTCTAGCAATGTTAAGGGCGATGCCCCGGCCTCTGAAATGACCTTCCAATAAAAACAACGTAAATACGATCCCGGCTATTCAAAGACAGAAAAAATTAAAGAACTAAAAAAAAACTAGACTCCCAGAAGAAACATCTTGACCCTGTTCCTTCAACGTCCTCTACCCGGTCCTCCCCTTCACCCAAGTAACGTCCAGCTTCCCTGACATCACCATCCAAAGCACTTCCCCTCAGTAGAGATCACAGCCCTTATAAACACAGATCTTTCCATACCCCTCTCCACACACCCAGCCGTTCCTCCGTTAAAAAGACTCTCCCACACTCCCCAGAATAAACACAGTCCTTTTCCCATGAAAATAGCAGAAATGCCTCCACCATCATCCAAAAGCAGCAAAAGCCGCACTCAGGAGCTTAAAGACAAGAAGAAACCCAAAAAACAAGTATATAATTTGGGTGAGGATGTTTGCAGCAGCTCTCCAGCTCAGGCGGATAGGGCCAGAGACTATGGCAATAGAATAAAAGACCTACGATATATGCTTTCCATCAAGCCGTATGCTGACCTGGATGTGGAAGTACCACAAAATTTCCCTCTGGCCCAAAGGGTTCTCACTGTCATCCGAACCGGCTCTGGAGCCAAGCAAATTTGGGCGATGTTTGACGAGGCGATCATGTCCAACAAGATGGCCTTACCAATAGCAATTGTTCAGAATCAGCAGTTAAAATCATTAAAACAATTTTGTGCAGGGAGGGTCCCTGTTTTAGTTCACCCCTCTCTAGAGGACTCAAAGTGATTTTCCCCTGTGATATCGGTGGAATCTCCCATAAAGATTGAGATGGGCCATGGGTCTATGGGAGAGGCTGTTGGTATCCTTACCCCGACCATGTTTAAACCAGTAACACAACCCTAATCAGTTTTAATCAGGGCACTCTGGTTAGCTAGTATAAATGTGCGGGATCTGAGGTCCGAGTCTCGCAGGGCGAGGTTCTCTCGTGACCTTCAGCGCCTCGGGATGGATGTTTGTTGTGTGCAAGAGACCCGTTTTTCTTCTGTGAGGACATACTATCTAAGGTGTTCTCCCTTTATTCAGCATGTTTTGATGGTCGTTCAAGGGGTATCTCTCGGCTAGTGAGCAAGTCTTTGAAGGCTGCATGTACCCTTGTCTTCGCAGATCCGGCGGGTAGGCTTTGCGTGCTGGATGTTACCATAAAGGATAAGGCTCTACGACTCATTGGGGTTTATGCGCCCAATAACCATTCTGAGCGATTCTTTCTCCCTTCCTCTCTAACGATCAGTGTACATTTCCCAGTATGTAAGATCTAGAACTGTCTCCTTTGTTGGTGACGTCCCTTTTTTTTACCATCGCTGCTTGAATCGTCCAAACTGTCTTGGTCTTACATTGATTCCTCATCAGCCATTTACTGTTGGGTTATAGGGTCCGAAATGGACTCGCTTCCTAGTTTAATTTCTGTCTTCCCGTCATATTCTTTTTTGGATCTCAATTGATCCACATTCGCCAGAATATTAATGCCATTTTTAATTATAAATGCTGTATTGTGTACCGTCTGCATTATGTGCGGGTGTAGATTCGCCATTTTTCCTGCCTAATGGTGCTATAATCTGTCTCCCTATTAATGCCGACGTAATATCTAATCTGTCAGCATGTGGTATGGTTCAGTAACAAATTAATAGTCTTGGTAATAAACTATCAATCCTATCACGTTAAGTAGAAAATGCTCTCAATCCTATCATTTATTGTGTATCATTGTTTCCATTTGAATGAATTTTCATTAAACAAGAGTACAATCTTTCATGACAATATTCTGAAGCATTATCTGACACTAATGTTTTCGGTGGGAGTCACGGTGGTGTAATGGGTAGCGGCTCGAATTGAGGAATCGGAGAGCCGAGTTCGAATTTCTGTCAAATCCATTGCATTCACTTACGTGATAATACCCTTGGAAAAGGCATGTATCCTCTTCTTCTGCGACCAGCTATGTATAGATACCAGGACAGATAGCTTCGGATGGCAACTGGTCTACCGCAGAAAGAAATGACAACCTACTGCTGGAAAAAAAATCTGGCCTCGTCAGTCATGCATTGAAAGATACATGATCGCCTAAGCGTGTACCACGCATGACACATAACTGACAGACTGAGCTCGCAGTTCTAATAGGGCTCCTCTGACAGTCAAATATCATTGTCTGGAAGCACACTTGCAGAGATTCCAGAAACAATTACTGGGTATATTAGCTTCAAGAGGAACAAGGACAAGTTAAACATTATTTTCAAAATAATTACTTTGTAAATAAGCAGTTTATATGAATTTGAAAGAAAAAAAAATGGTCTTTCAAGTCTATAGACTTGAAAGTCCCTCCTTTTTTTCTTTCAAATTCCAGTCGGATCCATTACATCCTCTAATGTGCGAATACACATGAGTAAGGAATGATGAAACCTCTTCTTCTCCACCCAGCTAAGGTTAAATAGCAGGACAAACCGGTTATTCTATAGTCTTGGATAGCAACTGTCCTACCGCAGAAAGAAATGGCAACCTACTGCGGGAAAAGATCTGCCTCGTCAGTCATGTATCGAAAGATACATGATCGCCTAAGCGTGTATCACGCATGGCACATAACTGACTGACTGAATGTTTTCGGTAATACACTCTTATCTAATGTTACTAGCAATATCTTCTTTATTTGTGAACGCGTACAACTTCATGTCAGCCAGAAAAATAATCAACCAAATTAAAACATAATCCTATACATTTAACGTGTGCGTGGCCTATATGAACGCGTGACCAAGGTTCTGACTCTTTAGGTAATGTGTGCATTTTTTTCATGGCGAAAAAAAAAATGATTTCAGCCCATTTCCAACAAACTTGCGTATGCGATTTTCAGTATCGCGTGCATATCCAGACCACCATGTTTCTAATCTTAAACGTTTCTGTGTAGCTTTAATTCCGCAACGTACATCATCACGCACACTTTCCATTACATCTATTCTTTATTTTTCAGGTCGTACAACTGAATCTCCATTACATACAACACCATTTTCTACAGTTAACTCAAGTCTAATTTCTCTGTATGACCTTTCAGCTTTTGAACAATTATTCCATTTATTAGTTTTTATTTGAGATACAATTTTACTTAATATTGGATCCTGTAATGTTTCAGAGGCAAGTCAATGTATCGGTAGAACGCCTGTTCCTACCGTCTGCAAAAATTCATATTTTCTTCCATATTTTCTAAGATGCTGTCTTGTTGTTCCCTTTTACAATTTAATCTGGAGAATAGCATTTCCTTTTACATATTCGATATCAAAATCGAAAACCATTAAATTTATGGTCCATCTTAATATTCTGGAAGATGTAATTTTCGATAATTCCTTCCTCGGGATAAAAATGAAATCTCCGTGCTTATACTCATATTTCAATAAGAATTTTCTGTCCAATAAAAAATTCTGAGACCTACTAGTGCTCCAAACTAAGGCTAGAGCCTCTTTTTCTATATTTGAATAATTATTTTCGGTTGATATTAATGCTCTAGAAAAATACATCACTGGGTGTTCTTTCCGTGAAACGATTTCCGATATGAATTTTTTTACTAGCATCCGTAAGTTAATGTAACATGCATTTTCGGGTCAAAAATCTTGATCAAGGGGATTTTAGCAAGAGCAATTTTCAAATTATCAAATGATGTTTGTCCACTTAAAATTCAATGCTCTTTTGGCGGAACTTGGCAAATTCCTCTAATAGCAGCTGAATGTTTGGTTAACTATTTACTGTAAAAAATTTCAAAAAAATCCAAAAAATATTCTAATTATTTTTAATGGTAGGAAAAGACATCTCTAATATTTTCTGTGCCAAACGAAATTCCGTATGACGAAATTCTGTGTTTTGGAAATTGGTATAATATTTTTAGCAATTAAATACAGATTTGTCTTCGTTAATAGTAATTCCACATAGTCTGAGACTATTTAGTACGTTGTTTCTTTGTTTCATTTATTGCACCTAAACGTATACCATCTTGATAAATTATAAGATTTTTATGTCACCTCTATGAACATAATCTATTGCTTTCGGAAAGATGGAACCTGCTGGTTTCACCTCATAAGGCATAGGAGTCCATCTAAGCTGATCGATTGGGGAATTAATAAGGGAGATTTCCTTAAATTTATCGTCAGTTTGGATTTGATTGCATGCGCTTATTATCAACTTACGCAAACAATTTAATTCCTGCTAACGAATGTAATATATTTTCATTATTTGGGATATGATAAGAATTCAAACAAAATGTATGGTTTACGTCTATTTTATAGTCACCACATATTCTAAGATCGCCATTTGGCTTTCTCAGAACTACTATAGCTGATACCCATTTACTTCAACCCAGAGCAACAATTTCTAAAACACCTTGTTCGTCTATTTATATACTTTTTTTTAGCTATCATGGGTAATATGTCAATTGGAATTCTGCAAAGTTCAAAATCTGAGGGGTTACACTTTTCTTTCAATATAATACTGACTTAATTATCATTTAAAATTCGATTTTCGGGATTAACTGAATTATGCATTATTTAGATATTTGCTTTTAACCTTAAGCACCTTTCATCTTATTAAGCCGTAGTTTTATTACAGTTCACAACTGCAATAATAACAATTTAAATCCTCGTGTTCCTTATAATTGTTCCTTCAAATTATTCTAATGTCTCTATGGATGAATCATCAATCGATTTTAATATTAAATGATGATTCTATGATTTTGGTTTATCCATTAGTTCAAAAAACAATTATTCGTCATCAACGTCATATCGTTGCCGGCAAAAAATTTGTATTCTTAAATGTACCCCATTAAATGTAAGTAACATGACGGTATTTTCTTCTGTATTGAGAAAACATCAGTTTTACTTTTGAAAGCGTCTTCCATTTTCTCAACTCTGTCTATATCACCTTTTATTATTTACAAAGTAATTCTAAATGATTTTTCTTTTTACAATTTTGACATATCTCTCCCATATCTTTTGGATATTTTTTTCTATACGTTTCTTGCTTGCAGATACAATATTTACATTTTACTCTTGTGTTCTTTATCAGGTATGTATCCATAATTTCAGGTTGATTTTTGTTATTGAAGTTTTCAATCAACTCTTCCTGTTATATAAATCCGATGCATAACTCCATCGACATTTGGTTTAATTGCAACCGTTCTAACATTTTCAATATATGCTAACTATTTTACATACCTTCTATCATTTTTAGTTGAAAAAATTCCTCTTCAGTAGAAATCTCTTCTTGCCCGTTGAAATACCAAATATCTTCTAACCGTTGCCGGAATTTCATAATGGGTTCCTCGCATTTTTATTTTAATGGCAAGAACTTGATTCTTTCGAAAATGACCACCTTTCTCCGTTGTCGGACATTCCTTAGAATAATTTGGTTAAATGTCAATTTTTCCACCTGTGTTGAATGTCATAAACACATTCTTCCTAACAGCTTCATAACCGGCTATAGCTAAAAATAAATCTGTGGTTTTGTATTCACTTCCGTTTATTTTGTTATCCTCTAGTTTCTTTGTTTTAACAAGTGTTACGAAGCCCCTTATCCAAGTTTCAAATACTTCTGTGTTTTCTACATACAAAAAAGATCTTATCGGCGACGCCATAAATGTGTAAATATGAAAATAAAAAATATACAGATAGATACGAGAAAGATTTATTTGGATACTTGCAAGGTGACATAATAATAATTTTGACAAGAGAACTGCAATTATTTAATCTTACTATGCAGAAAAACGTATAAACGAATTTAACAGCCTGTAGGAGTATTTGGATCCAAAACATTATCGTAAAATCGTATTTGACAAGGAATTTGGGTTTATATCTTTTATGCACCTGCATAGATACTTTGAAACTCGTTCTTTAACTGTCCGGGAGGGAATCATTCACGATTTCACATGCTTTCAAGGAGACTCTCATGATAAAATAAAATAGCTGTAAACCAAACGAAAGAATGACAAGATTAACTAACATAAAGATTTGAGCAACACGCCATTACCTGGGGGTTAAATATCCTTGTCAATAATACTGAATGGACTGTTCTGAAATGGAGTATCTTTGGAAGTACAGAAATTATTATCATTTCTTTATGTAACACTCCACGTAAGATTTCTTCATGAGCAAATCGAAATCAGCTAAGTAAAACTAAACTCATTCAATAGTAAGCACACCATGATTTAATAGCAGATGGATCATATGTTACACTATATTTTACCAGTAAAGAAGTGCACAGGAATGCGTCAAAATCATGCATACTTTGAAATCACCTTTTTGGAATAAATGCAGTCGGATGTAACTAACCAGTTTATACTCCAGCTCAGAGTATAAATTATCATTATTCTAAACTAAGCTCGTTTAAGCCTGGTGTATATGTTAGGCAAGACTAGTTTATACCACTGGTGTAATTTACTGTTTTGTTAGTAAATTTTAATTTCTGATAAAAATATGACATGTGTAGCTATAAATTTAAAGTAAACATAGACATCGAACTTATATTTATATCGAATGTATATTGTTATTTTGTTTGTTTTGTTTTACTCAATGGGTCATTTAATGGCAACCTTTTTTTTCCTGGTAATATTTTTGTTTTGTCAAAAATCTATTCCTGGTCATATTTTTTTCCTCGAAATTGTATAGCTGGTAATATTGTTTTCAAAATCGTATTGCTAGTAATAGTATTTTCTTCAAAATTTTATTTCTGGTAATAGTTTTTTTTTACAAAGTATTTCTGCTATTAAAACCGATTTTTACATTTTCATAATGCTTTTTACCTCAGTTTCAGGGGTAACTATTTGCCCATACCTGTGAGCCTAACAGGTGCTAACACCCCGGGTCAAGGTGGACTTGGGAACACCAGCAATTAAGAGGTGATTCCACGCTCCTCAAAACCTTCTGATCAGAAGCCTTGCTGTTGGACGTAGTTTATCGTCTTATCCTGGAACGCTGGATGTAGTTTATCGTCATACCCAGGACGGTATATTATGCAAGTATTTATTTATTTACTTTAACTAAATTTTTCTTTTCATATTTTTAGATTTATGGCGTCGCTGATAGGATCTTTGTTGTATGTAGAAGACCGATTTTGTTGAAGGTTGGATAAGGTGCATCGAATCCTTTGCTAGAACAAAGAAACTAAAAGGCAACAAAATAAATGGAGATGAATAAAAAACATATTTCTGGCAACAGCCGTTTGTGAAGAATTTAGGAAAATTTCGTTGATGACTTATGAATAAAGCTAATCAGGCCAGAATCGCAGTCGCGAATCCTGTGAGCCATCAGGGTCGTAGAGCATTACATGTACTGCAGACGCAGTAGAAGTGGTGTTTCTTAGGTAAGATAGCCTGACGGAGTTCAACCCTCACCAGGCCGGTTTGAATTCAGAGTTTTCCTCTACTAGACAGGTTGCCACCCATGGCTATAGGACACAGTCTATCCTGCTATTTCACCCATAGCTAAAATAGAAGAAGCGGATTCATACCTTTCCCAAGAATAAGTGAATGTAATGGATGCGACTGAAATTCGAACTCGAATCTCTGACTTCTCAATCCGCTATACTTTTCACCACAATGCCTCCAGTATATATATCTCCCTTTCCCATGTAATAAGACGCATCATATTGCATCCACAGGTAAGTGTCACATTGACTGAACACGCGTAACATGATAAAAATGCAACAGTCGTTAAAATAACCACGCTTTATTACGGAGGTGTACAAAAGGGTATCACTGAATTCACAGCATATAGAACCTTAAAGCAGAAGGCCTATAGCCGCAGAAAACCGAGCTGGGTTCCACGCCAGTCAGGTATGAACATGTAATTTTGGCTACAATTCGCTAAGGATCACTAACATAGGACAATCAAACACTTAACGAACGTTGACAATTTTCATTTTATCAAAGGGTCAGGCTGGTTGCAATGTTATAATACTATGGCCATTATTTTCTTGACATACATTGGCATGAAGAAAAAATCGTTTTAATGCGTCATGCTAGCTTTGAAGTGTGGCTTGCAACGTACCTCAGATTCTGACTACAATCAACCCATCATCAAGTAGCCACTTCCAGCAGGACAGCACATCATAACACAAATCAAAAAATATCGGCAGATTTGTTCATAGAACACAACAATGAGTTTGATATGTAACCGTCATCCCTCAACATGACCAAATCTAAACCCGATAGAATATATTTGGCATGTGGTGACAAAAGAGATTTGGAACGTGCATGTGCTGCCAAACTATCTAGAAGTAATAGTATGGAGCCGAATTTAGAGTACTTCCAGGACATTTGTAGGATCTATACCAAGGAGAATTAGGGCACCTCGAAGTGGTGTAATGGTTACCAAGCTCGTCTCGCTAGAACAATTAGGACTGAGTAATGAGTTCGAACCTCACTGGATACACCATACTTTCGGCCTTGTGGCACATCCGAGATACGCTTGGAATATCCCTATACCAAGGAGAATTGATACGGATCTAAATGCAAAAGAGTTGGGAGAGAAACTGGTGCTAGAAGTGTGTAGCCGAGAAATGAACTATGATTGTGTATACACTATTATCTATATCTCTCTTCATATATATATATATATATATATATATATATATATATATATATATATATATATATATATATATATATATAATATATATATATATATATATATATATATATATATATATATATAAATATATATATATATATATATATATATATATATATATATATATATATATATATATATGAAATTTGTTTATTTCGACAGCAATCCCTCTTTCATGCACATTTCATTGAATACGAAAGACAACGTGTTTTGATGTATTTTTTTTTACACAATTTCTCACGTGATCTATTTTTTTTTCTTTTCAGATGATAAAATATATAAAAACTTTCCAATGGTTCATTTCTTCCGAGCGCTTTCCGTTATACATTTAGCCATTTTCATGGTTGAAATATAAAAGCTTTTAACAATAAATATTTTGTTGTATGTATGTATTTTGAAAACACGGTCAAGATATTGTGTCCATGTATTATTTTATTTAAAATGTTTTTGAATTTGTAGGTCTGAAAAATTGGATCGTAATTACGATTACAATGTAATAAATTATAATTATGGAATATTAGCGTTTCAGCGATTTATATTTTCGCTCTACCTGTATTTTATCATCTTTGGAATATATATATATATATATATATATATATATATATATATATATATATATATATATATATATGAAAGTGAATATAGAAGTCAACACTTAGAGGCGACAGACTATTTCATGCTAGATGCAATGGTCAGGGTAACGAATGCATCTAGCATGAAACAGACGGTCGCCTCTACGTGTGGACTTCTATGTTCACTTTTGTATTTACACACATTCTATCACTGATATTGAGCAATTTATCCCATTAATATAGCACATTTTAAGACTATATTTATATATGTATATATATATATATGGGTATATATATGTATGTGTTTATTTATGTATGTGTATGTATATATGTGTATGAGTATGTATATATATGAATGTGTATGTATATATATATGTATATATATGAATGTATATGTATATATATGTATATATATGTATGTGTATGTATATATATATGTATGTGTGTATATGTATGTGTGTATATATATATGTGTGAATATATGTGTATATATATCTGCATATGTGTATATATATATGTATTTATATATATATGCTTGTATATATATGTGTATATATATATGTATATATATATATATATGCTTGTATATATATATGTGTATATATATGTGTATATATACATGTACATATATATATGTGTGAATATATGTATATATATGAGTGAATATATGTATATATATATAGATATGTATATATATATATATGTGTATATGTATATGTGTATATGTATATATGTATATGTATATGTATGTATATGTGTATATGTATATATCTATGTGTATATGTATATATATATGTATATATATATGTATATATATATGTGTATATATGTATATATATGTGTGTGTATATGTATATATATGTATATATATGTGTATATATGTATAAATATATATGTATATATATATATATGTGTATATATGTATATATATATGTATATATATGTATATATACATATGTGTGTAAATATATATATATATGTGTATATATGCATATATATACATGTGTATATATGTATATATATATGTGAGTGTATATATGTATATATATATGTATATATGTATATAAATGTGTCTGTATATATGTATATATATGTGTGTGTATATATG